>CM055281.1:61323960-61582265 GCA_029237695.1 Conchocele bisecta
GGTATAGAGAGGTTTCACTGTATATACGTCAGAAAAGAATGAAGCATTACTTGCATATATGCGTAGCATGTGACATTCCCGAGGAATTGTGATTTCACTATTGTCTGGTTGGCCCAAGTTGGTATGTACCTTTAACACTTTCATATCGTGTCGAGTCGCCTCATCAGGAGATGCAGTGTTTGTTATTATATTTTTAAGATCTTAACAATTTTCGTACATGGTATTCCAAAATTCAAATGGATTAATCCATGTTATATATTTAAGGAATAAAACCATGGGCTGTTGCATTTACTGGGGTTTTACAATACATTTGGTCTGTTTAAAGGGCGTGGAGTCCGAAATGCTGTTCCTTCATTGACCAATGGTATTTCCAAAATCTCATGGCGTGTCTCAATTACAGCTATGTAATTTGGACCACCTATAGCCACAATTTATTCTTTATAGTTCCCTAGTTTCTCGACCAATGACATAACAGCATTTCGTCAGGATTAATCGCATATTGCGACACTTTCGCCAATATCTATGAAATTAATCATGACATGTGCAGCGCCTTTCTGTCATCTGTTCACGAGACGCAAAACATATTACCGCCCACACACGCGCTCACTTCGTGTCACACCCCCAATCACATACTAGTATAACGATTCGAAATCACGTTTAGGGGCGGAGCTTCGCGACGGGGCTGGGTAACCAATAAGTTAGTTATAGTTCACATTTGAATTTTAATAAACTAATTTGTCACTCGCTAGGACCTCGCTACGAAACTAATAATTTATTAAAGCTTCAATATGTAAACTATAACTATTACGTATAGAATAGACTGAACAAAGAATAGAAGGAAACTATAATTAAATTTGACAAGACTGTTACTAAGTAATTTGATTGTGTTAATTGTCAGCAGGGATTGTCCTATCACAACCGGTGATACATGCATGCAAATAGTTTAATGAAACAAAACCAATGTGCACAGTCCAGGAAGACATACTAGTGTTGAAGAAACATAAAAGATACGTCTAAGAAGTCAAAGGGTTACTACCGACGTTGGATACAGCACGAATACAGTAAGAATGGCATGGCGTCTCATACGTTGTCTGTTTCAGTCCAGCCGGTGACGGACTACATTGAGCAACATTTTGGTCACGTGAGCCTGCACGACCTGGAGCAGCAATGCGAGAGCACATACTGTCCATCGGCTACGTCGTCCGTGATTGGTAGCCTGTCTAGTATCGCCAATCCCATTGTCTGTCCGTTGGCATGCCAGGCGTAAGTTACCAGTTTCAAGGTGCATGATCACGTGGTTACCACAACAACAACAATGTATGAACGTGTTGAAAGCGCGTCCACTGGAAAGTAAATGTTATCGATTCTTCGCAAAAACGACATAAGTATGTGCAAAAGTACCGAGACCACCAAATGCAGCTTAACAAGACTGATACGCCATATTTCATGAAAATCCGTTACATAATATGGACAATATAAAAGAATACGTACTTTGAATCGCAGGCGCATCTGGAAGTTTCAGTAATTGTTGTTGTTGTTGTAACCACGTGAGCATGCACCTTGTTTCATCTCATAGCTGATCCCGACTTCCTTCAAACGTGAATATTTACACCTTCCGTAAATTCATAATGGAAACGCCTATTCAACGTATTGCCTTTATATCCCAGTACATTACATTAGCCCCACGTGACGCCGCGCGACGGTGTTGATTCTTTAAAGGTACATACCCACTCAGTAGGTACAAACTGTTCTTTATATCAGAGAATTCATCCGAGACATTTTCTGGCAACATAAACATTAATTCACCATTAGCCCACGTATTGATTGGCATTATTATACATTTTATATCGGACGTAAATTTCCACACTGATACCAGGGGCGATAACAGTGATTCCTTAAAATGTTAATAGACATTACTATTTATTATCTGTATTTATTTTGTGATGTGCAATGATCACATTTTATAATCTTTCGAAAATATTATTTTTTCAGGTGACGCATTTAATTAGTATAAATAAATAAAAAAAAGATCATGCCTCAATGCATATGAAAATAGCCTGATACCACCGCGAGTCACTATCAGTAAAATACATACATGTATTACTAAATTACTATATCTGTACTGAAAAGCGGCCACTGATAATTTTTAGAACTGGTGGAAAAGTGACACAATTATACACTTATTTAATTCCTATGACGAACATGTTCTGCCTACCTTTGAACCCGAAAGCCCGCTATATCGGTTTATGCAAACAGTGCAGATCCAGATGAGCCGGCTCGTAACGAGCCGTCTCATCAGGATCTGCGCTGTTTGAAAGTAATTTTCATATTTTTGAGAACAACAAATACCCCCTTTTTATAAATGGAATAGTCTGAAAATCATTTTGCGATGATTGGATTGGTTGCAAAATTAACATATCGCAGCCCATTCAGTTACTTAGGGGTGAAATGGTTAAAGTTTGTTTGACGTCATTAAAATACTTGGCGTTCAGCGTCGTTTTGAATAACGTCACGCTATTGACCGGCAACGTCAAGGTGGGGGATCACGTGGTCTCGGGTGTAGATGTAGTGACGTAATGATAGTCTAGTGACATATAATCATTCTACAATAATTAAACGAATTATGGCGCAGCAAATGGCATAGTGTGTAAACTTTTAGTGTTAATCGCAAGTTCGTTGCAAACATAGACCGTTTCTTGGAAGAATCGGTTACCGTTTAAATACGCAAATTCTCCCAACATGCCTATCACGTACTAACGTAGTAAACTTTGTATCCAATTCTTCGTGCAAACTATATGATGGATCGAACATGTGTTATGTACGGAAGCCCATTAGGGCCACTTCACTTTTTTTTTATCTTTTCTTGAATTTTCGAGATGTTTTCTTGAATTTTCAAGATGTTTTCTTGAATTTTCAAGTTCTTTTCTTGAATTTTCAAGATTCTTGAAAATTCAAGAAAAGATCTTGGAAATTCAAGAAAACATCTCGAAAATTCAAAAAAAGATAAAAAAAAAAGTGAAGTATAGCTTCCGTATAACACAGATACATTGCTGTCTATTCTGCGCCACATATCACTACAATTGCTTACATAATTATAACGTTCTTGTTGAATGTTTATCTGTGACGATGACGTCACATCAGCATCGTGACGTCACCACATGTACACCGAGACCACGTGATCCCCCACCTTGAACGTCGCTGTTTTCTATGAATTGCGACAAAATGACGTAAAACAATTAGATTCCTATTTTATGCCGTTTTTGGTTATTAACATTTTTGAAACAATCCGCAAATGAACTGTAACACCGAGACCACGTGATCCCCCACCTTGAACGTCGCTGTTTTCTATGAATTGCGACAAAATGACGTAAAACAATTAGATTCCTATTTTATGCCGTTTTTGGTTATTAACATTTTTGAAACAATCCGCAAATGAACTGTAACTACAAGTAATAAAACCATGGGAAGTTGTTTTTACTGTAGTATGAAAAACAGTTGGCCTTCGGACTCCACGCACTTTAAACAGACCAGTAGCCTATTTCATCAACATTGCAAAGTATACTTTAGTAGCAAAGTATACTTTGAGGGAGAAATTTTCAATTTTAGAATAAATGTATTAATTTTTATTTTACTGAATTTATTACATTATCACAGCCAATTGTGGCTGTGATAATGTAATAAATTCAGTATAATAATTCTGCATAGTTTTAATCATCAAATATATGCAATCGTTAGTTCTATATGAAATAATGCATTTCAGGAAAAATAAATGATTACTCCCTCAAAGTATACTTTGCTAGTAAAGTATACTTTGCAATGTTGATGAAATGGGCTACAGATGTTTTTCATACTACAGTATTTGCAACAGCCCATGATTTTATTCGGTAAATATTTACACCTTCCGTAAATTCCTAATGGAAACGCCCATTCTATTGATTGCGTTTATATTCCAGTACATTATATTAGCCCATAGTGACGTCGCGCCACGTTGTTGATTGGTTAAAATGTGTTTGACGTCAGTTGTCAATAACGGCACGCTATTGACCGGCTACGCCGCTGTTCCATGAATTGCAACAACATGACGTAAAACAAGATGCTTCGGTCTCCTCGCAAACTTTAAACAGACCAATTTTGTTCGTGTCGCAGTAAACGCAAGAGCCCATGGTTTTATTGTTTAAAGAAGAAGATCAGTTCCATTGGAATTATATTACACTAATACCTTCTGATTAATTAGATCTACTTTTTCACGCACGAATGTATATCCAGAGCTCCAAATAAGCTTTGTATCTAAAAAGTATCATACACCCAGATTTCAAATTCAATGAGTATTTTACTTTTACAAATGTATTATTGATTTTCTTCCTTATTAAATACGGAACAAATAATAAAAATCTTCTTTTTTTTTAATTCACTTATTTGAGCTGCAAAAAGCAAACATTGTTTGCTTTTTGCAGTTCAACTAACTAAATTTTCAAATTTATTACTGTATTTTCGCTACTCAATTTGAAAATCAATGCGTATTTTCACATTGCTGTGAGTATTTTGTACTCCCACTTTTGATAATCAATGCGTATTATGCTAAAGTAAGTGCGTAAAATACGTCAATACTCACCTTATCTGAAGCTCTGTAATATTATATTTTCATTTTTATTATATTTTATGTTTTCAGGGCGGAGAACCTTTTTGGCAAGAAATAAAACAAACGCTATATATGACCAGTGTATGTTTCGTATGAAAAGTAAATTGAAGAGATTAAAGTATTTATGTTAGACACGCGACTTCATTGTGTTCATTTCTTGGCTGCCGAACAGGGGCCCGTTTCACTAAACTTCGTACGATACAAATGTTCGTACAAAGATTTCTATGAATTTGCTTCTCACATGAACGTGTTTCACTAATGCTAGCATGTTGTACCTATGGGTTTATGTCATTACATGCAGCTACGAAATATTTTCCAAAATCCGCTGTCAGAACTAAGTTTATTGTGGAAATCGATTTTGCACTTACGAACTTCTTAGTCGTACGAAGTTTAGTGAAACTGGCACCAGGTTTCTATGTCTACCATAATATGTTCACCACCACGTAACTTATGTCGCTATGGTCACCATACATGTATGAATGTGTATTGGCTCGGTAAAAATAGACCTCAATTTTCATTTTGCCATAACTCGAGAACCTTAAAGGTACATGCCCACTCAGTAAGCACAAAATGTTATTTATATCAGAGACATCATCTGAGACATTTTCTGGCAACATAAACATTCATTACCCCACGTATTAATTGGCATTATTATACATTTTATATCAGACGTAAATTTTCACACTGATATCAGGGGCGATAACCGTGTTTCATTAACATACTAACGGACATTACTATTTATTCTCTGTATTTATTTTTTGATGTACAATGATCATACTTTATAATCTGTCGAAAATATTATGCTTTTAGGTGACGCATTTAATTAGTATAAATAATTAAAAAATGTCGTGCCTCATTTGCATATGAAAATAGCCTGATACCACCGCGGGTCACTATCAGTAAAATAAATATTACTAAATGATTATATCTGTATAATTTCAGCACAACAATATTTACACAATTCCCTAACATTTGATTGGCCCGTAGCAAGTCTCTGTCCAAAATTTATATCCCAGTAAACTCCCACGCCGAACTACTTTCCGTAACCGTGAGGCGCAGTTAAAATTATTCTTAAGAAAACGGAAAACAGATTTTCTTGATGAATTTATTTCAATTGCTGGAATTATAAGGAATGAATGGCCTTTTTGTGGAATTTATCGGGGATATAAACTTGGAAAAGTCGCGGCAATACTGGACGAGGCCTTCCGGCCTTCGTCCAGTATTCCCGCTTCTTTTCCAAGTTTATACCCCGATAAATTCCACAAAAAGGCCATTCATTCCTATAATAGCGGGCACTCGTAATTGTTGGAACTGGTGGAATAATGACACAATTTTACACTTATTTAATTCCCATACAGAACAGTGTGTGTCTACTGAGTGGGCATGTACCTTTAACCCTTACATGGTTGAATTAAATGTTGTCGTTTATTTTGTAATTTCAAGTTTTGTCAAGTACAACCTGGTTTGGCAGCAGTTTAGATGTTATTGTTATCGTGCTAAAATGACATAGAGCATATTTATGCAAATAATATCGAATTATAGCTAAAAAAAATCCTTCGCAGTACGTGCTTGTGGAGGACACATATACTAAGAATTCATTTGTTGGAAAGTACATTGTAGTCTTAAGAATTGGCACCAGGAGGGATGTGGAACTTTGCGGAATAGATGTATTGCGGCTTGTCAGTAGTTGAGACAGCAACTATTCAAATGGTCAGCTACATACAAGTTTAACTTGCTCAATAATTTCCCGACTATATATACTCACAGAATATATTGCTTTGTCATATGTTATTATACACTAGTTCTGAAATATATATGCATTACCATAGTAACGATGGTAACCAAAATTGGAAAACACAAACATAGTATTTGTTGAAAAGGTGTTTACTTTTTAAAAATCAATGCAATACACCCGAGTACTGTTACCATCTTGCAATACATTTAACATGTGAACGTTTAATAATATTGGTTGTCATGGCAACCATTTTAATATTTCACACAAAAAATCATATATACTGCATTTGAAATCAATATATTCGTCGAATCAGTATACATTATCAATGCTGCAAAAACAATATTGATCTTGACAAACATGATTGTTCAAAGTAATTTCATCTTGACCTTGGACATGAAGGCCACATGGATGTGGTACATGTATGGAATGAAAATATGGAAGATGATAAGGAAGCATATGAAGTTTGAAGTCAATCTGACTTACGGTTGCAGAAAACTTTAAGGCAAATCGTACGGATGCAAATGTCTAAGTATTTTGACATTGACCTTGGAAATGAAGGCCGCATGAGTGTGGTATGGAATGAAAATATGGTTGATGATAAGGAAGTATACGAAGTTTGAGGTCCATCCGAATTTCCGTCACAGAGATAATGGGTACCCAAGCTCTTTAACGTGGACGGACGGAATTACGAAAACTATATACCCCTCGACATACTTTGTATGCCGCGGGGGGGGGGGGGGGTATATCTATAATTTTGTATACACAGTTTAAACTTTATATATTTTACAACAATTACAAACAAGAGCGAGCGCCATGCATGGAACACGACAGATGACATATGTCATCAGTCCCTTTTTCCTGTCACATTCATGGCTCATGAACTAGACTGGTCACATATGTCATCAGTCCATTTTTCCTGTCACATTCATGGCTCATGAACTAGACTGGTCACATATGTCATCAGTCCCTTTTTCCTGTCACATTCATGGCTCATGAACTAGACTGGTCACATATGTCATCAGTCCCTTTTTCCTGTCACATTCATGGCTCATGAACTAGACTGGTCACATATGTCATCAGTCCCTTTTTCGTGTCACATTCATGGCTCATGAACTAGACTGGTCACATATGTCATCAGTCCGTTTTCTCCTGACACAGCCTCCTAAATTTAAAATTCATATCATTTTCCAATTCAAATAGGAATCCTCAGCGATTTGTAACCCGGAGGATATAACAAAAACGTTCTACTTTCACTTTCATTTCAGCTACACATTCAATTTTAATTTATTGAGTAAATGATGCCGAACTATTTATTTAAATTAATATCTAATTATTTAAATATACTTTTTTTTAATTCATGATACAAATAATCTAGAGATAATTATTATCCTTATTCAAACTCAAGACAACGTTTCCTTTGTGAAGTGTATCGTACTGTATATGCTGTGTAACGTCAAGTCGCAAGACTTTCGGCAGCGTATGCGCTAACACACACGACGTGCACCTCTTTGGAAAATTTGGATTTCCGCGCGAACTGTTTTACTAAATTCATTATAGATTAGTTGAATTTGTAAGTAAAATGGACACTGATTAATAATATCGATGGCTCAAGATGATTAAAACAGTATGTAACTGTCAAAAAACAATGTGTCTGCTTTAAATCATCATCATTTCGCTGTCCAATGTCGGATTTTATCGAGCCATTGACCTATGTAAAGTTCAGAATGTAAGCTTTAATCTGATTGATCATTCAAGAAAAACGTCACAGGGAAACCCCGCCCCCTACTATATCATTGAGCAAAATATCAACATACATAACAAAGAACTCATATTAATACATAACAGTTAATAGTTTATAAAGTATACAAAAACTTTTGCAATAACACACATATAGCACAAAAAATCAAACAACACATGTATTACGCTTAAACGGTAAGCTAGCTCGCTGTTTTACTGTTGTTGAACTACTTTTTTATGGCGTAGTACCGCGAGTTTTTCTAAAGTTAAACCCGCAAACAGTGACACTGCGACCGCCACTTAACTCATTAGCATATCTGCAATGACTGAGCATTTTCATATAGTTACTAAATCCGAGCTAATAGCTCGGATAACAAATGAAATAATGTGTTTAAGGCTCTAACGTCAATATTGTAGTGGCAAGTTCATATGATTATTTAAGAATTATCGATATCCTGAAGAAATACATAGAATACATAGAAAATTACAATTTTAAATATGTTATTTTGTTATGATACGAGGTCGTGTCCGACCAATTTTATTTTGTAGTTATAGTGATGAAAGCCGAACACGCCGTATGCCTGTGGTCTGTGGGTGGACTTGGATTTCCATCAAGATCAGTTCCAAAAAAAAAAAATGGGATTTTTTTTTTTGGAACTGAGCTTGATGGAAATCTTATCCCGATAATGTCACATGTAGACTTGGTCGCATGCTAAATATTGTGGCTGTGACTGAAAAAATGGGGCTTATGGGATTTGTGACTAGTGTAGCTCTTGATGAAATAGCGCACGCATGTAGCTAGACAACAACGTATATTATTTGTTAGAAGCATGGTGGGTGTTGACGAACAGTGCAAATCCTGATCTAACTGTACGGATGCACAGTCTGATCTGGATCTACACCGGTTGCAAAACCCATAAGCCCCATTTCTCCAGTCACAGCCACAAATGAGATATTGTTATTGATATTGTTACCATGGCACAGTCAACTGAAATGAAATGTGACAGACAATAATTATCAAATTCACATATTTGCGGGGTAATTGGCGACATTAATTGTCATAAAGTAACCATCTCCGCTATAGCAAACTATATGGAATATGGATCAGTCGTCAAACTGTTTTCCGTTGAACTTCACATGTTTGTATTTCGCATATGCAGGGATTCCGCTGGCGATCGCCACTTTCGCAATTGGCGATAAAAATAAACAATTGGCGATAAAAAATTACAAAATAAAATAAAAAAATCGCCAATTCGAAAAATAAAAAATCCCTGCATCTGTAGTCGCTGTGACCTAGTTAATATGACATCCGCCTTTCCGTACTTTAAGTTTTATCCCGTCAACACAGTGCGTATGTGCCGTGAAACACGGTGCGTGAAACAGTTTTGATATTCTGTCAATACGACCTAATCACTGCGTATAAATATGTGCGGTTGTCATAATAGTCGATTCTCCGATTTTGAGGATGCGGCTGGTTTCTTTTTGAATTTCAAAGCTGTTTGTAATGTTGACGGGATAAATAGAATAGTAGGTTAGCGCCATGAATGGGAAAAATATCTGGCGCGGCTCGGAAACGTGATGGGCTCGGCAGAGCCTCGCCCATCCCGTCTCCTAAGCCTTGCCAGATATGTTTTCCCATTCACGGCACTGACCTACTATTCTCTATATTTACACCTTCTATAAATTCATAATGCAAACAGCCATTCGACGCATTGCGATTATATCTTAATACAATACATTAGACCCACGTGACGTTTGGGGCCCGTTTCACTAAACTTCGTACGACTAAAATGTAGATGCAAATTTAGGATCGTCTGGAAACTTCAATTGATGGAATTACATGTATTGAGTATATGCAGCTTATGCTCAATAAATGCACATCCAATAATTGTTTACAAGAAACGAAGTTAATGTGAAATTTACAGACTATCATAATTTTGTACTTACGAACATTTTAGTCGTACGAAGTTTAATGAAACGGCCCCCAGGATCCTGTAATATGGCACAGCTATTAAATCTAGTATACAAACTATTGAGTCTGTGTGTAAATTTCAGCTAGATGCGAAAATACTCAATGGCGATTGGTCACTGAAACGTATTTGATATCTCCCAAGTTTCACTTCCAGTTCTTTGAGAATGAAAACATCAAGCTGTATGATCACGTGGTACTAACAAAAACAACAAGTACTGAAGCTTCCAGAATCCATCTGATTCAAAGTACGTATTTTTTTATATTGACCTTTTTACGTAACGGATTTTGATGAAATATGGCGCATCAATCATATGTCTTGTTAAACTGCATTTGGTGGTCTTTGTATGTTCGCCCAAGCTTCTGTCGTTTTTGCGAAGAATCGTTTTCCGTGTCTACCAACACGGAAATCGATTCTTCGCAAAAACGACATAAGTCTGTGCCGAACTCCCTGCACCACCAAATGCAGCTCATGAAGACGCGTTTGCTCCGCCATATTTCATCAACATCCGTTGCATATTAAGGAAAATATCAAATAATACTTACATTGGAGTGGGCGACGTTGTTGTTGTTGTAACCAAGTGATTATGCACCTTGGACATGTGATAAACCGAATCTCATACTTGGCGTTTGGTCACTGGAACGTATTCGAGATCTCCAAAGTTTTATTTCCAGTTCTTTCAAGACTGAAGACACGTGATAAACCCACTGATATCATACTTGTGACCACATGCATTCGGCGTGTTTCGGCTTTCGCGACGTTGTTGATTCGTTAAAGTTTGATTGACGTCATTAAAATACAATGCATGACTTTCATCGTCGGTGTCAATAACGTCACAGTGTTGATCGGCAACGTAAAATAATGACGTAAAACATTATTATTCCGATTTTTAACGCCGTATTTGGTTATTTACATTTTTGAAATTATCCGAAAATGCAATGCAAATATAAGTAATAGAACATGGGAAGTTGCGTTTACTGTCGTATGAAAAACATTTGGTCACAGACCAAATGTTTTTCATACTACAATAAACGCAACATCACATGGTTTTACTCTCTGACCCGGGTCTGGCAGTCAGTTATTGAAGCACCCGCTGTGCTTCCAGTAGAGTGCAGTGGAATGTCCCTAAACCGGATATTATTTGAACCCATGTGTGGGCAATTTTGATTGTACAGTTGAACCCCTCTAAACCGGACAAAGAGTGAAGTTAGTTCCGCTTAATTTTTATCAGGTTCGTTTCCATTTATCTCCGATGACACTGTCTGCTCATGATCGCAAAATACACACGCGCGTCTTGAAGTAGTCACGTATCGGTGTTACAGTGAATCCACTCTAAACCGGACACCCTGGTTTAGAGAGGTTACACTGGGGATCTCCCAGTGTATCCGGTTTAGAGAGGCTCAACTGGGGATCTCACAGGGTGTCCGGTTTAGAGTGATTCCACTGGGGACCTCCCAGGATGTCCGTTTGAGAAATGTTCCACCGAATTCAGTTTATTTATCGCCGTTGGCACTCTGTGTTCTTGTATAGCACTGAAGCACACCTTCGAGTGGCCATATGCCTGGTTTACAGTAGAACTTATCTATACCGGACACCTTGGGGACCTCCCAGGGTGTCCGTTTTAGAGAGGTTCCACTGGGGACCTCCCAGGGTGTCCGGTTTAGAGAGGTTCCAATGGGGACCTCTCAAGGGTGTCCGGTTTAGAGAGGTTCCACTGGGGACCTCCCAGGGTGTCCGGTTTAGAGAGGTTCCACTGGGGACCTCTCAGAGTGTCCGGTTCAGAAAGGTTCCACTGGGGACCTCTCAGGGTGTCCGGTTTAGAGAGGTTCCACTGCGGACCTCCCAGGGTGTCCGGTTTAGAGAGGTTCCACTGTATATACGTCAGAAAAGAATGAAGCATTACTTGCATATATGCGTAGCATGTGAAATTCCCGAGGAATTGTGATGTCACACCGGTTTAGAGGCGTTCCACTTTATATCATTATTAGCATAAAAGACCTCCCTGGCAGATCTGACGCTAGAATGGCCACAACTAGCATAGGTCAAAACACTTCTAACCTTAACGACATGTGTCCTGACATTTACGTGCAAATATAACACTATCTGAACAGAGCAATGACTGGCATGTGTCCTGACATTTACGGATTTACAGAGCCATGACCCGGTTTGCATTTTGTAGGTGTTGACGGGATAAATAGAATAGTAGGTTAGTGCCGTGAATGGGAAAACTATCTGGCGCGGCACGGAAACGGGATGTGCTCGGTAGAGCCTCGCCCATCCCGTTTCCTAAGCCTTGCCAGATAGTTTTCCCATTCACGGCACTAATCTACTATCAGTCTCTATGACATGTGTCCTGACATTTACGTGCACATTAATATAGTCCTATCTGTACAGAGCCATGACCCAGTTCTGTTGTTACTGATACGACATGATTCCATCCGCACGCGTGTCCTCTTTAATATTAGCAATTGTAGAAGTGCACACTAGAACAGACAATACAAATGGCGATTAAATTCTGACAAGGGAGACAACCTGCTAAACTGACGAGTACGCCGTTTCATTGGCTAAGCTATCGCGTGCGCACGCAATAGCTATCGCGTGCGCACGCGATAGGGTTTTGCGTGCGCATGCAAAACCCTATCGCGTGAGCACGCGAAAGTAAAAAATATTTCCATGTCCCCTCTGTGCCACCGTACATCTCACATAATATTATGTCATCGATTTTCACTGTCGGTAACACACATCATCAAATTCTACTACTGTCTGTTTCACGAAACCTGACCAAATTTTACGGCCATATAACCAATGCAAAAACAATATTTTGCCGAACTACTTTCCATAACCGTCAGGCGCAATTAAAATAATTCTTAAGAAAACGAAAAATAAACACATTTTCTTGATGAATTTATTTCAAATGCTGGAATTATAGGGAATGAATGTCCTTTTTGTGGAATTTATCGGGGATATAAACTTGGAAAAGTCGCGGGAATACTGGACGAGGTCTTAAAAAATTACAATTTTCGAAGAAAAAAAAAATATTTTTTTTTCTTCTCAAAAATTGTAATTTTTTATCGCTTCGTCCAGTATTACCGCGATTTTTCCAAGTTTGTACCCTGATAAATTTCACAAAAAGGCCTTTCATTCCTATAATAACCAATGCAAAAACAATATTTTTTTCCATAATGTTAAATTATAGCAAAATTTAAGAATGATCATAGGTTTTATTTCGTGAAATTTGGTCCAATATTGATTGTATTGTGAAAAAACAAACTATTTCCACATGTTAAATCCCCATTGACATCTTCAAATGGGGAAATGTTAGAAATAGTAGAACGATTTTCCAAATGTAACTCTTGTTTTCTTAGTTAGATTGATTTTATTGCGAAAACAAAATTTCCCCATGTTAAATCCCCATAGACATGTCTATGGGGATTTAACATGGGGAAATTTTTTAGAATTTCAGAAATACTGGACCGATTTTTAAAATTTAACTTTTGTTTTCTTAGTTAGATCTTTTCCAAGCTATCTAGCTAGATTTCAGAATCAATTTCCAAAATATTTCGTTTTTCGACTCCCCCTCCATGTTCTCCACCTCTTTTTTCCCCCCATGTTAAATTACCATAAAGAACTCATTTTTCGTAACAAAAACAATATTTTACAAAATTTCACGAACTGTAATATAATACGAACTGTTTTCCAAACTACGGTACGCAGCACTGGCATTGAAACCAGAAAAATGCAGTTTTGGAGTGGAAACTGTGACGTACATCGGACACATCATCACAGCTGAAGCATAACTGGCATTGCATCACACATTAAACTGGAATAGACTGTGATATGCTAATTTTCCGACCAATCCAATCGTCACAAAATTATTTTCAGATTAGTCCATTTATGAAAAGTGGGTATTTGTTGTTCGCAAAAATATGAAAATTACTTTCAAACAGTGAAGATCCTGATGAGACGGCTCGTTACGAGCCGGCTCATCTGGATCTGCATTGTTTGCATAAACCGATATAGCGGGCTTTCGGGTTCAAAGAGTTAAGAAAGTTTCCCGTACCCAAGAATTAGACAGATGAAAAGTAATATCTAGGTCTCTGAAATCAACCGAAGAAAAAGGTTAATGCATAATACCGTGTGAAATGTGATCCCTTAACAATAATAACATATGAATGATACAATTTTATTTTTATAAATTTACCGTCCAATATACGGTGAAAGTTCCTTGTTAATGCGACACCTCTGATTTGCAAAGGGTCTCCGGTTTAGAGAGGCTCCACTGTATGTCTGATATGCACGCTGTAAACCGGACTTGAGATCGTAAATAGATACATATACAGTCAAACCTCCACGAACGGCCACCTCTCTACAACAACACCCTCTCTGTAACAGCCGCCATTTTATATCCCAAATGGATGATTTCCTCTATATTTAACCCTTCGACTGCTGAGCACGAAAATTGCTGTTGCTTTACATTTTGTCTTCTTTCTCAATAAAAACATGGTTTGACAGCACTTTAAAATCATTTCCATTGGAAATGATTCTGAAATGCTGTCAAAGCATGTTTTTGATGAGAATAATTGAAAATAAACCAACAGCAGACAACACAATTTAATTCAGCATTAATCTCCCTACAACAGCCACCTCTCTACAACAGCCAGTTTTGCGTCTTCCCATGGGTGGCTGTTGTAGAGAGGTTGCACTGTACTGTCATCATAGAGTGAAACCCATTATAAGTTAGTATACTTCGCATGGGTTAGTACCAAGGTGTATGATCACGTGGTACTAACAACAACAAGTACTGAAACTTCCAGAATCCATCTGATTCAAGGTAGGTATTCGTTTATATTGTCCTTATTATACGTAACGGATTTTGATGAAATATGGCGCATCAAACGCGTATTGTTAAGCTGCATTTGGTGGTCTCTGTATTTTCAGCCAAACTGCTGTCGTTTTTGTAAAGAATAGATTTCCGTGTCTACCGACACGGAAATCGATTCTTCGCAAAAACTACATAACACTGTGCCAAACTCCCTGGACCACCAAGTGCAGCTCATGAAGACGCGTTTGCTGCGCCATATTTCATCAAAATCCGTTGCATATCAAGGAAAATATCAAATAATACTTACTTTGGAGTGGGCGACGTTGTTGTTGTTGTAACCACGTGATCATGCACCTTGATAAAGGGGTGGGATAAATGACTTAAGAGCACGTTGAGTATTGTACAGTATAAATGCGCGCGATGCTGAGAAAATGTATCATATGACAAATGCGACCAGCATAACCCCAGGTTAGCATGTGCATGCGCACAGTCTGTTCAGGGCTTAGGTTCATTGCCATTCAGTCACTGAACCATGCCTACTATCGTGACAGAAAGGAATAGTCACGGATGCACGTGTGTTCGCTGCAGAATGACCAAGGCATTCATTGACCACACTGGTCTTAACAATATCACACCTGACAAACTGGAATGTATTTTTATATGTTAATTTTCAGAACAGTCCAATTGTCACATATTTATGGTCAGACTGGTCCATTTATGAAAAATATGAACATTTCTTGAAAATGTGCATATTCTGATGAGACGGTTTGTTGGGCTCTTCGGGATCTACACTGTTTGCAATCACCGCTATAGAGGGATGTAAAGTTAAGATACTTTCTCTCAAACAGCTGCCCACATATAGAGACTAGTATGTTAGTGCCGTGAATGGGTAAACATATCTGGCAAGGCTTAGGAAACGGGATGGGCGAGGCTAAAAAATGGGGAAAAATATCAGGCAAGGCTTAAGCATTTCTTTATTTCTCATCAGAAGTATATGTAGTGACCACTCATTTGAACCGTCTCGCCGAGACGGTTTAAATGAGTGGTCACAACATATACTTTGGTTCAAAAATAAGGAAAATAGATAGAGAATAGTAGGTTAGTGCCGTGAATGGGAAAAAATATCTGGCAAGGCTTAGGAAACGGGATGGGCGAGGCTATGCTATTTTAGAGATATAAAACTGTCAAAGATCTATCAATACATTATTAATAAAGAACATATACATGCAGAAATTGGTTATTTTACATCGTCAATGTCAATGACAGTTACATGTATATCTTGTAAATGTTAACGCTTCAATATGTTATGTTGAATGTTGAACAACAACAAGAGAAAAGATGGCTTCCATGGGAAATTGATTTCCCTGTCCGTATTATTTTTGGCAATTTACTAGTGCTACATCAAATATTATTTGTTTAAATATACAGTTCAGTAAATTTTGACCTACATGTAACAGGTTTGGGTATGCACTCAGGTTGCTCACATATTTTGAATGGGTCAAATTGTAGCCGTAGATAACATATCGGAGACGAATTATTGTAGCTAAGTGTGTATGTGCCGTGAAATATTTTTGATATCCTGTCAATACGACCTAATCACTACGTATGAATATGTGCGGTGGCTGGGGTTATTTTAATTGCATTTTGAAGCTATTTGTAGATGTTGACGGGATAAATAGAATAGTAGGTTAGTGCCGTGAATGGGAAAAATATCTGGCGCGGCATGGAAACGGGATGTGCTCGACAGAGCCTCGCCCTTTCCCTTTCCTAAGCCTTGCCAGATATGTTTTCCCATTCACGGCACTACCCTACTATTCTCTATAACTTTAACCTTTGGACGCCCGGCTGATTACGGCGCTATAAAAGGACTTGGGTCTCAGATTTTAGCATAAAGTGATGAAACAGATTGGTAAAAACAAAATGTATATGTATTTATAGAATTTCAGGGAGACGATTTATATAACCTTACGTTCAATCGAATCCAATTTGTATACTATTGTATATATTATTATTCCTGATACCGAATTTGTAATGAATATACAGATACAATATGTTCAAGCCAATTATAGATTTGTGACAATTGTGGTAAATACAGGTAGGGATGCAGTGATTCCGCTGGCGATCGCCACTTTCGCAATTGGCTATACAAATAAACAATTGGCGATAAAAAAAATACAATTTATTTAGATATTATTTTTTTTTTTTTTGAAGTGGCGATTTTTTTATTTCCCCCAGCGGAATCCCTTGGGATGTTTGGAGGAGAAATATGGCTGCAGATGTGTGGCCTGTTTGCAAACACAAATAGTCAGTAATGTTTTAATAGCAAAATATAAAGATAACACGCAACATTTAACATGTACTATGCAAAGGAGTATTAACCCTTACAATGATGAATTAGATTTTGTCGTCTGCTGTTTATGTTTTATTTGCCATTATACTCATGATAAACATCATTTTACAGTACTTTAGAATCATTTCCAATGGAAATGATTCTAAAGTCCTGTCAAATGATGTTTTTACTGAGAAAGAATACAAAGTATGAAACACCAGCAGACAAAATGTTCGGTTCCCGCCTTCTAAGGGTTAAACATGTTCTCAATAACTAAACGCCAGCTTAGAAACTCACAGTTCTCGGTAGGTATACAGGGATTCCGCTGGCGATCGCCACTTTCGCAATTGGCGATACAAATAAACAATTGGCGATAAAAAATTACAATTTTCGAAAAAAAAAAAAAAAAGATAATTTCGAAAATTGTAATTTTTTATCGCCAATTGTTTTTTTTTATCCTATTAGTTATTCCTTTTTTTCTTTTCTTTTTGAAGTGGCGATTCTTTTATTTTCCCCAGCGGAATCCCTGGGTATACGTGCTCTAATATGTTGTTGTGACTGGGTAAATGGGCTTTATGGGTGTTACGACCAATGTAGATCCAGTTTAGCCTTGTGTATCCACACAATCTGATCGGGACCTGCACTGTTCACCATTCCATTAATGAACCACCAAGCATGATTACAAGCAATATACATCGTTTTATTTTATGGTTAGCCCTAACCCAAGGTGCATGATCACGTGGTTACAACAACAACAACGCCGCCCACTCCAAAGTAAGTATTATTTGATATTTTCCTTAATATGCAACGGATTTTGATGAAATATGGCGCAGCAAACGCGTCTTCATGAGCAGCATTTGGTGGTCTAGGGAGTTTGGCACAGACTTCTGTCGTTATTGCGAAGAATCGATTTCCGTGTCGGTAGACACGGAAATCGATTCTTCGCAAAAACGACAGAAGTTTGGGCGAAAATACAGAGACCACCAAATACAGCTTAACAAGACGCGTTTGATGCGCCATATTTCATCAAAATCCGTTACGTAATAAGGACAATATAAAAGAATACGTACTTTGAATCAGATGGATTCTGGAAGTTTCAGTGCTTGTTGCTGTTGATAGTACCACGTGATACACATTGCTAACCCTAAGTCCGAGGTTACAGGGGTGAAACTATTTGATCAGGAGGTACACATATCACAAATAGTCCTTCAGCCCTATTTCTCCAGTCACATGCACATATAAGATGTAGGTATATACCCCAACCCTAACACAAGGTCGTACTTGCCATCGTACTTGTACACAAGTCTCCACAATCGTTGTATATACGAACGAACATTTGATAAAATGTTCGTAAGTGCAAAATTATGATCGTCTGTAAATTTCACATTAACAATGTTTTCTTGTAAACAATTATTGTATTTACATTTATTGAGCATATGCTGTATATGCAGCCTATGCTCAATACATGTAAATCCATCAATTGAAATTTACAGACAATCCTAAATTTGCACTTACGAACATCTTACTCGTACGAATTTTAGTGAAACGGGCCCCTGGCGATTTAGCTATGTAATGTAGTGTTACACATTAATTTACATGTAATAAATCGGTGTTACATGTGTACACGCATTTCATTGATAACCGACAATTCTAGAAAACATATTATTGAACAAACTAGAAGAATTATATTAAAGTTATATTAAAATAGCCGATAAAATGCATGTATCGTAACACAGTGCGTATGTGCCGTGAAACACGGTGCCGTGAAACATTTTTGATATCCAGTCAATACTATTTTTGCATTTTACAGCCATTTGTAGGTGTTCACGGGATAAATAGAATAGTAGGTTAGTGCCGTGAATGGGAAAAAATATCTGGCGCGGCACGGAAACGGGATGTGCTCGGCAGAGCCTCGCCCATCCCGTTTCCTGAGCCTTGCCAGATATGTTTTCCCATTCACGGCACTAACCTACTATTCTCTATCTATTTTCCTTATTTCTGAACCAAAGTATATGTTGTGACACTCATTTGAACCGTCTCGGCGAGACGGTTCAAATGAGTGGTTACAACATATACTTCTGATGAGAAATAAAGAAATTCTTGAGCCTTGCCGGATATTTTTTCCCATTCACGGCACTAACCTACTATTCTCTATATCTCCTAATTATAAAACAGGACGAGAACAAAGATAATTCGACAATAATATGATGAGATTCGCAATTGGTTTGATGTCACGTGACGTATATAATGTACATGTATTATTTCAAGTCTTGACTTTAAACTAGAATGAACATAAGTTTCATACCGGTAATTTAATAATCTTATATCAAATTGGTTTTGAAAACTGTATCCCGTGCAACGGGTGATTTTGCATAAACAATATACTTGTTTTCTGATTTACCAACAAGTATAATACTTTCATATGCATCAGGATGATTCAAATAAACTTGTTTACGATCGTGCGTGAATGTAATCGTCGGCGAATATACCCAGTTTCAATAGCGATATGGGTCAAAGGGAAATAACTGTTGCTGACTTATATCGCAGAAAGAAAGAAAGTGCTCACGCATGCATATCAAGTCGTTGAGCTCAAGTTATTTTCTTGAATTTTCAAGATCGTTTATAATAAAGGATGTTTCAAGATATTTTCTTGAATTTTCGAGATCTTTTCTTGAATTTTCGAGATACTTTCTTGAATTTTCAAGTTGAAAAGTTATTTTCTTGAATTTTCAAGATCGTTTCTTGAAAATTCAAGAAAAGAAAGAACTTGAAAATTCAAGAAAACATCTTGAATAAATGGAAATTAAAAGAAAAGTGAACTGGCCCTAATGGGCTTCCGTACAATTGACCTCCAACAGGGATGTAATTATTAAACTATTTGCAAGTGTAATGACATCAGCATGACGCCCTGAACGGAAAGACACGTGACCTCACTCGAAATCAAACAAGCGTATTATAACCCGGAAATTGCTCTCGTATCTCGCCATCTCCCTATGTACAGTGAATGCCAGAAATTGTAGGCCCATGTTGAACGAATCGGGTCACACATTTTAGCACATTCAGCCTACATTTATTCCCGGTTTATTTATGGTCCAATTTTCATCACAATATTCTCATAACGAATCACAAGTCGGCATGTTTTCTACATAAGCCACATATTTCCTATCACAGCCACATTTAATGTGGCTGTGATAGGAAATATGTGGCTTATGTAATTTGTGACCAGTGTAGGTCCTGATCAAATAGCACACTCCTGTAGCCTGATAACATCTATATTGCTTGTTCGAAACATGTGTTTCATTGACGGAATGCGGGTAGACAGGCTGACCTGGATATACACCGGTCATAACAATCTTCAGCCCTATATCTCCTGTCACTGTCACAACTGGCACACGCCATGTGATTTTATACGAAAATATTTACACAATTTACGATATTTTCTGTAAATGACGTCGAAAGTTGCATTAATATTATTCCGCATTTGCAATGAAAATTTCGACGTAATTTACATAAAATAACACAGTTTCTGTAAATATACTTCATGAAAAATCGCACATGTTCTTAGGTATACAATCACATGGCATGTCTCAATATTATCCATACCCATGGTGTTCGCGTCCATTGTCATCATTAGTACTTGTTTTACTACTTCTTCAATAAGATATTCTACTGTCAATGGAAAGGCACACACACGCGCAATCAATGTGTATGATCACGTGGTTACAACAACAACAACGTCGCCCACTCCAAAGTAAGTATTATTTGATAGTTTCCTTAATATGCAACGGATTTTGATGAAATATGCGTCTTCATGAGCTGCATTTGGTGGTCCAGGGAGTTTGGCACAGACTTATGTCGTTTTTGCGAATAATCGATTTCCGTGTCAGAGACACGGATTCTTCGCAAAAACGACAAAAGTTTGGGCGAAAATACAGAGACCGCCAAATGCAGCTTAACAAGACGCGTTTGATGCGCCATATTTCATCAAAATTCGTTACGTAATAAGGACACTATAAAAGAATACGTACTTTGAATCGGTACTTGTTGTTGTTGTTAGTACCACGTGATCATACACCTTGAATGTCATCAAGTTAGTCTATCTAGTATTCTGCGGCGGGTAAGTGATAACGAGCCATGTCATGAGCCGGCTCATCTCGGTCTGCACTGTTAACAAACATTATGAGTGTACATTGACCAAACACACGCTGATAATAACATGATATCATCAGAAGTTAACTGTCATCCGAATTTTGTATCGACATTTCATTGGTTGAACAATGTCACGTGACGTGACCGAATTACGTCAATCTGATTATACAGTATAAAGAAAGAAGTCCGTAGTGTTACAATACGACCCAAGTTATTTCTGATCATTCCGTAACATTGACATTACCTATAGCCTATTTCACCAACATTGCAAAGTATACTTTTCTAGCAAAGTATACTTTGAGGGAGACATTTTCAATTTAAGGATACATTTATTATTTTTTATTATACTGAATTTATTACATTATCACAGTAATGCATACTTTTAATCATCAAATATATGCAGTGGTTAGTTCTATATGAAAAACTGCATTTTGTGGAAAATAAATGATTACTCCCTCAAAGTATACTTTGCTAGATTACTATACTTTGAAATTTTTATGAAATCGGCTACTGATACCTGGATAATAATGTTTTGATTTCATGTCTATCTGATTAGACTTGGAAAAGGTAAGAATTCCTCAGCCAGCCAAGGAATTGTTGATCGTTTCCTATATCGTTTAAAAAAAATAAACATATTAGGACATTAAACTGGGCCAGCGTTTTTAAAACTTTCTGAGAATTGCCACTAAATCTGTAGTTTGCAGCTCAGTCTCGACCAATTAAAACTTTCTGATTTTGACCACGAAAACTGAGTATGTACTCAGAGAATTTAACTTGTCATGATGTTCTCTATGTTACAGTGGGGTCAGCGTGTAAATGCACACACGAACGAACACGACAGGTTGGTTCGCTACCCACCCAAAGTGTATGTTGTTACCACTCAGTTGAACCGTCTCGCCGAGACGGTTCAACTGAGTGGTAACAACATACACTTTTGATGCGAAATGAGAAAAAAATTCAGAAAAATATTGACATTTTTTTTATATTGAAATACAGTGGGGTCAGCGTTCCAACCTGTCGTGTTCGTTCGTGTGTGCACTTACACGCTGACCCCACTGTATATCCACAAACGACAGTCCACACCAAATAATCGCATAGTACTACAGATCATGATGTTAAAGGTGCATGCCCACTCAGTAGGCACACAATGTTCTTTATAGGAAGTAAATAAGTGTATAATTGTGTCACTTTTCCAACAGTTCTAAAAATTACGAGTACCCGCTATACAGATATAATCAGTTAGTAATGTTTATTTTACTGATAGTGACGCGCGGTGGTATCGGGCTATAATCATATGCAAATGAGGCATGATATTATTATATTATTTAATTATTTATTCTAATTAAATGCGTCACCTGAAAAAAATAATATTTTCGACAGATTATAAAGTATGATTATTGCACATCAAACAATAAATGCGGCGAATAAATAGTAATGTCCGTTAACATTTTAAGGAACCACGGTTATCGCCCCTGATATCAGTCAAATTTACTTCTGATATGAAATGTATAATAATGGCAATCAATACATCGGGTAATGGTGAATGAATGCTTATTTTGTAAGAAAATACCGCAGATGATGTCTCTGGTATAAAGAACATTGTGTGCCTACTGAGTGGGCATGTACCTTTAATGACACAAGGTCCAATTATAAAAACAATATTAACAACTACACGGACCTACCAGCTGTAATTATCAGCACCGACGGCCGGCACACAGTGGAGATCTACGTTTGTACCTGTGACGTCTACACATTCACAACCATATCCCAAGCTGCTGGGCTATACAACTGTGTATTTAGAGAATAGTAGGTTAGTGTCGTGAATGGGAAACAAATATCTGGCAAGGCTTAGGAAACGGGATGGGCGAGGCTCTGCCGAGCACATCCCGTTTCCGTGCCGCGCCAGATATTTGTTTCCCATTCACGGCACTAACCTACTACTCTATTTATCCCGTCAACACTACAAATAACTTTAAAATGCAATAAAAATAACCCCAGCCGCCGCACATATTCGTATTGACAGGAGGATATCACGGCACCGTGTTTCACGGCACATATTCGTATTGACAGGATATGACGGCACCGTGTTTCACGGCACATATTCGTATTGACAGGAGGATATCACGGCACCGTGTTTCACGGCACATATTCGTATTGACAGGATATGACGGCACCGTGTTTCACGGCACATATTCGTATTGACAGGAGGATATGACGGCACCGTGTTTCACGGCACATATTCGTATTGACAGGAGGATATCACGGCACCGTGTTTCACGGCACATATTCGTATTGACAGGATATGACGACACCGTGTTTCACGGCACATATTCGTATTGACAGGAGGATATGACGGCACCGTGTTTCACGGCACATATTCGTATTGACAGGATATGACGGCACCGTGTTTCACGGCACATGCGCACTGTGGTGACGGGATAAAACACAATGGTGGCTCGACAATGACATGTCCTAACTTTGATTTTGTCGTTTGTACGCCGGACGAACATTAATAACCTTAATTTTCGTCTAAACTAGGCGAGGAATCGAATGAACGAAATTGAATGTTCTTCTCTACGTGATATATAAAAGAAGTAACGGTGTTTAAGTTTCTTAAAGGTACATGCTCACTCAGTACACTATGTTTGTTATAGGAATTAAATAAGTGTACAATTGTGTCACTATTCCACCAGTTCTAAAATTCATTTTACTGATAGTGACGCGCGGTGGTATCCAGCTATTTCATATGCAAATGAGGCATGATATTTTTAAATTATTTATACTAATTAAATGAGTTATCTGAACAAATAATAATTTCAACAGATTATAAAGTATAATCATTGCACATCAAAAAATAAATACATAGAATAAATAGTAATGTCCGTTAACATTTTAAGGAAACACGGGTATCGCCCCTGATATGACTAACATACGAGTGGACATCTTTCAGTTTTGTTTTTTAACCAGTTTATCCCGTCAACACAGTGCGTATGTGCCGTGAAACATTTTTGATATCCTGTTAATACGGCCTAATCACTGCGTATGAATATGTGTGGTTGTCATACTAGTCGATTCTCCGATTTTGGGGATGCGGCTGGTGTTATTTCTTTGCATTTTAAAGCTATTTGTGATGTTGACGGGATAAATAGAAAAGTAGGTTAGTGCCGTGAATGGGAAAAATATCTGGCGTGGCACGGAAACGGGATTGGTGATGCAGAGCCTCGCCCATCCCGTTTCCTGAGCCTTGCCAGATATTTTTACCCATTCACGGCACTGACTTCTCTATATAGTACACACTTATATCACATTTGGAGCTAAACGGGTGACGATTACAGCTGACTGTGAGTGGCTAAACATGTTGCATTGGAATATACATGTAACACAAACATGGTATGGTATAGCAAATGTTATAGATGACTTCCTCCTTGTTCAGCCCTTTCAACCCTACAGATCAGTAAACCAACATTTGAAAGCACTATAGATCCAGCCGTTTCATCAGGTTCTACACTGTCATTATTTTATTTGTAATATTTTGAGACTATGTTTCATTACTGGAATAGTCCAAAATTGACATGGAACCGATCATGATGTATTTTAGGGTTGAAAGGGTTAACTAAGCATTCTTCTTTGAGACGGATTCGGCGTCAGATGCCTTGTAGAGTTGTCCCCCTTGTCGGTATTTGGACGTTGCAGCTCCACTGCTGACGTCATCATGATCACGTGACAAGGCACCGGGGAGAGAGTTAGTCCATGAGACAGCAACAACAGACGCACGCCAACAACATCAATAAACAACACTCCGTGTCTCGGTTCTTGCTTCTGTCCTGTTGCTGAACCCTGCAATAGGAGCAGACATGTATAATGTGTCTCATGTGATATCTCAGGCATATACTATAATAAGAACCCTGCAATAGGAGCAGACATGTATAATGTGTCTCATGTGCTATCTCAAGACATATACTATAATATGAACCCTGTAATAGGAGCAGACATATAAGTCTTCATGTGATATGAATATACATAATAGAACTGTAATGGAGCCACTATAATGTGTCTCAGGTGATATCTCAAAACATATACTATAATATGAACCCTGTAATAGGAGTCAGACATGTATAATGTGTCTCAGGTGATATCTCAAGTCACATATACTATATATGAACCCTGTAATAGGACTGTATAAGAGCAGACATGTATATTGCTCAGGTGATATCTCAAGACATATACTATATAATGAACCCTGTAATATGAGCGATAACATAGTAAATAATGTGTCTCAGGTATTACTCAGCCATATACTCAGAACCTTAATACTATTAATATTATGAACCCTGGTAATTAGGAGCAGACATTATAATGTGTCCTCAGGTGATTATCTCAGACATATACTATAATATGAAACCCTGTAATAGGAGCAAGACATGTATAATGTGTCTCAGGTGATATCCGACATAAAATATAATATGAACCCTTAATAGGAGCAGACATGTATAATAGTGTCTCAAGGTTATATACTCAGACGCTATACTATAATATGAACCCCTGTATAGGAGCCAGACATGTATAATGTGTCGCAGTGATATCTCATACATAGTACTAAAATATGAAACCCTGTAATAGGAGCAGACATGTATAATGGTCTCATTGATATCTCAGCATATACTATAATATGAAAAACCCTGTAAAGGAGCAACATGTATAATGTGTCAGGTGATATCTCAGAACAATATACTATCAATATGAAACCCTGTAATAGGAGCAGACATGTATAATGTGTCTCAGTGATATCTCAGACATATACTATAATATGAAACCCTGTAATAGGAGCAGACATGTATAATGTGTCTCAGGTGATATCTCAGACATATATATAATATGAACCCTGTAATAGGAGCAGACATGTATAATGTGTCTCATGTGATATCTCAGACTATACTATAATATGAACCCTGTAATAGGAGCAGACATGTATAATGTCTTGTATCTCATGGATGTATATAAAATAACTGTAATAGGACAGACAGTATAGTGTCTCGGTGATATCTCACATGTACCCTATAATAGGACCTAATAGGCAGACATGTATAATGTGTCTCATGTGATATCTCACATATACTATAATATGAACCCTGTAATAGGAGCAGACATGTATAATGTGTCTCATGTGATATCTCAAGACATATACTATAATATGAACCCTGTAATATAGGAGCAGACATGTATAATGTGTCTCATGTGATATCTCAAGACATATACTATAATATGAACCCTGTAATAGGAGCAACATGTATAATGTGTCTCATGTGATAATCAAGACATATACTATAATAACCCTGTAATAGGACAGACATGTATGTGTTCATGTGATATCTCAAGACATATACTATAATATGAACCCTGTAATAGGAGCAGACATGTATAATGTGTCTCATGTGATATCTCAAGACATATACTATAATATGAACCCTGTAATAGGAGCAGACATGTATAATGTGTCTCAGTGATATCTCAAACATATACTATAATATGAACCCTGTAATAGGAGCAGACATGTATAATGTGTCTCAGGTGATATCTCAGACATATACTATAATATGAACCCTGTAATAGGAGCAGACATGTATAATGTGTCTCATGTGATATCTCAGACATATACTATAATATGAACTCTGTAATAGGAGCAGACATGTATAATGTGTCTCATGTGATATCTCAAGACATATACTATAAATACTCTGTAATTGGACCAGACTGTATAATGTGTCTCATGTATCTCAAGACTATATATAATATGAACCCTGCAATCGGAGCAGACATGTATAATGTGTCGCGGTGATATCTCAAGACATATACTATAATAAGAACCCTGCAATAGGAGCAGACATGTATAATGTGTCTCAGGTGATATCTCAGGCATATACTATAATATGAACCCTGCAATAGGAGCAGACATGTATAATGTGTCTCATGTGATATCTCAGACATATACTATAATATGAACCCTGTAATAGGAGCAGACATGTATAATGTGTCGCGGTGATATCTCAAGACATATACTATAATATGAACCCTGCAATAGGAGCAGACATGTATAATGTGTCTCAGGTGATATCTCAGACATATACTATAATATGAACCCTGCAATAGGAGCAGACATGTATAATGTGTCTCAGGTGATATCTCAGGCATATACTATAATATGAACCCTGCAATAGGAGCAGACATGTATAATGTGTCTCATGTGATATCTCAGACATATACTATAATATGAACCCTGTAATAGGAGCAGACATGTATAATGTGTCTCATGTGATATCTCAAGACATATACTATAATATGAACCCTGTAATAGGAGCAGACATGTATAATGTGTCTCAGGTGATATCTCAGACATATACTATAATATGAACTCTGTAATAGGAGCAGACATGTATAATGTGTCTCAGGTGATATCTCAGACATATACTATAATATGAACTCTGCAATAGGAGCAGACATGTATAATGTGTCTCAGGTGATATCTCAAGACATATACTATAATATGAACCCTGTAATAGGAGCAGACATGTATAATGTGTCTCAGGTGATATCTCAGACATATACTATAATATGAACCCTGTAATAGGAGCAGACATGTATAATGTGTCTCAGGTGATATCTCAGACATATACTATAATATGAACCCTGTAATAGGAGCAGACATGTATAATGTGTCTCAGGTGATATCTCAGACATATACTATAATATGAACCCTGTAATAGGAGCAGACATGTATAATGTGTCTCAGGTGATATCTCAGACATATACTATAATATGAACTCTGCAATAGGAGCAGACATGTATAATGTGTCTCAGGTGATATCTCAGACATATACTATAATATGAACCCTGCAATAGGAGCAGACATGTATAATGTGTCTCAGGTGATATCTCAGACATATACTATATGAACTCTGCAATAGGAGCAGACATGTATAATGTGTCTCATGTGATATCTCAGACATATACTATAATATGAACTCTGCAATAGGAGCAGACATGTATAATGTGTCTCATGTGATATCTCAGACATATACTATAATATGAACTCTGTAATAGGAGCAGACATGTATAATGTGTCTCAGGTGATATCTCAGACAAATACTATAATATGAACCCTGCAATAGGAGCAGACATGTATAATGTGTCTCATGTGATATCTCAGACATATACTATAATATGAACTCTGCAATAGGAGCAGACATGTATAATGTGTCTCAGGTGATATCTCAGACATAACACATGTTTTATGTTCGCTTCATGCACAGTAAATGGCCTAATTATATAAATGAATGGTACGGTTTTATTTCATGGAATTTCCAAACGCATGCGTTATATTCAAGTACATTCGACCAGAAACTGCGATAAACAGGGCAGATAATTTGGTGTGTAATACTTCGGACTTACAGTGGGGTCAGCGTGTAAGTGCACACACGAACGAACACGACAGGTTGGAACCAACCTGTCGTGTTCGTTCGTGTGTGCATTTACACGCTGACCCCACTGTAGATCACGTTTGTCGGCATCTCGTACATGCGGACGAACTGTGATCTAACTTATACTTACTTTACATGTTATTACTAGTAGTCAGTGGCACACTCATTGCTCACTTGGTGGAATGACGCCAAGCGCATGCCCAGTAGCCGATTCCATCAAAATTGCAAAGTATACTTATAATCATTTATTTCCCCCCGAAATGCATTATTTCATATAGAACTAACAACTGCATATATTTGATGATTAAAAGTATGCATACTTATTATACTGAATTTAAATTCAGTATAATAAAAATTAATACATTTATCCTTAAATTTCTCCCTCAAAGTATACTGTGCTAGATAAGTATACTTTGCAATATTGGTGAAATAGCCTACATATGCGCAACCTGATCCGCGCATGATCTTGGCGCATAAGTCCCTTTTCTCAGCCTGTCGCCCAAATGAAAAAAAAGCCACTTACTGTCCTGCAGGTTGCTGAACAATCACCGTCTGCGGTTGACCGTACCCTTGCGGATACCCGCCTTGTGGATACCCGCCCTGTGGATAGCCACCTTGTGGACCGTACCCGCCAGGCGGCGGCTGGTTTCCGTATGGGTGCGGATAGCCCTGCTGTGGGGGCGGGTAGGCGGGGCCTTGACCCTGGGGAGGCGGGTACTGTTGGGGCTGTCCCTGGGGACCGCCGTATCCGGAGTAGGGGGGTGGGGGCTCGCCGTAGTTCGCAGCTGCCGGTGCTGATGGATTGGCCATTGCTGGAAGGAAGTCATACGTTAGTTACAGCATAAACATTGGCACATTGTGGCATAAATATTGGCACATTGTGGCATAAACATTGGCACATTGTGGCATAAACATTGGCACATTGTGGCATAAACGAGAAAATCATCTTCTAAATCTTACCCAATTTTACTCAGATATTAAATACAAGATAGGACACTCGCCATCTTCAACCTACGGAAGTTGTACTACTGTTTCACGAAACCTGCCCAAATTTCACGACCATATAAACAATGCAAAAACAGTTTTTTTTATAATATTAAATTAAAGCAAAATTTAAGAATGAGCCTTCTTTTTATTTCGTAAAATTTGGTAAAATACTGATTTTATTACGAAAAATGGATTTGTCTATGGGAATTTAACATGGGGGGGGGGGAAGGAGGTGGAGGAGTTGTGTAAGAAGTTATAAAAACAATAATTGAAATTGAACCTGCTTAGATAGCTTGGAAATGGAAAATTGTTTTTTCGCAATAAAATCAATATGTAATCTCCACAAAAACTGATCAATCATCTAATAAACGAGGTGGGTAAGTACAGTCGAGAATACCGGCAGTGTACAGTGGGGGTCAGCGTGTAAGTGCACACACAAACGAACAGCACAGGTTAGAACGCTGACCCCACTGTATTTCACGTAAAAAAAAAATGTAAATATTTTTCTGCATTTTTTCTCATTTCGCATCAAAAGTGTATGTTGTTACCACTCAGTTGAACCGTCTCGGCGAGACGGTTCAACTGAGTGGTAACAACATACACTTTGGGTGGGTAGCGAACCAACCTGTCGTGTTCGTTCGTGTGTGCACTTACACGCTGACCCCCACTGTATGCATGTATTGTTCATGAGTGCGAGTAGCTACTTGACATCTCATGACCCTCCCGAGTCACCATTCGAACAAATCTGAAACAAATCTGAAACAGCATCGACTATCGATCATTTCCTTTTTACCGCTAGCCCCGCACTGTCCCGTGAGACCTAAACATAATAGCTGATGTATTCATACGCACTAAATGTCTTGATTCGTATTTTCCAGAAATTAACTGATAAACTGAGCCCAAAACTGTGAAAACTATAGAGAATAGTATATCTAGAGTGTAAGATACAACGCATGATAGACCAAAAACGCCATAGCATAAGTTGGGTTATGGTGTTAGTACACGGCTCTATTTTCTTGGTCGTACTCGCCATTTAGGCGTAGTACGACAATGGCTGTCCCCATAGAAACGTCAGTGACATGATATGTTATCTCACGGGAGATAACATATAAAAAACGAGCTGTTTCATATTTCGAAGGGTGTTCAATTACTTACTTCCGTTATTTAAACCGTTGGCACTCGACCCAATATTATAAAAAGGCAAGCGTTATCAGGCCTATAAAATCCATATATGCAATCTCGAAACACTAGGTAAACATATAATAACTGTGTGTTTTACCATTGTTTACATTGTCCAGGTATTGAACACGTCTATGAATACTGTAGTTAGTATATATATATTGTAGCTAGATATCATGGGCGGATTCAGGGGGGGGGCACCCGGCGCCCCCCCCCCCTAAAATTCGCCGAGTAAAGATTTTTTACAAGTTACAAGGCACGTTTCATGCCAAGTGCCATGTATTCCATGCATTTTTCGGTCGTTGTCTTATTGTTTCAAAATTTAAACGTTTTCAATCACCAGAACGCAGGAAATGCGATGTAGATTTCAAAAAAAATCCGGGTGCGGGGATGCCCCCGGACCCCCCTAGCGTATCTCCGCTCGGTCGACTATTTTGCAATACTTGACTATATTAGCGAACGAGCTATTGCAAAATAGTTACGCCCCCCCTAACCCGAAATCCTGGATCCGCGCCTGGATATTATTGTGCACTTACATAATATGTATACAGCGTGTTATGTTTTATACATATTATGTAAATGCACTATGATATCTAGTTACAATAATTCACCTCCGATATGTTATCTACGGCTACAATTTGACCCATTCAAAAAATGTGAGCAACCGAAGTGCATACCAAAACCTGTTGCATGTAGGTCAAAATTTAGTAAACTGTACATTATATACCTTTAAAGAAATCAATGTTGATGTAGAGCTAGTAAATTGTCCAAAAATAAAAGAACAGGGAAACATTTTCCTATGGAAGCCATATTTTCTCTTATTGTTGTTCAACAGTCAACATAACGAAATGAAGCTTTCAAATATAGAAGATATACATGTAAATGTCAGATAAACACCTTGACACAGTAAACTTTTAAACCAATATATGCATGTGTATGTTCTTTATTAATAATTTATTGATACATGCTTTTAAGCTAGAGTATGCACAGGTTTTTGAACGGTTCATATTTCCATGTGTTATGTGTTATTTCGGTATCTCTGGTGGTTTGTGTGCCTTGTTACCCAGGGGCGGATCTCTGGGGGGGGGGGTCCGGGGTTGCACCCCCCATTCAGCCACGAAGTTTACATATATCACAGTTTACCACCAGTTGGAGTCTGAATTTAAATAATGCCGTAAAACACAGGAAAGTGCATTTCTGGACATCTAGATTTCAATTTTTGTCTTGGGGGGCATGCCGTGGAGCTTGAAAATATGACAACCACCCCCCTCCCCCCCCTCCCCCATCCCCCATTCCCCAAATGCTGGACCCGCCCCTGTTAACAACATACAAGTACGGTAATTGACAGTATAACATGGACCCGAAAGTTCGGAACGGTGAATGAGTAGATAAATTGTAATTGGCGATTTCTGTCGTGTGTAATGTTTGAGCCTTAGTAATTGCACAAAACTATGTAAATTACCCAAAACCAACGAAATGCACCCAAATGTACACACATCCACCGAAATACCAAAATGACAAACAAAATGACCATCTGTTAAAACACATGTAAGAGGATTGGCAGATATAACATAGTTTTCGTTGAAAATAACGTGTACATTGTATTTTTACGTTACGTCATTACACCGACGTCAATCGATAACGCGACCAAATCTGTGACCCACAATTTTCGTATCTAGTCAATGTAGGATTCATCAATTTGTTGGTATAAACATATTTTATTATAGGAATGAATGGCCTTTTTGTGGAATTTATCGGGGTATAAACTTGGAAAAGTCGCGGGAATACTGGACAAAGCGATAAAAAATTACAATTTTCGAAAAAGAAATAAAAAAAAATGTATTTTATTTTTTTTCGAAAATTGTATTTTTTTAAGGCCTCGTCCAGTATTCCCGCGACTTTTCCAAGTTTATATCCCCGATAAATTCCACAAAAAGGCGATTCATTCCTTGTAATTCCAGCATTTGAAATAAATTCATCAAGAAAATGTGTTTATTTTCCGTTTTCTTAAGAATTATTTTAACTGCGCCTGACAGTTACGGAAAGTAGTTCGGCATGCATGGGAGTTTACTGGGATATACATTTTGGACAGAGACTTGCTACGGACCAATCAAATGTTAGGGAATTGTGTAAATATCTTTGTGCTGGAATTATTAAATAATAATTACATCATGTTCGATATACAAGCAGTGTAAAGAGGATTGGAACGAAATGTTGCTATGTTTTATCAATTTGTTATCAGGCGGTGTGTATTCGATCAATGCATAGCCAGTTAAATGATACGGTTGGACGAATTTTTGTAAATACAAATGATATTTTCATTTTTGAGATTTCGCACATCTTCGTAGGAACAAAACCACGTGGATTGTCCCAGATGTATAGAACGCACGTACGGACGTATACTAACAAGGTGCATGATCACGTGGTTATAGCAACAACAACAGTGACTGAAAGTGTTGAAATCTTGCCCACTCTAAAGTAAGTATTATTTTATATTTTCCTTAATATGAAACGGATTGTGATGAAATATGGCGCAGCAAACGCGTCTTCATAAGCTGCATTTGGTCGTCCAGGGAGTTCGGCAGTGACTTATGTCGTTTTTGCGAAGAATCTTCGCAAAAGCGACAGAAGTTTGGGCAAAAGTACAGAGACCACCAAATGCAGCTTAACAAGACGCGTTTAATGCGCCATATTTCATCAAAATCCGTTACGTAATAAGGACAATATAAAATAATACGTACTTTGAATCGGATGGATTCTGGAAGTTTCAGTACTTGTTGTTGTTCTTAGTACCACGTGATCATACACATTGACTAAGAGCCCAATGGCATTAAAATACTGAACATTAAAAAAAAACACACCTCTTGTAGTATATACTGCACCAAATTCAAATTGTTAAGTTATATTAAAGTTGTACAATGAATCGAAAATGGTTGCGTTTTAGTTATACTTGATGTTTACCCGACGTATATTGTATCAATAGCTCGAAAGATGGACCTTAACCCTTTGAACCAGAAATCCCGCTATAGCGGTTTATGCAAAAAGTGCAGATCCAGATGAGCCGGCTCGTAACGAGCCGTCTCATCAGGATCTGCACTTTTTGAAAGTAATTTTAATATTTCTTAGAACAAAAACATCCCCTTTTCATAAATGGACGAATCTGAAAATCATTTTGTGACCATTGGATTGGTCGGAACATTAGCATATCACAGTCGATTCCAGTTCCTTAGTGTTGAAAGGGTTAACAGGCATATGTGTGTAAAGCTGTTTATACATGTGTAGTTTGATGACACTTGAAAACAGGTGTGTGCAATCGGCGCAGTTTGATGCACTTGCGATGTGATTAGTTTGCACGTGATTTATTGGTCCATGTGTCTGTAGGTGATGAAATAAAACATATAATAACCAAATAATCAAAGAATCCGGCGCACGCCCCTTTAAAAATTGCCGAGTATAAATTTTAACCCATTTTTACGTGATTCTTTTTTTTATGTCTTACCCAAAGTGTAGTTGTACACTAAATTGAACCATCTCGCCGAGACGGTTCAACTTAGTGGCAAAAACATTATTTCGATAAGAAATGAGAACATTTCTAGACAAATATTTACAAATGTGTATACCCATATATGGGTATTGTACATGGAATGAGCTAAATACACACACAATTCACCATTCAGCGTTCTGATCTTCAAGCGTTCACGAGGAACCCCGAATAAACAGTAAGAAAAATATAATTTCAATTACCACTATTTGATCCGATTCGGACAAATTCGACACACACAGGCGCCGCCCCCCCCACCCCCCCCCCCTCCCCCCCCCCCCCCCCCCCCCCCCCCCCCCCCCCCCACCCCCCCCCCCCCCCCCCCCCCCCCCGACAGAGTATAGTAATGTTGACGATCGTACGTCTCCTCATTTACGGTCTGAGTACCCACGCCCCTCACTAAACTTCATACGACTATAGTGCAAAATTATGATAGTCTGTAAATTTCACATTAACAATGTTTTCTTGTAAATAAGTATTGGATTTACATTTATTGAGAATAGGCTGCATATGCAGCCTATGCTCAATAAATGTAAATTCATCAATTGAAATTTCCAGAAGATCTTAAATTTGCACTTACGAACATTTTAGTCGTACGAAGTTTAGTGAAACCGCCCCCCCTGAATCCTGGGCCCGCCGTCGTGACGTGCTTAAAGGAGATCCACCATAGTTATAAATGTCAAATATAATACCGTATCTCCAACGTTTGTCCATATTGACTGACCGCGATAGAGAATTTTAAATTATATGACACTTATGGAATATATTCTGTGATAATACACGGCTGTTAACTAATACAATTTCCTCAGATGTAAGTGTGTACACCCGTAACTGTTTATATATTTATTTATATATGATAAATAACTAGGGAAATATTCGTAAATCAGCAGCGCGTGACGCTATATTGTACAAGCGAGAAATGCTTCAGTAGAGATGAGTAGTCCACCCCACCCAATCAGTGTCCAGTATTCAGGACTGGTTATAGAGAATAGTAGAACAATATCTGGCAAGGCTTAGGAAACGGGATAGACGAGGCTCTGCCGAGCGCATCCCGTTTCCGTGCCGCGCCAGATAGTATGTTTTCCCATTCACGGCACTAACCTACTATTCTATTTAACCCGTCAACACCAACAAATAGCTTTAAAATGCAAAACATAACCCCAGCAGCTTCGTCAAAATCTAAGAATCGACTAGTATGGCAACCGCACATATTCATACGCAGTGATTAGGTCGTATTGACAAGATATCAAAAATGTTTCACGGCACCGTGTTTCGCGGCACATACTAACTGTGTTGACGGGATAAACTGTTTTATCCCGTCAACACAGTGCGTATGTGCCGTGAAACACGGTGCCGTGAAACACTTTTAATATCCAGTCAAAACTATTTTTGAATTGTACAGCCATTTGTAGGTGTTGACGGGATAAATAGAATAGTAGGTTAGTGCCGTGAATGGGAAAAAAATATCTGGCGCGGCACGGAAACGGGATGTGCTCGGCAGAGCCTCGCCCATCCCGTTTCCTGAGCCTTGCCAGATATTTGTTTCCATTCACTGTACTAACCTACTATTCTCTATATACTACCCTGCTTGTGGCCCCATAGCATGTATATGGAAATCTAATTAAAAACCCGAGTAATAGCATTATAGCAAGTTACCCAAATAAACCAGATGAAACCCGAACCCAAACCATAAGAATATGATCATTGTCTTTATGCAGATATTGCCACCAATAAAATACACATGTTCCGGCATTGAATCAGTTGTATACGAGTCTTGTTGTATCACCACGGAGTCACTGATGAAGCTACAGAGCTGAACATTGACCTGCCAGAGACGATATCTTGAAGGTTGTATGTGGCCACGACCTGCCAGAGACGATATCGTGAAGGTTGTATGTGGCCACGACCTGCCAGAGACGATATCGTGAAGGTTGTATGTGGTCACGACCTGCCAGAGACGATATCATGACGGTTGATGAAATACCAAGATGTTTTTTCATGGACAATAAGAAAAATATGCTATATTTGTGGTCTGTTTATTGTTTTATGCAGCGTGATAAATGTACCACAATTTTTGTGTTGATTTTTAATACTCGCTACTTCTTATTTCAATTGGTTTTTGGCAATTTTAATTGGATATTTAAGCAAATACGCAGCTTATCTGGAGCGCTGCGTTACATGTCTCAATAAATGCCAACCTCGATATACGACTGATAACGTCAATGGGTTCCCGTGTTTTGTTAAACAGCCAGGGATTGATCATATAATAGAACGTACGTGTATAAGCCAATGTCTCCTTGACACACATGGACTTATCGGTGACGAAGACGGGGAGGGGAATTAACCCTTAGAATGCGAAAACCGAAAATAATCGTCTGCTGTTAATTCATATTTTGTCTTTTCTCTCAGTAAAAACATAGTTTGGCAGCATTTTAGAATCATTTCCATTGGAAATGATTCTAAAGTGCTGCCAAACCAAGTTTTTGATGAGAAAAAAATGAAAATAAAAAATATTCAGCAGACGACGGGGAGGGGAATTAAACAGCAAAACAATGTTAGGATGTTGAAATTAGAGTGTGGAAGATATCCGAGATGTGGATATTAAATGCACATCGCCATAGGTCAAGTCTCCGATATCCAATGTGTGGCGTTTCCCTCTAATTGAACTGTACGAAGCCCTGTCCTTGGTCCCATACTATTTTTGGTGTACATTAACGATCTGCCCGAAAGTATTATCTCACAAGTACGGCTCTTTGCAGATGATACAGCAGCCTATTTGACCCTACATGACAAAACTACAGACAATATGACACTGCAAGCCGACCTAACCACTATGGAAGACTGGTCAACTCAATGGGATATGAGTTTTAATCCCTCGAAGTGCCAGGTCATACAGGTCACAAAGGCTCGAACACCTTTCCCTAGCATTTACAGACTTCACGGACAAGTGCTTCAGACAGTCAGCAGTGCTGGCTATCTCGGCGTTGACCTTGCCAACAACTGCTCGTGAAATACACATGTCAATCGAATTACTGGCAATGCCAATCGCACACTGGGGTTCCTGAAAAGGAACATTAAGACAAGCAGTCCCAAAATGAGGAAGCACGCTTATAAAGCCCTTGTCCGTCCCCAAGTTGAGTGTGCCAGTGCCGTTTGGGATCCCCACACACAATACAACATCAACCAACTTGAAATAGTTCAAAGGCGGTCGGCCAGGTGGGTCCTGAACGACTATTCGAGCTACTCCAGTGTCACTACGATGCTCGAGAGGTTAGAATGGAGGTCTCTGGAGCAGTGCATGTCGGATGCTGGCCTGTGTCTCTTTTACAAAATTGTCCATGGTCTCGTGGCCATACCAATGCCAGCATACATTCAACATCCGACTAGACTCTCTCGGTACTGCCACTCGGTGAGCTATCGACACATACATACTGGAGCAAACTATTACAAATATTCATTCTTCCCTTTGGCTATAGTACAGTGGAATGCACTACCACATGATGTTGCACTGACGCAAGATTTGGAGAAATTCAAACTTGCGGTTAGTCGCATCACCCATCCCAAACCTTACATCCTGAAATGATGTTTTAACCTGATTTTATCCTCCACTTTCACACATATTTTAACATGCTATCACAGTACTCCACTTGTCTTATTCTTTTAAACCTTACTATTTCTATTAATTGGACACAGGCTACGGGGCGCCAAGTGGGACATGGCTCAATTTTGTCAACAAAATTCATTTTTGTGCCACAAAATTCAATTCTGTGTCACAAAATTCACTTTTGTGCCACAAAACTCAATTCTGTGTCACAAAATTCATGTCACAAAATTCACTTTTGTGCCACAAAATTCACTTTTGTGTAACAAAATTCAATTCTGTGTAACAAAATTCAATTCTGTGTCACAAAATTCAATTCTGTCAATTCTGTGTAACAAAATTCAATTCTGTGTCACAAAATTCAATTCTGCACACGCATGTAAGAAGGACTACCATTGGTCAGAAACTGCACTGGAGAAATGGGTCACGGTCGCCGATTTACACATTCAATGTCGATGATTCATTTCTCATTCTGCCGATGATTCATTTCTCATTCTGCCATTTTGCTTCAACTATCTCCAAACAGTCAAACGTTGACAAACCCATTCGTATTTAAACTCATTTGCGTTATAATTGTACACATAATTCATGTACATGTAGATCTCCCGCGAATACTGACGTCATTTATTGTGTATCGCAAGGTACATCTGCCCCAGTTAAATCAATAATACACGCGCTGTGGCCTGTGTTCTGACTGCTATCTGTGTTTATAAACAGAATGTGTGTATTGGGCCATTTGAGGAAACCATTTGTAGTATTTGTGTTGATACCATGGATACTAAGATGGTGTATACTGTAAATAATGCATGTAGACACATAGTTGCGAACACGTAACTTCGCAACTAGTAGACACAGATCCAATACCATTTGTTTCACAAGGTTAGATCTACTGTTAGAATACGACGTCATCTAATGTCATTTTCGAGCATAAAACGTTACCTGATAAATAGAATACCAGGCTAGTGTATTTTAATATCAAGTTTATCAGGCTCGGCTCGGAAACGGTAGGAATTCCTCGGCTGTTTCCTAGCCTTGCCTGATAAACTTGATATCAAAATACACTAGCCTGGTATTCTCTATATATGGGCATGCTCTCAGGTCTAGCTATGCCCCGGCTACTTTATGTTTGACCCTGTTTACATAATTGAGGGAAAATTCTGAATATTTTTCTTATTTCTCCTTCAAAGTATATATGCTTATATGGTGTGACTACTCATTTGTAATCATAATATAACCAAAATAACTGTCCATAAAGAAGTATAATATTGATATATTGGGTTATATTTTCGCATTGAAATATTTAAACCTGCAAGTGTACTTCACCATCTAGTAAAATGGACTAAGACCGATCTCAACCAATCAACGTAGAGATGACATAGACTCTCCTACGTAAACTATTTTTTGTGGATAAAAATGAATTCTGTCCCACAAAACTGAATTTTCTTCACAAAACTCAATTCTGTCTTACAAAATTGAATCCTTTATAACAAAAATGAATTTTGTATACACAGAATTGAATTTTGTGATTTTTAGTGTTACAAAACTCAATTTTGTACACATAATTAACCTGTCCTGCATGGCGCTCCGTACAGGCACGCAACTGCTCGAAATTACCCGTAAGGGTGTGCAGCAGTATTAAGAGATAGATAGATATAATTGTATTTGATCACATTCTCAAATTACTGTATTCACTCAGGTCATATAGACATGACATTACAAACAGTTTGTGTTTTATTCAACAATTTATTCAACTATTTTTGTTCATAGACTGCCATATATAGGAAAGAACATTCGGTTATGTATATATACTATTACTGTATCAGGAAACACAATTTGTGAACCATACACGTTGTTTGCTATGAATATATAATACTGCACAAGGTATCCCATACAGACATGTGTTTCATTTGGAAGCACCAGTTGCATTAACCCTTACAGTGCTGAATTAAATTTTGTCGTCTGCTGTTTATTTTTTATTTTCCATTTTTCTTATCAAAAACATGGTTTGACAGCACTTTAGAATCATTTCCAATGGAAATCATTTCCAATTGAAAATAAGATTAATCCGATAAATGGTGCAGATCCTGATGAGACGGCTCGTTTCTCTGGATTTACACTGTTTTCCAACATTATGATAGAGGTATGTAGAGTTGAACGTGTTACTTGGACGTCCATAGACCAGTCCGTCTAAAGCCACTACTATAGGAAAACTCTGCTCCCGCCTCGGTGGAATTAGACATAGCCTCGAATTTCGAGTGGCAGAAATTATACATGTTAATTTATGTGAATCACCGAAGGTGAACATCTGACATCCCACCCCGGGCGGGGAAGACACTGATTACTGTGTTGTGTAATGAAGGTGGACATCTGACATCCCACTCCGGGCGGGGAAGACATTGATTACTGGGTTGTGTAATCCACGAACATGTCACACGAGCTTGTCATACATATACATACAGTCAGTACAGGGCTCCAGATAAGGAATTAGTAATTGAGTATTGTCACTCCATCATTTCTGAAGCAATTGGGTATTGCACACTTTTAATTGGGTAAAATAAAGTCACACTGCTGTTTACATATCAGCAGACAGCAATTATTGAATAGTTTGCTTCGAAATGAAAACATGTCTTGGTATTTCATTAGAATTGTCTCCGAAGATTTGTTTTCATGGAAAATAAGAAAAATATGCTATATGTGTGGTCTGTTTATTGTTTTCTGCAACATGATAAAGGTACCACAACATTTGTATTGCTTTTTGATACTCGCTACTTCTGATTTTAATTGGGTTTTTGGCAATTTTAATTGGGTATTTAAGCATAAATACGCAGCTTATCTGGAGCTTGTCAGTACATATTTGACCATTTAACAGGATGTAATGTGTTAACGGCCGACATACTGGTACACACATGTATTGCCTGGCAATAAAATACGCGTATGTATAAACAATGGACTACTGACTTTAATTTGGTTTAAGAACGGGATATTCGCATTATTGGGCACAAACAATAGATATACAAAATACCAACAAACCTTTAGACGTCTAGTGTTCCTTTTATGTGTACAGGCTTTAACTCATTTTTCACAGAAATTGATCAAATAACAACCGTATTGTATTTACTATGTTTGGCTATAAATAGCAGTTTACACAGGTGTACAGGTAGGCGACCAAGGTAATCCGCGTGAACGTGCGACAATAATCACATGACCACGACAAACGTCATATCGATGCGCCGTGGGATTTACTAATGAAATAACTGATCGATAAACGTATCGAACTGTAACACACAAGTTACTAGATGTGGCTGTCACTGGAGAAACGGGCTTATGACACTGCGAGCAGTGTAGATCCTGATAAGACTGTGCATCTTCCGCACAGTCTGATCAGGATCTACACTGCTCGCCATTGCATCAATGAAACATTCGTGGTTATTCTAACAAACAATGTAGATCGTTATCGGGTTACATGAGTGTGCTATTTAATCAGGAGCTACACTGGTAATAAATAACAAAAGCACCATTTCTTCAGTCACAGCCACAAATACTGACACAAACTGTACTTTTAACGATAACACACACGTGATATGTCGCCGTAATACACCTTATAAGTCATCATTACCCTTTTAGAAGAATGGGATAATTTGAATGAACAAAATTAATGAAATAGCGTGAAACATTGGCATGGAACATCCCATTAAGTTACTTGGTGTTGAAAGGGTTAACAAGAATATTATATTCGTTTGTGACAGCGATTACCTGTTATTAGTACATAATTCCAGCACAAAAATATTTACACAATTCCCTAACATTTGATTGGTCCGTTGCAAGTCTCCGTCCAAAATTTATATCCCAGTAAACTCCATGCCGAACTACTTTCCGTAACCGTCAGGCGCAGTTAAAATAATTCTTAAGAAAACGGAAAATAAACACATTTTCTTGATGAATTTATTTCAAATGCTGGAATTATAAGGAATGAATGGCCTTTTTGTGGAATTTATCGGGGATATAAACTTGGAAAAGTCGCGGGAATACTGGACGAGGCCTTCCGGCCTTCGTCCAGTATTCCCGCGACTTTTCCAAGTGTATACCCCGATACGGCCTCGTCCAGTATTCCCGCGACTTTTCCAAGTTTATATCCCCGATAAATTCCATAAAAAGGCCATTCATTCCTATAATGTTTACCATTTTAAATGAATCAATATCGAGAGGTAAACCTTTACGAGCAAAGTAATAAATTGTATTGTTATTGGGTTCCACAAGCAGTTCACATACTAGTAACGACCAAACGGAGGAACATTCCTACGGGTAAAACAATCCCAGACTTTTGACTGCGCATTTAAATGATAATTATGTCATATTACTCGTTTTCTAGATATACGCGATATAATTAGTACAAATAAAGTTTAAATAAAATTATCTGGATGATAAAACATCGCAGTTTGTTTGCATTGTATGTTGCATATATATGTCTCAATATAATATATTATGCGAATATTCACTAAACGTTAACATCTATGACTTTTGTTTCTGAGGTTTTGTTTACTGGCTTTGTGTCTTTCGAACATACACTCTCACCCGTACATGTATCTAAATCGCTAATGGGGTATTAATTGCACTGTTCAATAAATCGAATATGACCTAGATGAGACGCAATATAATTGAATTGTGCAGCCACTGAATTAGACACGCCACGACTATGTACGCCTACTGCGATTGTGACGAACATTTGGATTGGTTTCTACATTGATTGCTGCATTCATTTAACAGTCACTGGTACAGGGCCCGGTTGCTCAAAACATCTGTTAGCTTAACAGACTGTTAAATCGTTAGCATTGCTAAGGATTTAACAGTCTGTTAAGCTAACAGAAGCTTTGAGCAACCGGGCCCAGGTATATACGTACGCATAAATAATAACTTACAGATTAACTGGCGAACAATATAGATCTTGAACAGACCGCGAGATCAGGCGGCTATAATGCTATACTGGGGCCGTTTCACTAAACTTCGTAAGACTAAAATGTTCGTAAGTGCAAAATTATGATAGTCTGTAAATTTCACATTAACAATGTTTTCTTGTAAACAATTATTGGATTTACATTTATTGAGCATAGGCTGCATATGCAGCCTATGCTCAATAAATGTAAATCCATTAATTGAAATTTCTAGACGATTCTAAATTTGCGCTTACGAACATTTTAGTCGTAAGAAGCTTAGTGAAACGGGTCCCAGATCTCTTTGCAATTATGACATTTCGTCACAACACATAACATAAGTGTGGCTCTCGCTGGAGAATTGACGTGTATGGGGTTTGAGACCAGTGTAGCTTCTGTATCCTGATAACGGTCTATATTGCGTGTTAGAAGTATGCCGGGTGATTTCATTGATAGAATGGCGAATATTACAGACGGGATAAGGATATAACGGACCAGAGCCATGACAGAACATGGTACACCGGACCACGAACCTTTCAAGGGAAAAGGACCATGGATATATTAAAACGAAACAAGCCATAACGGTATATGCACATAACGGACCTTGGATATAACGGAGCATGGACATAATGGACCACATACATAGCGGACCATGGGCATAACATACCATGGACATAACGGACCATGGACGTAGCGGTCCATGGACAGGACATGACGGAGCATGGATATAACGGACCATGGACATAACGGACCATGTGCATAAAATACCACGAACATAACGGACCATGGACGTAGCGGTCCATGGACATGACGGAGCAATTATATAAGGGACTATGGACAAAGCGGACCATGTGCATAAAATACCACGAACATAACGGACCATGGATATAGCGGACCATGGACATAACGGACCATGGATATAGCGGACTATTGACATAGCGGACCATGGACATAACGGAGCATGGATATAACGGACCATGGACAAAGCGGACCGTGGACATAACCGATTATGGACATAGCGGACATTGGATGTCATGGACCATGGACATGACATACAATGAACATAACGAAACCTGGACATAGCTGACCATGAACATACCGGAACATGGACCGGAACATGAACATACCGGAACATTACATACCGGAACATGGACCGGAACATGAACATACCGGAACATGAACATACCGGGACATGGACATAACGAAACATGGACACAGCTGAACATGAACATACCGGAACATGGACATACCGGAACATGGACAGAACGAAACATGGACACAGCTGACCATGAACATACCGCAACATGGGCATACATACTGTTTGCGTATTTTAGTGTTGTTCTGAAGTCGTCAGTTTGTTTAGAAAATTGCAATACATTCTAAGATCGTCATTTTGTGATTGAATAAATTATAAAAGCACAATACTGTTAAGATAATAACAATAAACTTCACACAAAAACATGTGAAGAAGATGTATATTCTCACTTCCAACATATTTTGAAAACAAATGTTTGAAAGTTTGATCGATTTTTGCTTTAAATACTATAAATGACAGATACAAATACTTACATTTAACTTTTTTCATAATACCATCCATTTTTTATATATATGCCACTCGTCTAATATGTTATTTACGTTTGTCAGAGATGTACGAATAGGTGACGATCAAAAGGCATACCTGTAATGCAAATATGACGCGCCACGACAAAAAGGACTTAGCGAATATTTTCACCAGTGTATCTCCTGTTTAGGTATGTGTTGTGCTATGTGTACATACCGATACGGATCTACAAGTTCTAGTAGAAACATCAACACTAGTTCAGATCGCAACAGCGAACATGGTATGCCCTTATCAGACTGCGCGGATGCGCAGGCTGATCTGGGGCTACACTGGTCGTAAAATGAGAATCCACCTTTCTCGTTTGACGTCACAGATATGTAATTATGTATGTAGATGGATATGCATTCAGTAGGAATAATATCTGAATATTAGGATGTACTGAATGGTATAGGGACCCGTGTGTGAGAATTCATACCTTAAATCATCTACGTTTATCGCCGGGTTGCTTCTTGCTTCTTTATTCGGCCTCGCGGGAATGACTTCTATTTATGTCTTGTCTTCTTAATGTATATAGATGTGCACGTTATTTGTGGATAATTACCAAATGGCATTAACTCCAGTTCCAACTACATGTATGTTAACACTGTCTCCTATGTCAGTGTATATATTTTCTCTGGCAGCTAAAACTATGCCCTCGCTAAGGTGATTTAAGCTGGTTTTGTAGATAATATATTAATTCCAGAAAAGTATGATGATTTCCGAACGCAATTGTATATACGAGTCGCCTGAAACAAAATGGGATTCATACAGCAAAGTGTATAATATAAGGTTTGATCATGTCCAGCCGTGTGCAAACGTTTGCTGTGGCCCGAGGGAACTGTTTGAACCCAAGGCCGCAGGCCGCGGGTTCAAACAGTTCCCGAGGGCCACAGCAAACGTTTGCACACGGCTGGAAATGATCATACGTTATTGTTACATTTACAACGAGAAACAGATGTAATTTGAGAATTATATTCAGTATGTTCAGTACTTTTAAAAATCCTCCCATTCACGTAGATAATTTTCGGTATTCATATTTCGGGGCCGCGTCATGAACGTCATGAAGTAGTGACGTAATGAAGGCACTTCCGCGTAGTGACGTCATGAAGGCACTTGCTCTACGCGCGGCCCCGGAATGAGCATTGTCTAAAGCCATATGCAAACAGCACGCTCTATATGTTTGCACATATGTGCTGTGCAAACAACGGAAACCATGTAACAATACTGAATAGTAACTCAAACGATTTTTTTCCGCAATGGACGGTTATTAAAATATAAACATTTTTGTATTTACAGAAATTAATCTAGACTGCATTTATATAATGGAACCTGCTTTCTGAATGTGGGGTACAGCGTGATCAGTTCACAACAAACAATAACACTATTACACAATGCTAACCCTGGGACGGAGAATGTATGTATATGGTCCTTGGTTTACCAGGGGCCCGTTTCACTAAACTTCGTACGACTAAAATGTTCGTAACTGCAAATTTAGGATCGTCTGGAAATTTCAATTGATGGATTTATATTTATTGAGCATAGGCTGCATATGCAGCCTATGTTCAATAAATGTAAATTCATCAATTGTTTACAAGAAAACATTGTTAATGTGAAATGTATAGACTATCATAGTGTTTGCACTTACGAACATTTTAGTCGTATACAGTTTAGTGAAACGGCCCCCGACTGGTACAAAAATATCGCTACCGCGCACGGCGAGGTTATCTCCCTTGCTTAGCACAGTTTCTGGAAGAATAAACTTTCAGGAAGTGACATAAACAGGGGAGATAACTTCATAACAAGCGTGATAAACAGGGGAGATAGCTTAAATATAGCGGAAACATGTTGGACTTTGATCAAATGCAGTTGTGACAATATTGACTGGCTGAGACATCATCTGAGACACAGTGCCTATAACGATGGCTACACTGTTGGCCATTAGGCGTATGAAAACAATGTGGAATTGTCTGCAAAATAACAACAAAATGACACGTCCAAATATGAAGATATGAAAAAGTGACCGTGTCCGTTTGAATTTATATACCGGCCCTGGAATTACCTTCCTTAACGCCGTATTTATTCTATATTGATTTCGAAAATCAGTCGTATTTGTCGTAAATAAGTTATAAAATTGTCAAACAAATTCAGAGCATATGCGGAATTCAAAAACACATGATCATATAATTGCAATTTATCGGTACCAATATCGGAGAATGTGATTACGGGAGGCAATACCACAGCATAAGTATACACCGCATACTGTCACTTTTTAATTAGCCAGCTGTCAATGATGAGTACATGCAATGATTCTACCAACACACCTAGTGACATGATCGGTTGTCAAAGTAGATGCAATCGTGTATTGGCAGTCGATCGTTAACATGCCAGTAATTGTCTTGTGCCAGTGTACGTGCTTTCCGCACCATTGTCATTTCTACAGTGTTCCAGTAAGGCCATCGTAATGTCGACATCGGGTTGATAGTACAACAGCATGATATTACCATGGCGATAACACGAAGCTACGATGATAGTTATTATATCGTAGTATCGTCATCGTTCTATAGATCGTGGCATCGCCATCGAAGCATCGTACTATCTTCATCGTAATAGAATACTATCATGTTATCATGTTATTGTCATCGTGTTATCGTACTATCATAGTCGTAGAATTGCGGCATCGCCATCGTCGTAGTGTACTATCATAGTATCGTCACAGTAGCAATGTGGCATCGCCATCGTCGTAGTGTACTATCGTAGTATCGTCACCGTAGCAATGTGGCATCGCCATCGTCGTAGTGTACGTGTACTATCGTAGTATCGTCACCGTAGCAATGTGGCATCGCCATCGTCGTAATGTACTATCAAAGTATCGTCACCGTAGCAATATGGCATCGCCATCGTCGTAATGTACTATCAAAGTATCGTCACCGTAGCAATGTGGCATCGCCATCGTAGTGTACTATCGTAGTATCGTCACCGTAGCAATGTGGCATCGCCATCGTCGTAGTGTACTATCAAAGTATCGTCACCGTAGCAATGTGGCATCGCCATCATCGTAGTGTACTGTCGTAATATTGTCACCATACCAATGTAGTATTGTCATCGTACTGTCGTGTTGTCGTGGTATCGCGCTATTGTTATCGTACTATCGTCACCGTAACATTGTGGATCCTCATCGTAGTATCGTACTATCGCCATCGTGGTAGTGTGGTATCGTCGTTATGTCTAATCAACCCAATCGCCATAGTATGATGGCGTTAGCGGAACACCGAATGTCCATGTCACGTCATAAGACTGTGCGGGAACACACTGATCGCGAACACAAACGAAAGACTCGGACCTAGAACCCACAAAATGGCCCCATTCAAATGGTACATCGTATTCGACGTATAGTGGAAGTGGGTGGGTGAGGTAACCTTTTTGAACGCGACATTGTCTTCGTTCTATGTCGAGGCGTGTCACGTGTAATCGTGAACTCAATACGTCATTGTTTGTTGAGGTGAACTTCATAAGTGTGTCACCTCTTGTATCGCATCGCCGTTTATCACAGATATTGTTTCGACAGTTGACGCATAACTCAGAACTCATTTGGAATTGGATTCTGCATGCGCGCTGATTGTTTTGCCAATTTGCGAGATCATTTATTAAAAATATGACTGCTTTCCGAAATCAGTGTCAGCGAAATGCAACAATACGACAAGGGAGGTAACGCCTGCAATATCAACTCCTCAGATCCAGCGGCATACATACCCCACCCCGCCCCATCGCTTGCAGCATTGATAGTAACAAGAATATATATGTCCTGAGTGACATTGACCTTGGGTGGTCAGACGTGTGGTGTATACGAAAAAAAACCAGCATTCAACCCTTAGACCGCTTATTTTGTGTCGTCTGCTGTTTATTTTCTATTTTCCATTTTTATCATCAAAAACATGCTTTGACAGCACTTCAGAATCATTTCCATTGGAAATGATTCTGAAGTGCTGTGAAACCATGTTTTTATTGAGAAATAAGGCAAGATATAAAAGCAACAGCAGACGACAATTGTTATGAGTAGCGGTCTAAGGGTTAATGACGGAGATTGTGGGCAAATAGTATTACTATCGGTGAAGTGATATATAAGTTAGCACGTACGGACGTCATCGTACATGGACTAACGCTATATCTCCCGGTGCTGCACTCAGCACCGACGTAACATGTTTCACGTCGACAAATGCACCAGATTCCTGATGAAACGCCATTTAGCTCTACTTAGAATTGTCGCATAAACACAGTATTCTTCAATTAACCGGCGCAAGAAAAAAAAGATAGACGATAATGTATTTATATAGTATAGTATCCCGTCAACACGGTGCCTATGTGCCGTGAAACATTTTTGATGTCAATACGACCTAATCACTGCGTATGAATATGTGCGTTTGTCCTACTAGTCGATTCTCCGATTTTGAGGACGCGGCAGGGGTTATTTTTTGCATTTTAAAGATATTTGTATGTGTTGACGGGATAAATAGAATAGTAGGTTAGTGCCGTGAATGGGGAAAATATCTGGCGCGGCATGGAAACGGGATGGATTCGGCAGAGCCTCGCCCATCCCGTTTCCTAAGCCTTGCCATATATGTTTTCCCATTCACGGCACTAACCTGCTATTCTCTATTTCTGTATGCAGCTGAATATGAATTTGTCAGGAATCCGGCGCCTATTTAGACGTGAAACATTTACGCTGGCGCGGAGTGCAGTATCAGTGATATCCCCAATAGCCTATCCAAGGTGCATGATCACGTGGTACTAACAACAACAACAAGTACCGATTCAAAGTACGTATTATTTTATAGTGTCCTTATTACGTAACGGATTTTGATGAAATATGGCGCATCAAACGCGTCTTGTTAAGCTGCATTCTTCGCAAAAACGACATAAGCCTGTGCCAAGCTCCCTAGACCACCAAATGCACGAAGACGCGTTTGCTGCGCCATATTTCATCAAAATCCGTTGCATATTAAGGAAAATATCAAATAATACTTACTTTGGAGTGGGCGACGTTGTTGTTGTTGTAACCACGTGAGCATGCACATTGGAGGTGAGTTTAGCACGTATGTAGCGCTGTGTAAACAACAAATGCATTGACGTCATCAAAATCAAGCGTGTATCCTGTTTTAAATTATATCGCCATGACACAGGGTAACACCCAAGGATTTAAATTAGTTAATGAATTCGCACTATAAATGAACCAGGAAGTTAGTGTATCATGTAATACATGTGATACATCATGCAGACAGTTTCCATTTATTAATTTAAATGTACTTAAAATAGCTATCAATTTCACGAAATCCAGCTTTGTAGTGTTATAAAAGAAACCAGGCTTTTCCAGTTTATTCAACTGTGCATATATTAATTGGTTCGGAGAAACGAGACATTTCTATAATCAAATTAAAGTGTTTTAGAACGTTCAAAACATAGCGGTAGCCCAGAGCCGTTGGTATAGGTATTAATTGAATTCTATTTTATCCCATCAACACAGTGTGTATGTGCTGTGAAACACGGTGCAGTGAAACATTTTTTATATCCTGTCAATACGATCTAATCACTGCGTATGAATATGTCCGGTGGCTGGGGTTATATTTTTGCATTTTACAGCCATTTGTAGGTGTTGACGGGATAAATAGAATAGTATGTTAGTGCCGTGAATTGGAAAACATATCTGGCGCGGCACGGAAACGGGATGTGCTCGGCAGAGCCTCGCCCATCCCGTTTCCTGAGCCTTGCCAGAAATGTTTACCCATTCACGGCACTAACCTACTATTCTCTATATATTGTCCTTATTATGTAACGGATTTTAACGCGTCTTGTTAAGCTGCATTTGATGGTCTCTGTATTTTCGCCCAAACTTCTGTCGTTTTTACGAATAATAGATTTCCGTGTCTCCGACACGGAAATAGATTATTTACAAAAACGACATAAGTCTGTGCCAAACTTCCTGGACCACCAAATGCATCTCATGAAGACGCGTTTGCTGCGCCATAGTTCATAAAAATCCGTTGCATATTAAGGAAAATATCAAATAATACTTACTTTGGAGTGGGCGACGTTGTTGTTGTTGTTGTTGTAACCACGTGATCATTCACCTTTTGACGGCCCGAGATCAAAGTTTTCATGACTCTAATATTGCGTTTAGCAAATGCGTTAACGGTTGTTGTTGTGTCTTGAGTGATTGCAATACAATAATGTTGGAAACAACGTGTTTCGAGAGTTAGTGATGTGTTGTGCATACCCCTGTGTTCCAATGTTCAAGGTCAATGTCACTGTGTTGTTATCGTCACTATCTGTTAAGCAACTGCCTTTAATCTATTGACCAATTTTGATATATTTGAAAACTATATGTATCGCGACAATAACCTTTGCTATACATATCACCCCAACGCCCATGGCCCTCTACCCAAGGTCAAGGTCGCTTTGCAGTTATCTTCATGTTGGGAACTAGATTTCCTACGACGTGAATGACTTCCATTTCTTGTTTCAACTAGGCGATAAACGTTGGATTGCTGCTGTGTTCTCCTTATGGCTTATGGTGTCTGTCTTATGGCTTATGGTTTCTGCCTTATGGTTTATGTCTTATGGCTTATGGTTTCTGTCTTATGGCTTATGGTTTATGTCTTATGGCTTATGGTGTCTGTCTTATGGCTTATGGTGTCTGCCTTATGCATTCATTTGCATTATAAGAACTGTTTTATTGCGAGTAGTATGCAATATTTCGACAGTGTGTCCACAGATCATTAATTTTAGAACATTAAGTGTTAACAGTACAGTGATTTAAATGCTTGTCAAGCTATATACGTCTAATATAAGTGGATTCGATGCGTACATTATACATGTATACTCGAAATATGAAATATTGGGTACCACTAAACTTCGTACGACTAAAATGTTCGTAAGTGCAAATTTAGGATCGTCTGGAAATTTCAATTGATGGATTTGCATTTATTGAGCATAGGCTGCATATGCAGCCTATGATCTATAAATGTAAATCCATCAACTGTTTACAAGAAAACATTATTAATGTGAAATTTACAGACTATCATAGTTTTGCACGAACATTTTAGTCGTAGAAAGTTTAGTGAAACGGGTACCAGTATACCTCAATGTTAACACAGGACAAGACACTCTTTAATGGATTGTCAATGCAATACACAAATATTGAAGTTTACATATTATTTACATATGTTTTATATGTATGAATAGGTTTAATTTTAACATTGACTCGTCAATTGCAGATATAGACTAGCTAACACTACAGTGACTACGTTCGGTTCCCCAGACATTTACGGTTATTGTTGGGTTACGGGGAACGGGGAACCTTTTTATCACAAAACATTACATACGGCTGATATCTATTTAGCCACCATACAATGGGTAAACTGCTAGACTTAGCGAATCGCCGGATTTCCGAAAATATCAATAGTTTCCCAATGCTGCTGTCGAACATTTGACAAACAATTCAAAGCTTAGGCAGAATTCAATTCCACATGCAGACTCGTATACTTTTCTATTGAATTCCGGAGTCATTTATGAAAACTATTGCTTTTCGAGATCACGATTGGTGAAATAGCGATAGCGATGGCAATACGATTGCCGTGACGTAACACGTACACATGCACTGCCTTTAATAATTAACGTTTACTAATAGCCAGGGACCAGTTGCTCAAAACCTATATTAGCTTAACGGACTGTTAAATCCTTAACAGTGTTAAGGAGTTAACAGTCTGTTAAGCTAATAGAGGTTTTGAGCAACCGGGCCCATGATGGTCAAAACATCGGTACTGGAATTGTATTACATTTGCACCACTGGACTATTACTATATCTGAGCTATTGCCAGATGTCATTACTACGCCGGAACAGGGGCCCGTTTCATTAAACATCGTACGAGTAAAATGTTCGTAAGCGCAAATTTAGAATCGTCTGGAAATTTAAATTGATGGATTTACATTTATTGAGCATAGGCTGCATATGCAGCCTACGCTCAATAAATGTAAATCCAATAATTATTTCCAAGAAAACATTGTTAGTGTGATATTTACTATCATAATTTTGCACTTACGAACATTTTAGTCGTACGAAGTTTAGTGAAACGGGCCCCTGGTACCCAGTATTTCATATTTTACGGCACCGGGATAAATTATATTATTATATGTAAATGTATCGCCAGCTCAGATGTTACAAGTTGCAGATGTTACCGGCTCAGCTGTTACATGTTACAGATGTTACCGGCTCAGCTGTTACATGTTACAGATGTTACCGGCTCAGCTGTTACATGTTACAGATGTTACCGGCTCAGCTGTTACATGTTACATATGTTACCTGTGCAGATGTCACATGCTTAAGCGTTCCATAAGAAGGTTGGTTAAAGTATTCACCAATGCAAATAAATGTACACCTGTGCCTTCTGAGACATTTATGTCGACGTAGATTCCGAAACATTTGACGCAAATTGATTTGTTTTAATTTTATAATTTGTAAAAGCTGTGGCTTATTTCGTATGTTCTAACTGTTTGCGGCAACTGATTTCAAACAACCTTCCATTCCCGGAGTCTCGTAGCGCAGCTAACCGGTGTAAAAACCGGATGCCTCCTCGTTAGTCCACACATGCGCATTAACGACTTAGCAACTGTGTACACACGGGAACGCGTGGATTAACCGATTGTGACACCTATGTTTTCTATTGATATAACGATTAACAGGTAGATATCAGTGTACGTTAGCAATTATTGCTTTGTAAACAAAATGGAATGTACAGTCGGCTGAAAGTGTGGAGTCCTGCGCTTAGGAAAAAGGGTAAGTCAGTTTGGAAAATGTTGTTTTATATTAAATATATGTAATTTTGTGCTCATGTATATAAAGTATTATGTTACTTTATCTCGCGTAACGTGCGTGATGAATGATATTAATATCTGAACCATTTAATTAGTAGATGAAGGTTAAACAATGGTATATGTGATAGCATTCTTCAACGTTAATGTGAATAATGGTATATGCATGTAAGATCGTGTCGTGCGGTCCAGTTTGTAATTATAGATAAAGCATAATTGTAAAAATATATTGTGTAATTAAAAACCTGTTTTGTAACAATGTGTGTGTGCTAATTATATGGTCTACTTTTAGGTTTATCTAAACGCATGTATTACATAAAGTTGGGTTTCGCAGTGTATTGACAGTGTATTAACCCTTTGAACCCGAAATCCCGCTATAGCGGTTTATGCAAAAAGTGCAGATCCAGATGAGCCGGCTCGTAACGAGCCGTCTCATCAGGATCTGCACCTTTTGAAAGTAATTTTAATATTTCTTAGAACAAAAACACCCCCTTTTCATAAATGGATGAATCTGAAAATCATTTTGTGACCATTGGATTGGTCGGAACATTAGCATATCACAGTCCATTCCAGTTCCTTAGGGTTGAAATGGTTAAACTAATAATACACTAATGTAATAAAACGGAGACAGCTAAGAGAATGGTAGATGATTAATACAGCTTCATTGTATGACGGTATGCTTATGCAATATACATAAATGTATACAGTGGGGTCAGCGTGTAAGTGCACACACACGAACGAACACGACAGGTTGGTTCCAACCTGTCGTGTTCGTTCGTGTGTGCACTTACAAGCTGACCCCACTGTATGTGTGTTAAATTATTATGTTTTATCAGTTTAATAAATATCATATTAAATTATCGATTACGTTTATAAAATGTCGCACGGAACAAAACAGTGGAACCCTTTCTAGAAATCAGTGTGAATAAACAAGTTACTTATGAGCTATACTGGTCACAAAAACAATATTATCTCGTCAACACGGGGCGTATGTGCCGTGAAACACGGTGCCGTGAAACATGTTTGATATCCTGTCAATACGACCTAATCACGGCGTATGAATATGTGCGGTAGCTAGGGTTATTTTTGTTTGCATTTCAAAGCAATTTGTAGGTGTTGACGGGATAAATAGAATAGTAGGTTAGTGCCGTGAATGGGAAAACATATCTGGCGCGGCACGGAAACGGGATGTGCTCGGCAGAGCCTCGCTCATCCCGTTTCCTAAGACTTGCCAGATATTTTTTCCCATTCACGGCACTAACCTACTATTCTCTATATCTCCTGTTTTTCTCGTCACATAGTAGGTGCTAGATTGGCCGGACGTGCTATAGACGCAATTTCCCTATTCACAGATCAGGAGCTAGACTGGTCACAAATACAATAAACACCCATTCTCGATTGACAGATCAGGAGCTAGACTGGTCACAAATACCATAATCATTCTCTTCATTTCTCCAATCATAGATCACGAATTATACTGGTCAGTAATACAATAAACACCCATTCTCCATTCACAGATTATGAGCTACAGTGGCTCGCTACCCACCCAAAGTGTATGTTGTTACCACTCAGTTGAACCGTCTTGCCGAGACGGTTCAACTGAGTGGTAACAACATACACTTTAGATGCGAAATGAAAAAAATGCAAAAAAATATTTACATTTTTTTTTATACATTAAAATGTAAAAACCAATGTTGGAACCAACCTGTCGTGTTCGTTCGTGTGTTCACTTACACGCTGACCCCACTGTAGACTGGCCACAAATATGTACAATAAAGCCCGTTTCTTCAGCCACAATGTCGTGAGAAGCCGAAACGCAAGTCACCTTATCCCGCTTAAGTCAACATGCTGGGTGTAGGTTTCTATTTGTTTTAGACATAATTGTTTAAACAGTTTTCATACGTGTTATCTCAATGTGCATATAAATAATATTCAGAACTATATATAAGGTCATTGAGACTTGGTAATACCATGGAAGTGGCAAGTACTTGTATTGAATATTACATTGATGTTCCCGGCTTATATTCAGAGCATATAAACAAAATCTGGGCCCGGTTGCTCAAAACCGCTGTTAGCTTAACAGCCTGTTAAATCCTTAGCAATGCAACAGTATGTTAAGCTAACAGTAGCTTTCAGCAACAGGGCACAGGTCATCATCCCCGTAGATGTGTATGGTACCGTGTGGTTGACGAGACTCCAAACCAAGATACCATAAATAAAGTATGAAATCACCGTGTATGTAAGATGTAAGTACGAGTATATGTATAGCTACGAGTACATTCATAAATGCCGACCAGTTGTCTCATAGATATGCGGAAAGCATGTATTCCATAATCCATGAAAGCATGTAACATGTTGTAGTATGGGCTCTGGGGGGTTGTTTGTGTACATTTTTCTTTCACGGCAAAACTTTGCATGTTATTGTTCGGTGTGACAAGACCTTCAAAAAAAGTTTGGGTAGCACTTCCAAGTCGAGTACGTTTTCTCTGTGGCGGTCATCTTGGATTTTAGTCCGGTGCAAAATGGCTAAATTTATGATATTTTATTTTCACAAATTAAATCATTATTAGGCATCAATAAATTATTAATTTTGATGTTTTGCATTATAATGGTTCTCAAAATACATTATGAGCACAATTTACTATCATAAACATGACTTTGGGGTACACAATGGACATATTTTACTCAAATTTATCATAAATTTTCTTCATTTTGGAAAGTCGCTCAATCTCTGATGGTGTCTCAATCGCCCAATAATATAATTAGAACTCTAAAATATTCCCCAAAACTTGCTAATTAAATCCTCTAAATAATGCAATCCTCTTTGCCATACATTAGGGCACTGTGAGAAGTCCACTTGAGCGAAAAGTTACCCCTACCCCATAATGAGCAATTTCTTGGAATTTTGCTAGAAATGAAATATCTTCTGAACGAATAGACTTAAGAAGGTGATCTTGGTGTCTACACATAGGTTTTCGGGGTCAGATATTCTATTTCTGGCATGAAATTAATGTTTCGAGTTAGTCATGTGTATGTAAATCCAAGATGGCCGCCAACATGGCCGCCAAAATGCTGAAAAATGATATAATCCAAACAAATTGACATACGAAGGTGATATTGGCACCTAGACATAGGTTTTCGGTTTCTGATGTGAAATTAATGTTTCGACTTTGTCCTTTCATAGAAATCCAAAATTAATATATTTTTTGCTCCAATATCATGGTAGCCCAAAAACAAGCGGCTGGATTTCAGCAAGAGTAACAACAACAATAGAAAAGTGTCATCTGCTATTTGGGAGATATTTCAGGTAATCATCCATGATATATGCAATTTTATATACTAATAACAAACTTGGGAATAGTTAAAACTCATTAGCTTGAAATGCCATCTTCGTTTGTTGTTCTGAAACCTATAAATGATGATTATAGTTGATGTGTCCATGTGCCGATACTCGAACGATACCAGTACTCGGTCTGATGAGTCACCCCCTCCCCCCACCCTGGAAAAAAAGCTAAAAACAGTTCTGGGCCCCAAACCCCTGCCCAATTCTTTTTTTAATGTGGAGATGGTCATTTTCGACCTGTCCATGTCCCTATACCCGACAGGTAACAGTACTCGGACTAATAAGTCGACCACCCCCTCCCCGACACTGGAAAAAAATAAAAACAGGCATGTGCCCCAAACCCCTGACAAATTTTTATGTGAGTGTGGAGATAGTAATTTTCGATCCCTCGATGTCTCTATACCCGGACCGTAACAATACTCGTAATGATGATGAAGCTTATATTTAAGGGTGGGAATTGGTTCAAAGACCTTCCATACCCGGTTCGTAATGATGATATGTCTTGCCACCCCCACCATGAAGACGCATTTCTTGGACTACCATCTCTGTCATAGTGTCAACAATGAACATAGTCAATTTTGAACCTTAGTAAAACGATTAAATACCCCTAGGTCCCATATATTGAGAAACTGTCTCCATTCCGTGAAATGATACATGCATTCTTTATTTCTTCTCACTTGACATGTATACAGTCTAGTATTCATATAATATATCTTATGTTCATGACAACGTTCCATTAGCTGATAGTGTAAAATGTATACACATTTGGTATACACTATCAGACTCAGATAATGGAAGAACATCACACGCGTATGAATTAGAACATTTAGCCATGATTGATCCTCTGCCGCTCTCTCACCAGTATATCTACATATACACTGGAGTAACAGTATTTCTTTTGCAGGTCAATGTGAGGCATCAAGTTCGTGGATGCGATGTATCGAGACCAATTTCGTCCCATGCCTGACTAACCCAGGCTTAACCTGGCTATAGAGTAGCTCTGACAAATACTAACTGTATATAGAAGAGTTCTGACAAACACTAACAAACACTAAGGAGTCTGTAACGCTACAGTATATGACTGTTGGCTACAGCTGTGACGCTACAGTCTATGGCTGTTGGCTACAGCTGTTACAGTCTATATAACACTAACACACGCTAACTGTATATGGAAGAGTTCTGACAAACACTAACAAACACTATGGAGTCTCTACAGGTTAGAAGACACCAAATGGTGCGAAACCGCCCAGGTGTATGCAAAAGTAGTCCGGTATAAAAAAATAGTGCGGGTGTTTTGAGGTCACAGACACCGTTTGCTTGCAAATCTTGATCCATTACTACCCAGTTTCACTTGAGGAACATTTTGGGGTGCCTTTAACACCAGTTTTCTACATATTTGTAGCATTTAAAAGAAAACACTGAACCTGTTGGTCACTTGATGTACACGGAGTTTCCGTGGCCAACAAATGTACACAATATTGGAGGATATGACAAGGTTGGATTTTTCTTTCTTAGGAGTAAGTGAACCTATTGTTTAGTTCATGCAGAACCAGTACAGACTGGCTGCAGGTCATGTACAAGTGGGTCCCACAACATCCATACGAATAGTGAAAGTAGGAGAGACTGGCCTTATTGGATGGCATTCGGTTAAATTATATAGTAAAACTATTTGGTGGTGTCTAACCTATAAGGTGTGCCTAGGCCCTATGTGAGATATGTTTTTTTGTAGAATTTGAAGTTGGAAGTTTATGTTTCTTGTAGCTATGTCTCTGGGAACATAATTTAAAGTTACTGCGACAAGAGTAATCGAGCGGACTCCGCGATGCAACACATTTGTTCTTTTTGTATCGCAGACGGACAGTTATCGGCTTCAAAATCTTCTAAAATCTTGATTTCTCAGCTTTATTTAGTCAAATATAATAAACCAGTGTATGCAAATTACCTGTAGGTGATTGGGCTTGGAATGTGACAGTAATATACACCAAAACAGTCATTATAGTGTGTTTTTCTCTTTTTTTTTCATTGATATTGGCTTCCTGTGGAAAATTAAGAAGTTCGGGAAAGTGGCGCGACATCGCGACGCTGTTCCAAAATTTGCCAAAATTAGGCGTAAGTGTATTGTTTTCGCATATCGGTATAGTACCAATACACTAGTACTCAAAAAACATTGTTTTTCCTTTCCTCCTGCGTCATAAAGCAAATTTCTTGACTGACCGTTCCAAGCCAGTACCCTTTTGTCTGTCGACCATTCCAGAGTGGCATACATGTTGGTATAGTTTCAGTGATGAGTCTTTATATGTAGAATGGTTAGCTATAACACTATTTAGGGTAATGTTATGTGATTTTATGGAGGTTAGAAGACACCAAATGGTGCGAAACCGCCCAGGGTGTATGCAAAAGTAGTCCGGTATAAAAAAATAGTGCGGGTGTTTTGAGGTCACAGACACCGTTTGCTTGCAAATCTTGATCCATTACTACCCAGTTTCACTTGAGGAACATTTTGGGGTGCCTTTAACACCAGTTTTCAACATATTTGTAGCATTTAAAAGAAAACACTGAACCTGTTGGTCACTTGATGTACACGGAGTTTCCGTGGCCAACAAATGTACACAATATTGGAGGATATGACAAGGTTGGATTTTTCTTTCTTAGGAGTAAGTGAACCTATTGTTTAGTTCATGCAGAACCAGTACAGACTGGCTGCAGGTCATGTACAAGTGGTCCCACAACATCCATACGAATAGTGAAAGTAGGAGAGACTGGCCTTATTGGATGGCATTCGGTTAAATTATATGTAAAACTATTTGGTGGTGTCTAACCTATAAGGTGTGCCTAGGCCCTATGTGAGATATGTTTTTTTGTAGAATTTGAAGTTGGAAGTTTATGTTTCTTGTAGCTATGTCTCTGGGAACATAATTTAAAGTTACTGCGACAAGAGTAATCGAGCGGACTCCGCGATGCAACACATTTGTTCTTTTTGTATCGCAGACGGACAGTTATCGGCTTCAAAATCTTCTAAAATCTTGATTTCTCAGCTTTATTTAGTCAAATATAATAAACCAGTGTATGCAAATTACCTGTAGGTGATTGGGCTTGGAATGTGACAGTAATATACACCAAAACAGTCATTATAGTGTGTTTTTCTCTTTTTTTTTTCATTGATATTGGCTTCCTGTGGAAAATTAAGAAGTTCGGGAAAGTGGCGCGACATCGCGACGCTGTTCCAAAATTTGCCAAAATTAGGCGTAAGTGTATTGTTTTCGCATATCGGTATAGTACCAATACACTAGTACTCAAAAAACATTGTTTTTCCTTTCCTCCTGCGTCATAAAGCAAATTTCTTGACTGACCGTTCCAAGCCAGTACCCTTTTGTCTGTCGACCATTCCAGAGTGGCATACATGTTGGTATAGTTTCAGTGATGAGTCTTTATATGTAGAATGGTTAGCTATAACACTATTTAGGGTAATGTTATGTGATTTTATGGAGATTTGTGCTTTTAATTCATCATCTATTAAAATTCCCCATAGTTCTGTAGTAGCTCAATTTAAGGCAGAATGTGGACAGTCACATGGTGGAGTTACATAGCTGCTGTGTGACAACCATTTGAGATATTTGCTCCAAACTTGGTACTGTATCCAGGAATAGAAGCTAGTTTTGAATAGTGAATATTGTAGAATGAGTTGTAGTGGGACCGGTACACTTATATAAGGTGTGCCTAGGCCCTATGTGAGATATGTTTTTTTGTAGAATTTGAAGTTGGAAGTTTATGTTTCTTGTAGCTATGTCTCTGGGAACATAATTTAAAGTTACTGCGACAAGAGTAATCGAGCGGACTCCGCGATGCAACACATTTGTTCTTTTTGTATCGCAGACGGACAGTTATCGGCTTCAAAATCTTCTAAAATCTTGATTTCTCAGCTTTATTTAGTCAAATATAATAAACCAGTGTATGCAAATTACCTGTAGGTGATTGGGCTTGGAATGTGACAGTAATATACACCAAAACAGTCATTATAGTGTGTTTTTCTCTTTTTTTTTTTCATTGATATTGGCTTCCTGTGGAAAATTAAGAAGTTCGGGAAAGTGGCGCGACATCGCGACGCTGTTCCAAAATTTGCCAAAATTAGGCGTAAGTGTATTGTTTTCGCATATCGGTATAGTACCAATACACTAGTACTCAAAAAACATTGTTTTTTCCTTTCCTCCTGCGTCATAAAGCAAATTTCTTGACTGACCGTTCCAAGCCAGTACCCTTTTGTCTGTCGACCATTCCAGAGTGGCATACATGTTGGTATAGTTTCAGTGATGAGTCTTTATATGTAGAATGGTTAGCTATAACACTATTTAGGGTAATGTTATGTGATTTTATGGAGATTTGTGCTTTTAATTCATCATCTATTAAAATTCCCCATAGTTCTGTAGTAGCTCAATTTAAGGCAGAATGTGGACAGTCACATGGTGGAGTTACATAGCTGCTGTGTGACAACCATTTGAGATATTTGCTCCAAACTTGGTACTGTATCCAGGAATAGAAGCTAGTTTTGAATAGTGAATATTGTAGAATGAGTTGTAGTGGGACCGGTACACTTATATAAGGTGTGCCTAGGCCCTATGTGAGATATGTTTTTTTGTAGAATTTGAAGTTGGAAGTTTATGTTTCTTGTAGCTATGTCTCTGGGAACATAATTTAAAGTTACTGCGACAAGAGTAATCGAGCGGACTCCGCGATGCAACACATTTGTTCTTTTTGTATCGCAGACGGACAGTTATCGGCTTCAAAATCTTCTAAAATCTTGATTTCTCAGCTTTATTTAGTCAAATATAATAAACCAGTGTATGCAAATTACCTGTAGGTGATTGGGCTTGGAATGTGACAGTAATATACACCAAAAACAGTCATTATAGTGTGTTTTTCTCTTTTTTTTTTCATTGATATTGGCTTCCTGTGGAAAATTAAGAAGTTCGGGAAAGTGGCGCGACATCGCGACGCTGTTCCAAAAATAAAATTTGCCAAAAATTAGGCGTAAGTGTATTGTTTTTCGCATATCGGTATAGTACCAATACACTAGTACTCAAAAAAACATTGTTTTTCCTTTCCTCCTGCGTCATAAAGCAAATTTCTTGACTGACCGTTTCCAAGCCATACCCTTTTGTCTGTCGACCATTCCAGAGTGGCATACATGTTGGTATAGTTTCAGTGATGAGTCTTTATATGTAGAATGGTTAGACTATAACACTATTTAGGGTAATGTTATGTGATTTTATGGAGATTTGTGCTTTTAATTCATCATCTATTAAAATTCCCCATAGTTCTGTAGTAGCTCAATTTAAGGCAGAATGTGGACAGTCACATGGTGGAGTTACATAGCTGCTGTGTGACAACCATTTGAGATATTTGCTCCAAACTTGGTACTGTATCCAGGAATAGAAGCTAGTTTTGAATAGTGAATATTGTAGAATGAGTTGTAGTGGGACCGGTACACTTATATAAGGTGTGCCTAGGCCCTATGTGAGATATGTTTTTTTGTAGAATTTGAAGTTGGAAGTTTATGTTTCTTGTAGCTATGTCTCTGGGAACATAATTTAAAGTTACTGCGACAAGAGTAATCGAGCGGACTCCGCGATGCAACACATTTGTTCTTTTTGTATCGCAGACGGACAGTTATCGGCTTCAAAATCTTCTAAAATCTTGATTTCTCAGCTTTATTTAGTCAAATATAATAAACCAGTGTATGCAAATTACCTGTAGGTGATTGGGCTTGGAATGTGACAGTAATATACACCAAAACAGTCATTATAGTGTGTTTTTCTCTTTTTTTTTTCATTGATATTGGCTTCCTGTGGAAAAAATTAAGAAGTTCGGGAAAGTGGCGCGACATCGCGACGCTGTTCCAAAATTTGACCAAAATTAGGCGTAAGTGTATTGTTTTCGCATATCGGTATAGTACCAATACACTAGTACTCAAAAAACATTGTTTTTCCTTTCCTCCTGCTCATAAAGCAAATTTCTTGACTGACCGTTCCAAGCCAGTACCCTTTTTGTCTGTCGACCATTCCAGAGTGGCATACATGTTGGTATAGTTTTCAGTGATGGAAGTCTTTATTGTAGTAAAGTGGTTAGTCATATAACACTAGTTTAGGGTAATTGCTTATGTGATTTTATGGAGGATTTTGTTGCTTTTAATTCATCCATCTATTAAAATTTCCCCATAGTTCTTGTAGTTGCTCAATTTAAGGCAGAATGTGGACAGTCACATGGTGGAGTTACATAGCTGCTGTGTGACAACCATTTGAGATATTTGCTCCAAACTTGGTACTGTATCCAGGAATAGAAGCTAGTTTTGAATAGTGAATATTGTAGAATGAGTTGTAGTGGGACCGGTACACTTATATAAGGTGTGCCTAGGCCCTATGTGAGATATGTTTTTTTGTAGAATTTGAAGTTGGAAGTTTATGTTTCTTGTAGCTATGTCTCTGGGAACATAATTTAAAGTTACTGCGACAAGAGTAATCGAGCGGACTCCGCGATGCAACACATTTGTTCTTTTTGTATCGCAGACGGACAGTTATCGGCTTCAAAATCTTCTAAAATCTTGATTTCTCAGCTTTATTTAGTCAAATATAATAAACTAGTGTATGCAAATTACCTGTAGGTGATTGGGCTTGGAATGTGACAGTAATATACACCAAAACAGTCATTATAGTGTGTTTTTCTCTTTTTTTTTTCATTGATATTGGCTTCCTGTGCAAAATTAAGAAGTTCGGGAAAGTGGCGCGACATCGCGACGCTGTTCCAAAATTTGCCAAAATTAGGCGTAAGTGTATTGTTTTCGCATATCGGTATAGTACCAATACACTAGTACTCAAAAAACATTGTTTTTCCTTTCCTCCTGCGTCATAAAGCAAATTTCTTGACTGACCGTTCCAAGCCAGTACCCTTTTGTCTGTCGACCATTCCAGAGTGGCATACATGTTGGTATAGTTTCAGTGATGAGTCTTTATATGTAGATGGTTAGCTATAACACTATTTAGGGTAATGTTATGTGATTTTATGGAGATTTGTGCTTTTAATTCATCATCTATTAAAATTCCCCATAGTTCTGTAGTAGCTCAATTTAAGGCAGAATGTGGACAGTCACATGGTGGAGTTACATAGCTGCTGTGTGACAACCATTTGAGATATTTGCTCCAAACTTGGTACTGTATCCAGGAATAGAAGCTAGTTTTGAATAGTGAATATTGTAGAATGAGTTGTAGTGGGACCGGTACACTTATATAAGGTGTGCCTAGGCCCTATGTGAGATATGTTTTTTTGTAGAATTTGAAGTTGGAAGTTTATGTTTCTTGTAGCTATGTCTCTGGGAACATAATTTAAAGTTACTGCGACAAGAGTAATCGAGCGGACTCCGCGATGCAACACATTTGTTCTTTTTTGTATCGCAGACGGACAGTTATCGGCTTCAAAATCTTCTAAAATCTTGATTTCTCAGCTTTATTTAGTCAAATATAATAAACCAGTGTATGCAAATTACCTGTAGGTGATTGGGCTTGGAATGTGACAGTAATATACACCAAAACAGTCATTATAGTGTGTTTTTCTCTTTTTTTTTTCATTGATATTGGCTTCCTGTGGAAAATTAAGAAGTTCGGAAAGTGGCGCGACATCGCGACGCTGTTCAAAATTTGCCAAAATTAGGCGTAAGTGTATTGTTTTTCGCATATCGGTATAGTACCAATACACTAGTACTCAAAAAACATTGTTTTTCCTTTCCTCCTGCGTCATAAAGCAAATTTCTTGACTGACCGTTCCAAGCAGTACCCTTTTGTCTGTCGACCATTCCTAGTGGCATACATGTTGGTATAGTTTCAGTGATGAGTCTTTATATGTAGAATGGTTAGCTATAACACTATTTAGGGTAATGTTATGTGATTTTATGGAGATTTTGTGCTTTTAATTCATCATCTATTAAAATTCCCCATAGTTCTGTAGTAGCTCAATTTAAGGCAGAATGTGGACAGTCACATGGTGGAGTTACATAGCTGCTGTGTGACAACCATTTGAGATATTTGCTCCAAACTTGGTACTGTATCCAGGAATGAACTAGAAGCTAGTTTTGAATAGTGAATATTGTAGAATGAGTTGTAGTGGGACCGGTACACTTATAGGTTAGAAGACACCAAATGGTGCGAAACCGCCCAGGGTGTATGCAAAAGTAGTCCGGTATAAAAAAATAGTGCGGGTGTTTTGAGGTCACAGACACCGTTTGCTTGCAAATCTTGATCCATTACTACCCAGTTTCACTTGAGGAACATTTTGGGTGCCTTTAACACCAGTTTCAACATATTTGTAGCATTTAAAAGAAAACACTGAACCTGTTGGTCACTTGATGTACACGGAGTTTCCGTGGCCAACAAATGTACACAATATTGGAGGATATGACAAGGTTGGATTTTTCTTTCTTAGGAGTAAGTGAACCTATTGTTTAGTTCATGCAGAACCAGTACAGACTGGCTGCAGGTCATGTACAAGTGGGTCCCACAACATCCATACGAATAGTGAAAGTAGGAGAGACTGGCCTTATTGGATGGCATTCGGTTAAATTATATACAGTAGAACTTCGATCGCTCGAACCGGCAACGGAATCGAGTTTGAGTTCGAGCGATGCATAGTTCGAGGGAATGAAGTTTCAAAAATGTACTGTCACTTCATTCAGTCAATAAAATCACTTATGTGAATATATGAGATGACCGATGTGACATGCCATTGTATATGCATTACATTTGGAGGGAGAAATGAAAAATAACAAATACAATTGTAAAGTTGCTGTTTTATTCAATATTTACATGTAATTATACGTCAAATAAACCGCTATGTTCCGCTTTGCGTCTATACATAATACTGGTATTCCCAGTGTGTAAAAATAGCACATAGCACAGTGGTTGGAATAAAATATACAAACGGAAATATAAACGAAACAATGTCAGTATTATTCGCGCATTATTCACTCGATAGACATAGCAATGTGTCAATAGTCGCTCAACAGCCAATTAAACATTACATAAAATGAATTTTGTTCAAATCACTTAATTAGCGTGGACATCATAACGCCCGTAATTCACGCCGCTATTGTTTGCGATTCGTGATTTAATGTCATCCCGCGTCAAGGGAAACTACTCAACGCGACCGCCCGCAATGGTGGAATTCGCACCTCGTTAGACAAACAGCTGATCACAGACTTACCTGTTCGAGTTATTAGCGGTAATTACCACTGTTTGACCGTCCACGGGACTAATCCACAGGTTCGACTGTTCGAGTAATTCATAGTTCGAGTTTAAGGTGTTTTATTACATGAATTATATAGGAAATTTGCCGGGACTGTCGAACCAGTTCGAGTTTTCCATGGTGTTCGAGCCAGACCTGTTCTAGTTATCGAAGTTCTACTGTAGTAAAACTATTTGGTGGTGTCTAACCTGTAACGCTTTCTACACCATCAAAAGCCCTATCTTTTGATGCAAATAAGTGTATAATATGCCAAGAAGTGCGCAATAATAAACCCACCAGTAGTAGTAACGGTCGCAAACGGATACGTGAAGCCAGCGAAATCCACAAAGCCATTGTTTCAAAGCGACTTAAGCTTGTTGAAGGCGACACATTATGTTACCATGTATCGAATGACTGTTATAAGCTCTACACCATGAAGACCATGCTTGGTTGGTCATCTAAGCAATCCACAGACCAATGTTCATCAAAGGAGGAAACCGATAGCCGAATCAATCGCTCCCAGGCTGTCCGTCACCCACCTAATGCAGATGCTTTATCAGTGCGAGATGTAACATGTATTATATGTGATCAGAAATCCTGTAAGAAAATATACACCAAATATCGTATTTGTGAAAGCAAGCGAGCATCATCCTTTCTCGTGGCAACAAACATATTGCAGGATAATGTATTTACTCGAACATGCGACCTACAAGATCAGAATTCACTTTTTGGAGCTGATCTTTATTATCATAGAGAATGCATGACTAGGTATCTGTATAGGTATGAGACAAGGGACCTGACCCCTAAGTTATCAGACAAACAGATTGCATGGAGACAAGTTGTACGAGAGTTGGATCAAGGCATGAACAATGGCAAGGGGTATGAGTTGAGTGCTATAAGAGACCAGTTGAATAGTATTGATGAGCAATGTAATTTCCGCAATAGAGATGTGAAAGTGTTTTTGATTAACGAATTTGGTTGTGAGATTGATTTCACATATCCTGATTCTTTTCGTAAATCATTGATGGTGTACCGTGTGTCAACTTGCAAAACAAATGTGTTAGCTGAGCAGATTCGCTCTGTTAGCCCTTTAGAAGTATGTGCTAATGTGATTAGGACGTCTCTTGAAGACTACAATTTTGGTCTTGACGATAGCTTTTGTGATGCTCATGATCTTAAACGTGCATGTAATGATATGAATATCCCTGATCCCTTACTCAAGTTTTTTGGTTTTTTTTTGTACAATTTTAATCCTGGTACATACAAAAAGGCAGCAGAACCAGTCATGACAGATGATCAAGTGTCCGATGAGCGCGAAGATAATGATGAAGATGATGGCGAGGATATCAATGCCGGAGAAGCAGATGACAACATGTCCATACAACGTTGCAGAAAGGTTCAATCCCTGTTTCAAATTATGTACTATGTGTACCACTGTGGGAGAAAAAGAACACCGATGCATATTTTGAACGCGGAATCTGTTCATAGTCTTGGGCGAGGTGGCAAAATTGTGACCACAACTTTAAACCATGAAGGACTTGCAATCAGCTATGCAGAGCTACGTAGGTATCAGCACGACCTTGCGTCATTTACAGCACAGCACAACAAAGACCGAGTGGCACTACCCAGCCACTTCGACCCTGGACAATTCACTTCTGGTGCCATTGACAACTGGGATCACGAGGGTACAAATGTTTCGGAGCATGATACAGTGACTGTACTCTACCAGGACAAACCGCCGTCATCGACATGTAAACCCAATATATCTGATACACAAGTCACACATGGGCCGCAGGCATTCAAGGATCTCCTTCCGTGCCAAGTTCTCTCAGATTTCCATAAGTCAGCAAAACGCCCTGACATCCTACACGGTAAATGACAGCGTCTACAAATCTGAAAAGACTGAAGTAGCAAAACAGAAAGACACCACATGGTCCCTGGAACACCGTCTGGCTGTTACCGACGATGAAGTCTCGATGTATCCTCCATTACAATCAATGCCTTGCTGGAGTGCAAGCAACTCCGTCTGGACTGACGAAAACATTCCAGTGAAGAATCTTGCATTCTTACCCGTCCTGCCTTATCCCGTCACTGAATATGCAACCGTGTATTCTGCAATGAAGAACTTCACATCAATAGGTACACAGTTACTACAAGGAGAAATCCCGATGTATTGTGATGAGGGGGTGTACTGCATCGTCAAGAAAATTCAAATGATGCGACCGCAGGAATTTCGCACTTTAGTCCCAGTTATGGGAACATTCCACTTGACAAAAACTGTTCTGAAGTGCATGGGGAAAGCACTAAGTGGAAGTGGAGCCGACATCACTTGGCTGCAGGCAGGTGTTTTTGGTCCAACCGTGATTCAGAACTCGGTTCTCAATGGAGGTCATTACAGCCGATCTCTTGAAGGCATGCAATTTCTTGCACAAGCATTCACACGCCTTCTCTACAAGGAATTCTTCGCTGAGAACGGCATTCAGCCATATACACCAGTCCTTGCTATCCTGGAAAAGCTGAAGTCAAGTGTGTCAAAGACGAACATCAGTGACAGTCAGAGGTGCATGGTAGAGTTTGCCACTGCATCAAACAAGTTGGCAGGAGATCTGAATAATTTCATCGAATCTCAGTCCGCCGTGAACGAGAACTTCCAGTTCTGGGTCCAATTCCTTCGCATGATGGATGTGGTGCACGATCTGCTGAGAGCTGATCGCGAGGGAATCTGGGAGCTCCATCTTGATGCCGTGCAACGAGCCCTCTATCTCTTCACGGCATTTGACTCCACAAACTACCTGCGCTGGTGTTCTGTCTACCTGGAAGACATGCGACGGCTATCCAAAACATCACCATCAGTCTACAAGAACTTCTCACATGGGAACTTTTCCATCAAAGACAAACCTGGCCGCTTCATCGCAGTTGGAGGAGACCAGAAACTGGAGCAGAGTATCAATCTGTCATCAAAATGCAGTGACGGAGTCATCTGACATGCCAAGCAGAAGCAGTATGTGGCTCAATGGGACCTAACTTACCACGAAATGATGGCAGTGAAGAATCTGCATCGGGAATATGCTGGCGTGATGGAGGATACACACGAGTCGTGTAACCACCACAAGTCATCACAAGCCACTACAACACGTAATGAGTCACATATCCAAGCAATGATACGATTCATCGAAGAAAAGGGCTCATCAATATCTGCAGAAGCATCTCCAGAGCTGCAAAACTTTGTGACGAAAGAAGTCATGCCAAAAGACATCAGAAATGACATGTTGAATGCCTTCTCAACAGGAAAGGAAAAATACCTGACATTTCGGCTCAGCAGATTTATCACTAAACGTGCAAGACTTAGTGAATGCATACACCGAACAAATTTGAAAACCATGAAAGCTATCAGAGCCAAGCCACAGAAGACAGTCAAGAAGGCAGTGAAGGAGATGAACATTGAGGAGAAGACGGTTGAAATAGCACGAGATCGAGGCATCAGCACAAAAGACCTTCTGGAATGTGATGTCGCACCCTCCCCTCTTCTGTTCAGTGATGATGGGATGATGACCAAACCGGAGAAAAGCCAACTACTCAAAGAGCTGGAGACCCACCTGAAACCAGAGGACTATGAGTATGTGCATCGGCATAACTCTGCATTTGTCATAGACACCATGGCAACTGTTCGTAAGGTTCGTGTCAGCGGCCTCTCCACCTTTCATGACTTTGTGTCTGTGTTCTCATCAATCACCAGTTTGGGCGATGCGACTATGTGTTTGACATGTACTCGAACGATCCCTCTGTAAAGGACAGTGAGAGAATGCGCCGCTCCGCTACTGTGCCCATTGAACACAGCTCGATTGCACCAGGGACGCCTCTACCAAAAGAGATGGATACCTTCTGGCCTTCGAATGCCAACAAGCATCTTCTGGAGCAACTGATATATCACCATCTCCGTGATCATGTTCCCGAAACGCGACAGTTTCCCACTGTAGTCGGGCAGGTGACGAGAGCAGATGAGAACTGGCAGTGCCTTATGGTTCACAAAGGTAGTAATCATGTGATGAACAATCTGCAATCATCATTTGAAGAAGCTGACCACCGTATTCCACTTCATGTATTGGACTGTCTGAAGGCAGGACACAACATATGCGTTGTTATCTCCAATGACACTGATGTAGTCGTCGCCCTGCTGTACCACATGCCCGACCTGATGCAACACAATCTTCGGGAACTGTGGGTGCGAGCTGGTGTTGGAGATTCAACCCGGTGTGTGCTTCTTCATACTTTATACCAACGTATGGGGTCTCGGCTATGTGCAGTACTACCGGCTCTGCACATTCTTACGGGATGTGACATCACCAGTAGAGTTGGCACAAAGAAAGCGACATTAAAGGCAGAGCCAGAGAAATTCCTCAACAACTTCGGTGAGTCGCCAATCCCCTCTCCAGCCATGATCCGTACATCCGAGCAATACCTGGTGAAGGTGCTGAAAAGGCAAAGTGATGCTACAAATTTCATGTTATCTACGAGCAGAGGTCTTCCACTTCAGCAAAAGCAGCTCTCTTCACAATCTTCCTCCGACCAGCCAGGGCCTCCTACCACACATACAGCGTGCTTTCTACAATGCATACACAACAATGCACACGTTGGATTGCCACATAAATCCCGACACTGCCGAAACATTGAAGCAGAGGAGTGTGGCTATGAACTTGACCAAGGTCAGCTAATGCCTGCAACATCATGGAAAACACTTCCGGTGAATTGGTCTATCTTCTGTGCATGTGCCAAGTGTGCCAGGTCAACATGCCCTTGTAGGATGGCTGGCGTCAGATGTGGCAAATTGTTGTTGCAAGAAAATGTCACAACATGTATGTAAGAATCCTGTCACCTGAGATTACAAGCTGAGATTGAATTCTACAACACTAAGTGAAGAGGTGACATTTTCTTCTCTGGTCTCGATATCGTCTTTATCACCCCCATGATGAACTTCGCGTGCATCAATGAGGTTCTCATCTACCATCACTGATTCGCTGCTGCAGTAAAGTTTAAATTTAGATGAGTTTGTAGCATATGTATGTGCTAGCATTCAATCCATGTGGGTTCAAAATCAATACATACATGTAGACACAAAGATCAACATCATACGAAACTTACTCCAGGATTCAGGTAATTTATGGGGTAGGTGTAGCTTCCGGTTCAATTAGGCTTTGTACAAAGCCATGATGCACCAAACTGAAGGCAGCACTGTTTAGCTAATTTATTTGAATAGCAAACTTATGACCATATTTCACAGCTGTACTTGCAATATTGGGCCATGGATACAACATCAAACATGAGGCTAATTTCCAAATGAAAGAAATATGTGTCTAAATTTAGCAGAAAAATATCCATATTGTACATTAAATCAATGTTTCGAGTAATAAATCATGCTACACATGTATCAGTAACATCCAGGTAATGGCAATAAATCAAACTGAACAATTACTGGGTAGTTTATTCTAAAAAAATATATAATACCATAAATTTAGCCATTTTGCACCCAGACTAAAATCCAAGATGGCCGCCACAGAGAAAACGTTCAGCATTTCCAGCATTTCCGGTCATCAAGGATTTTTATACCCATGACTAACTCAAAACATACATTTCACATGAGAAACAGAATTCCTGACCCCGAAAACCTATGTCTAGGTGCCAATATCACCTTCGTATGTCAATTTGTTTGGATTATATCATTTTTATTTCAGCATTTTGGCGGCCATCTTGGCGGCCATCTTGGATTTACATACACATGACTAACTCGAAACATTAATTTCATGCCAGAAATAGAATATCTGACCCCGAAAACCTATGTGTAGACATCAAGATCACCTTCCTAAGTCTATTCATTCAGAAGATATTTCATTTCTAGCAAAATTCCAAAAAATTGCTCATTATGGGGTAGGGGTAACTTTTCGCTCAAGTGGACTTCTCACAGTGCCCTAATGTATGGCAATGAGGATTGCATTATTTAGAGGATTTAATTAGCAAGTCTTGGGGAATATTTTAGAGTTCTAATTATATTATTTGTGATAAATTTGAGTAAAATATGTCCATTGTGTACCCCAAAGTCATGTTTATGATAGTAAATTGTGCTCATAATGTATTTTGAGAACCAGTATAATGCAAAACATCAAAATTAATAATTTATTGATGCCTAATAATGATTTAATTTGTGAAAATAAAATATCATAAATTTAGCCATTTTGCACCCGGACTAAAATCCAAGATGGCCGCCACAGAGAAAACGTACTCGACTTGGAAGTGCTACCCAAACTTTTTTTGAAGGTCTTGTCACACCGAACAATAAAATGCAAAGTTTTGCCGTGAAAGAAAAATGTACACAAACAACCCACCAGAGCCAGGACTATTGTCCATGTACTAGCGATCGTATCCGATTACGCCACGGCGTGAAGACTAAAACACGGCTTAAGTATTTCACCCGTAAATATACCACAGCGATTAACTCAAGTTATCTGTTCGCTATTTTCTCTATTTCTGTTCGAGGGTATATGTTGTTACCACTCATATAAACCAACGGTTAAATCGAGTGGTAACAGCATATGGAGAAAGAAATAAACAGAGCTCCAGTTATGGTGCGTAATTTGGAGGTAAATTTCTTATTTCTCCATCGAAAATGGCAAGTTGTGAGTGCTTTAGAATCGTCTCATTGAAACGATTCTAAAGGACTCACAGCTTTCCATTTTTAATGAAGAAATAACAACATTTCACCCCAAGTTGGTCAAAGTACGCACCTTAACTGTAGCTCTGATAAAATAATCTTTTTGTTTTCATTAAAAGTTAGTGTTACCATAGACTGTCCATGGATGTCCGGTGCTCACTTTATTACCTGCGTACATGTATCTATATAAACTGTGTTATAGAGCTGAAATATTTTATTCGCCCAAAAATTGCAACAGTGTTACAAGTAAGACGAGTTATAGAGAATAGTAGGTTAGTGCCGTGAATGTGAAAAAATATCTGGCAAGGCTTAGGAAACTGGATGGGCGAGGCTCTGCCGAGCACATCCCGTTTCCGTGCCGCGCCAGATATGTTTTCCCATTCACGGCACTAACCTACTATTCTATTTATCCCTTCAACACCTACAAAAGGCTGTAAAATGCCAAAAAGTAACCCCAGCCACCGCAGATATTCATACGCAGTGATTAGGTCGTATTGACAGGATATCAAAAATGTTTCACGGCACCGTGTTTCACGGCACGTACGCACTGTGTTGGCGGGATAAATATAAACACTCTGTCATTAGATATCCTACATTCGCAGAGCCTTATCGGGCACTAACGTAGTTGTATTGAGGTCAATACTGATAATTCGGTGACTTCATGTCGATGGGGAGGTGAAGACTGATCTGGGTCAACACTGATATATTGTAAACTCAATAAACCCTTTTCTATCATGACGGATCACATCTGTAGTATTGTATTATTCTGTTCGCTGAATAGGACTGCGGTAATCTGCCCGACACAATAGAACCGATCCGATCATACATTGTTAATGTAATGGCGCCGCTATAATTTTATAGTGTATTGGTGTTTCGGTTTTAAAAATGCCGACCTTTGTTATATAAATATGGATCAATAGCCGTTTCCGCATTAGGTAAATAGTTTATGGTTATCGGGGGTTGTGTGAAATTATTCGTCATTGTTACACTGTTACTGTATCCTGGCCAGGGTGTGATTGGACGGGGCAAAGTAAATGGCTTCGTACGACTAAAATGTTCGTAAGTGCAAAATTATAATAGTCTGTAAATTTCACATTAACAATGTTTTCTTGTAAACAATTATTGGACTTACATTTATTAAGCATAGTATGCTCAATAAATGTAAATCCATCAAATGATATTTCCAGACGATCCTAAATTTGCACTTACGAACATTTTAGTCGTAAGAAGTTTAGTGAAACGGCCCCCTGAACCCCACATAAGATTACTAGTAAGAATACATTGATAGGTATAGGTACATTGCAATATATGGATTGCAATCCTACAGCCTACACTTATCACTATAATCACAGATTTCCGCGAAATACTTCTAAATGATCATCTTACGGACTAAATTACGGAACATGTGTTAGTTAGTTAGCACACGCAGGAATTCCGTCTAAAAGTATGATATAAAGGTTTACCAGTCAAACTATTGTTTCCATACATGTGTTTCAGGTTAACATGAATGAACTAACAGCGTGTTCCTAACAGTACCGAGTGACCCGGAAGCGGAAGTGCCACCATGAGTGACGTGGACTTTATGGATTTCTCGTCTTCGAGTAGAACCGGAAGTTCAACCTCGTCTCTAGGATTAATTCCGTTCGGATTCCCGTCAAAAACAAACTATGACGCGAACGAATCGCTCATCCAAACGAGAAGTGACAGTTTCATCCAGTCCATCACACCAAAGGAAGAAGACATATGGAAGCGACCGCCGCCAGATTTCCGCCCGCAAAAATTCGCGCCAAATCCGCCAAAGCGAAACTCTCGCGAATCCATGAGACCGTGGTTGTACGGCACGATACCGGGGCAAAGGGAGATAATAAAACGGCCACGTGTTAAAGTACTTCCAAAACTATTGCAGCCAAAGGAAGAGAACGAGAGAAAGGAACTTCAAACAATATTTCATATAGACAGACCGTTCACAGCGAAAAAGAAGTTTGTTACAGAAGGAATGTACAAAGCGGGTGACTACGAAAGTCCTCGGCTACACGACTTCAGAGGGGTAAGTACGCTTTAGTGCGGTCGGTGATTATATCTACATGTTTATGTTTAGTTATGTGAACAACCTGTCGTGTTCGTTCGTGTGTGCTCTTACACGCTGACCCCACTGTATATAATAAAAGTATATATCAGGCCTCAATATATCCATTCGTACGCTCGTATTGCTGAGTGAACTTCCTTCGATATGGACGAGTGGTACTTTGAGGAGTCAGTGCGGTATGAACATTAAAACATAGAGGAATTGAAATCTAATCTGGACGAGTGGAAAATAAAGAATTTGTTAAAACTACGATAACAATGTTAATATATATTCGCCTTGTGTGTATGCAATTAACTCTTTGCATGCTAGCGGCGAAAATATCCGCCAAACAAATTAGGACTATATGTTTTATTTCTCTCTGTAAATATGTCTTGGAATTTCATTAGAATTGAGTCCTCAGGATTCAATTCTAATGAAATTCCAAGACATATTCATGATATTTACAAGGAGAAATAAAAGAAAATATGATGAATTTTTGTCCGCTAGTTTTGAACTATTTATAGCCCACAAGTTTCCCAGCATGCAAAGAGTTAATGATCGTTATATCGTTGTCAGCTGCTGGCTGACACAATAACGTAACAATATTCCTACTCGTAGTCGTGTTGTCGTGACACGTACGTTACTTATAGATAATCGTAGGTTAGTGCCGTGAATGTGAACAAAATATCTGGCAAGGCTTAGGAAACGGGATGGGCGAGGCTCTACCGAGCACATCCCGTTTCCGTGCCGCTCCAAATCTGTTTTCCCATTCACGGCACTAACCTACTATTATATTTATCCCGCCAACACTTACAAATGGCTGTAAAATGCAAACATATAACACCAGCCACCGCACATATTCATACGCAGTGATTATGTCCTGTTGACAGGATATCAAAAATGTTTCTTATTATTTCAAACAATGTATTGTAAACTGTAATTAAATGAATATGCATTCTTTATAGAACATACTACTGTTGTATATCGCACGTACACATATAGTTGTGTATTATTACAAAGTTTTGTTTACATACTTTTGTTTACCATTGAAGCACAATGGAACGCAGACCGTCAATACCTTTTTCATGTTGACGTTTCATCTCGTAAAATAGTTCCTTCTAAATCACCATTAATTTGATGGTTGTATGTATATGCTGTATATCAATAGACGTATATATATTGTGAGTGATATACGTATATAATATATAGGTTATTTCAGTTGATATGGATATGTGCCACTCGTTCAACCGTGCATCGATATTGCACGCTACGGAACGTGTGCACAGGGGCGGGGGGGGGGGGGGGGGGTGTCCAGCATATTTGGCGAACGGGGGGGGGGGTGCATTTGTCCTAATTTCGAGCTTCCCCTCCCCCACCACCGGAAAAAATTAAATCTAGATGTCCGGAAATGCACTTTCCTGTGTTGTACGGCATTTAAATTCAGACTCCAACTGGTGGTAAACTGTGATCTATGTAAACTCCGTGGCTGAACGGGTGGTGGTGCAACCCTGGAACCACCACCACCCTCCAGATCCGCCCCTGGTGCATATATCCGCATACAAATCAAACAAACAATGATTCTATTTCACATTCCAGTATCCGCCATTGAAGACCCTGGGACTATCAGAGTTTGTCCAGCAGACCGACAAAGACCCATTCAACATTCAGTTCCACACGGATCGGCTCAATATTAGTAAGTACAGTGTAGGCGCTCGTACATAAGCATAACCATTATATACATATACATTGTATATACATGTACTGCATCATCTTATCGCAGACACGATGGTATTCAGAACCTTAAATAAACAGAATAAGATTCCATAAATGAAATGATGGAATACAAGTGCATTCACAACGTAAATGGTGTTTCCATAATGTTATTATCAAATACAGATTTGATTGTTTATGTAGTTTGGATCCAATGTTCACGATGGTTAGGTTTTGTGCACGCATCGTTTCCATTCGTCTCGCACTTGTATGTATGAACTGTATGATAAACATGCTCTCTACGGTATTACGAAGTCTGCATCATGGGCGGATCCATCATTTGGGGGACGGGGGGGGGGTGGAGTGCAATTGTCTAGTTGCGAAGGTAACTCTTGCAATCTACTCCCGTACCGTCCGTAGCACGGGTACGGGACTAATTGCAAGAGTTACCGTTCGCAACCAGGGGGGTTCCTATTGTCGAGCTCTTCGAAATGCACTTTCCTGTGTTTTACGGCATTTAAATTCAGACTCCAACTGGTGGTAAACTGTGATCTATGTATACACTCCGTGGTTGAACTGGGTGGAAACTCCCCCCCCCCCCCTCCAGATCCGCCCCTGTGCATTACTATACGCTCTCACTTTGTAGTTTATTTACACACCAAATGCACTTTTCCCGTAATCGTATATGCATTATAAACTAGTTACATAATAGTACTGTACATGTATGCTCCGATTTCATGTTTCTCATTGTTTCCATTACCCAGTGTTTGATCTACTTGTACAAAAAGGTTTGTATGGTGTATATTGACTGCAAACTATGGACATTCACACTTCGTAATAGTTGGACTTGGACAAAACATTTGTCAGTGTATAAACACTGTGTAGTAAACAGCAGCATGCACTAGTGCAGGGCTCCAGATAAAGAATTAGTAATTTTCATCCCAACATTTCTGAAGCAATTGGGTACTTCAAAATTTTAATTGGGTAAAATAAAATCACCCTACTGTTTACACATCAACAGATTACAATTTTTGAATGGTTTGCTTCAAAATGAAAACATGTCTTGGAATTTCATTAGAATTGTCTCCTTGGAGACAATTCTAATGAAATACCAAGATGTATTTTTATGGAAAATAAGAAAAGTATGCTATATTTGTGGTCTGTTTATTGTTTTCTGCAGCATGATAAATGAACCACAAAAGTGTAATTGCTTTTTGATACTCGCTACTTCTGATTTCAAATGGGGTTTTGGCAATTTTAATTGGGTATTTAAGCAAATACGCAGCTTATCTGGAGTTCTGGTCACTAGTGTATTAAATATATAATTGAGACGTGATCAGTAAAGCTATAATGTATAATACTGCATAATCTAACAGTTGTGTTGGTTTAAATATGATATTTATTAAGCTTGTTTACAGATTTCATAAAAAAAACTCGGCATAGCCTCGTCTTTTTATGAAATCAGTAAAACATATCAACCAGTCACGTAATATCATATAGTATGTACGTGGCATATTAATGAGCGTATAGTGACTGTCCTCGCCGATCTTCAACAATCAGCAAAGTGACCGGCAACTACAGTACTGTTGTTTCAGAGAATATTCGCAGTTGTGTTTACGCAAGCTGTAACATATGTAAAACATTAATCATACATCCCAGCATGTACATGCATCCTCGTGCTATTTAGCGAAGCGAAACTTGGATGTTCATAAATGCAGAGGTCGTACGGACGTTTTTGAATATTAACATTTTACTACATAGACGTACTTACCTTCATCATGACTACTTATAGGCCTATTTCAGGTGATTTATATGTTGGCTTTATGGTGTGTAGGGGTGAACTCAATACATGCTGCCTTTATGGTCTGTAGGGTTGAACACAATAAATGTTTGCTGTATGGTATGTAGGGTTGAACACAATACATGTTGGCTTTATCTAAAGTTTATGGTATGATAGCGTTGAAACACAAAAAATCAAATGCTTAAGGTCTTATGGTGGTTTAGGTTGAACATAATTAAAATGCTGGGCTTTTTATGGTATGTAGGGTTTGTAACATCAATAAATGTTGGTGGCTTATGGTATTTAGGGTTAGGAAACACAATAAAAATGCTGGCATTAAATGGTCTGCTTTATAGTATGTAGGATTCAACACAATACTGGGTTGGCTTTAGGGTTGGGTTTATGGTAGGGCACTGACACAATACATGCTTTTGGCTTTTATGTATGTAGGTATGACACATAAATGTTGGCTTTATGTATGTAGGATCTGACAATAAATGTTGGCTTTATGGTATGTAGGACTGAACACAATAAATGCTGGCTTTATGGTATGTAGGGGGTGAACTCAATAAATGCTGGCTTTATGGTATGTAGGGCTGAACACAATAAATGCTGGCTTTATGGTATGTAGGACTGAACACAATAAATGCTGGCTTTATGGTATGTAGGATTCAACACAATAAATGTTGGCTTTTTGGTATGTATGTAAAGGACTGAAATCACAATAAATGCTGGCTTTATTGGTATGTAGGGGGTGAACTCATACATGCTGGCATTTATGGTATGTAAGTTGGCTTTGTACACAATAAATGCTGGCTTTATAAATGGTATGTAGGACTTAAACACAACAAATAAATGCTTTATGGTCTTTAGGGCTGAACACAATACATGTTGGCTTTATGGTATGTAGGGGGTGAACACAATAAATGTTGGCTTTATGGTATGTAGGGGTGAACACAATAAATGTTGGCTTTATGGTATGTAGGGATGAACACAATAAATGTTGGCTTTATGGTATGTAGGGGGTGAACACAATAAATGTTGGCTTTTATGGTTGGTTTAGGGTATGTGGGGGAACTCAATAAAATGTTGGCTTTATGGTATGTTGGATTGAAACTAAATATGGTTATGTTATGTATGTGGGGTGAACACAATAAATGTTGGCTTTATGGTAGTAGGGGAATGACACAATAAATCTGGCTGTTTATGGTATGTAGGACTGAAACACAATAAATGCTGGTTGGTTATGGTATGAGGGATGAAACAATTTAAAAATGTTGGTGTTATGGTTGTTAGGTGGGGTGAACACAATGACAATAAATGTTGGTTTATGGGTTGTAGGGGGGTGAACAATAAATGTTTGGCTTTATGCTTAAAGTATATGTATTTGTACTCAATAAAATTGTTGGTTTATGGTATGTAGGGGGCTGAACAACAAAAATAAATGTTTGGCTTTATGGTTTATGGGTAGCTGAACACAATAAATGTTTGGTTTTATGGTATGTAGGGTGGTGAACTCCAATAAATGTTTTATGTTATGGTATGTAGGGGGTGAACTCAAATAAATTGTTGGCTTTATGGTATGTAGGGGCGGATTAAACAATAAAATGCTGGCCTCTTTATGGTTATAGGGGTAGGACTGAACACAATAAATGTTGGTGTTATGGTATGTAGGACTGAAACACAATAAATGTTGGCTTTATGGGTAGTAGGGGTGAACTCAATAAAATGTTGGCTTTATGGTATGTAGGGGTTGAAACTCAATAAATGTTGGCTTTATGGTATGTTAGGGATGAAACACAATAATGTTGGCTTTATGGTATGTAGGGCTGAAACACAATTTAAAAAATGGGTTGGCTTTATGGTATGTAGGGGCTGAAACATAAATGTTGGCTTTATGGTATGGAGGGGCTAAGAACACAATAAAATGTTGGCTTTATGGTATGTTAGGCTGAACACAATTAAAAGGGAAAATTGGCTTTATGGTATGTAGGGGTGGGAAAACTAATAAATGTGGCTTTGGTATGTAGGGCTGAACACAATAAATGTTGGCTTTATGGTATGTAGGGCTGAACACAATAAATGTTGGCTTTATGGTATGTAGGGATGAACACAATAAATGTTGGCTTTATGGTATGTAGGGGTGAACTCAATAAATGTTGGCTTTATGGTATGTAGGGATGAACTCAATAAATGTTGGCTTTATGGTATGTAGGGGTGAACTCAATAAATGTTGGCTTTATGGTATGTAGGGGATGAACTCAATAAATTTGGCTTTATGGTTGTAGGGGTGAAACTCAATAAATTGTTGGCTTTATGGGTATGTAGGGGGTGAAATCAATAAATTGTTGGCTTTAGGTTTAATGGTATGGGGGTGGGGTTGGAACTCAATAAATGTTGGTTTTATGGTATGTAGGGGGTGAAAACAATAAATGTTGGCTTTTATGGTATGTGGGATGAACTCAATAAATGTTGGTTTTATGGTATGTAGGGGTGGAACTCAATAAATGGTTGGTTTTATGGTATTGTAGGGGTTGAAAACTCAATAAAAATGTTGGGCTTTTATGGTATGTCGGGGGAACCTCAATTAAATGTTGGTTTTATGGTTGTAAGGGGTTGAACCAAAATGTTTGGTTTTTGTTATGCTCTAAATGTTAGGGGTGAAGGGTTCAATAAATTTGGTTGGTTTTATGGTTTGTAGGGGGTGAAAACTCAATAAATGTTGGTGTTATGGGTATGTAGGGATGAAACACTAAATGTTGGTTGTTGGTATGTAGGAGTGAACTCTTCAATAAATGTGGGGTAATGTTTATGTAGGGGGTGAACTCAAATAAATGTTGGTTGTTATGGTAGTAGGGGTGAACTCAATAAATGTTAGGCTTTATGTTATGGTAGGGGGGTGAACTCAATAAATGTTGGGGTATGGTAGTAGGGGTGGAACTCAATAAATGTTGGCTTTATGGTATGTAGGGATGAACACAATAAATGTTGGCTTTATGGTATGTAGGGATGAACTCAATAAATGTTGGCTTTATTGGTTATGTTAGGTTGAAACTATAAATGTTGTGGTTATGGTATGTAAGAAGGTGAACTCAATTAATTTGTTTTGGCTTTAATGGTATGTAGGATAAACACAATAAATGTTAGGCTTTATGGTATGTGGGGGTGAACTCAATAAATGTTGGTTTTATGGTATGTAGGGGGTGGAACTCAATAAATGTGGTTAATGGTATTTGGGGGGAACCAATAAATGTTGGCTTTTTTATGGTATGTAGGGAAATGAACACAATAAAATGTTGGTGGTTTATGGGTAGGGTAAAAGGGTGGAAACTCAATAAATGTTGGCTTTATGGAATGTAGGGGTGAACTCACTTTAAATGGGTTGAGGGTGTAAATGTTATTAGATGAACCAATAAATGTTTTTTTTGGTTTTTTTATGGTATGTAGGGGGTGAACTCAATAAATTGAGGTTATTGGTATTAGGGATGGAACACAATAATTGGTTTGGTTTATTGGTATGTAGGGGGTGAACTCAATAAACAATAAATGTATGTGTTATGGTATGTAGGGGGGGTGAACTAAAAAATGTTGGTGTTATGGTATGTGTGGTTGAAACTCAATAAATGTTTGGTGAAATGGTAAGTAGGGGGGCGGGTGAACTCATAAATGTTGGCTTTATGGTATGTAGGGATGAAACTCAAATAAATGGCTGGCTTTATAGGTCATAGGATGAACACCGTAAAATTGTTGAACTTTATGGTAATGGTTGGGGTGAAACAACAATACATGCTGGCTTTATGGTATGTAGGGTTGAACACAATACATGCTGGCTTTATGGTCTGTAGGGTTGAACACAATACATGCTGGCTTTATGGTATGTAGGGTTGAACACAATACATGCTGGCTTTATGGTATGTAGGGGTTGAACACAATACATGCTGGCTTTATGGTATGTAGGGGTGAACACAATACATGCTGGCTTTATGGTATGTAGGGGTGAACACAATACATGCTGGCTTTATGGTATGTAGGGGTGAACACAATACATGCTGGCTTTATGGTATGTAGGGTTGAACACAATACATGTTGGCTTTATGGTCTGTAGGGCTGAACACAATAAATGCTGGCTTTATGGTATGTAGGGATGAACACAATAAATGTTGGCTTTATGGTATGTAGGGCTGAACACAATAAATGCTGGCTTAATGGTCTGTAGGGTTGAACACATTAACTGTTGGCTTTATGGTATGTAGGGCTGAACACAATAAATGCTGGCTTAATGGTCTGTAGGGTTGAACACATTAACTGTTGGCTTTATGGTATGTAGGGGTGAACACAATGCATGCTGGCTTTATGGTATGTAGGGTTGAATGGATTAATCGTATTCATACTGGTCACGTGGTTATACAGCTTACTTTGTACTAGACCTTTATATCATACTGGAAATCAGGTAATTCAAAATCTAGCGAACATTTCCATAACAAGCTCTGACAGCTTTATAATTGCAGGTCTAGACATTTCATTACTTACAGCTTAACATAATTACAATATTGTCAATGACTGTAACAAAAAAAACTAACACAACTGAGTAACACCGTGTGCATATGACGGTGAGAGCTGACTCCGTGGTGTTAGAAAGGCATCCGAGGTTCACCACGCCTTAATTAAGGGAATCAATAAGTTTCAGTGATGTTAAAGTGACTGTGTCTCAGATGATGATGTTCGCTTCATGCGCAGTTAAATGTACAACGATAAATCCCATCATTGTATTTCATGAACTTTTGAAAAAAGTATGCGTTTAAACAGCGCTCCAGATAAGCTGCGCATTTGCGTAAATACCCAATTAGAATTGCCAAAATCCCAATTGAAATCAGAGGTAGTGAGTATCAAAAAGCAATGAAAAGTTTGTGGTATCTTTATCATACTACAGAAAACAATAAACAGATCACAAATATAGCATAGTTTCTTATTTTTTCCATGAAAACACATATTGGTATTTCATTATAAGTGTCTCCTTGGACACAATTCTAATGAAATACCAAGATGTGTTTTCATTTAGAAGCAAACTATTCAATAAGTGCGGTCTGCTGATGTGTAAACAGTAGTGTGATTCTATTTTACACAATTAATTTTTAAATATACCCAATTTCTTCAGAAATGATGGAGTGACAATACTCAAGTACTAATTCCTTATCTAGAGACATTGCGTCAAGTACGTAGGATCAGAAATTAAACATAACAAACGGGGGAGATAATTTGGTTTGGCATACTTTGGTATTTTCTCTATACCTGAACCAGTAAGGACAAAATATGTTGTTTTTTTATTTCTGTTGTAAAATAATCATACAATGCCACATTTGGAAAGATGTTTCCATATAAACGTTAGTGTAATTAATTAAAATAAAATAATGAGTCGTCCAGGGTGTCAGGCTTAGAGATGTTTCACTGTAACATCGATTGGTAAAAAACAATGTTTATACTACTGAACTACTGAACTACTGAACGTTAGTTTTTTTTACAATATTATAAACATTTTTACCAATGCACGATGTTGTTCCTAGGTGACTTATATTTACAATTGGGTTCAGATACAAATCAACCATTAAGCTAGTTTTCCTAATCTATGCATATCCGAGGCCCAGCGCCTTTAAGTCTCCTTTGCTCAAACATTTCCCACAATATAGATATAGTTCCACTAAAGGACAAATTAACACGTTTCAAATGGCTATATGTACTTCAGATGGTTCTTTTCTTTGCCATTAACCCTTACTACGCTGAATTAAATGTTGTCGTCTGCTGGAAATGTTTTATTTTCAATATTTCTCGACAAAAAACTGGTTTTGACAGCACATGAGAATCGTCTCCAGTGTGGAGACGATTCTCATGTGCTGTCAAAACCAGTTGGAGACGATTCTCATGTGCTGTCAAAACCAGTTTTTTGTTAAGAATTAAAGCAAAAATGAAAAACAGCATACGGCAATTTCCGTCAACAGCGTAGGAAGGGTTAACAATGTCTAATCTCTTCGTTATAGGAACTTAGTACCCTTCATACAGACATTAACTTTATAATATGTTTTACTTATATTCAATGACGTGGTGATATATATATGCTATGTTTTATTTATTTATTCTACGTTTTCTACTACTCTATTCTCTTCTCTGCCCTGTGTTATAGAAAATAGTAGGTTAGCAAAAATATCTGGCGCGGCACGAAAACGGGATGAGCTCGGCAGAGCCTCGCCCATCCCGTTTCCTAAGCCTTGCCAGATATGTTTTCCTATTCACGTCACTAACCTACTATTCTATTTATCCCGTCAACACCTACAAATAGCGTTAAAATGCAATAAAAATAACCCCAGCCACCGCTCATATTCATACGCAGTGACTAGGTCGTATTGACAGGATATCAAAAATGTTTCACGGCACCGTGTTTCACGGTAGATACGCACTCTGTTGACGGGATAAAACTGTATATTTCCAATGTGTGGCTGTGACTGGAGAAATGGGGAATATGTGCTTTTCCATTATTGTAGATCCAGATTAGCATGTGAATCCGCAGTCCGATCAGGATCTGCACTGTTCGCCATTCCATCAATGAAACACACGTCAGGCTTCTAACAAGAAATATAGATTGTTATCAGTCTACAGGAATCTGCTATTTGAAAAGGAGCTACACTGGTCACAAATCCAATCAGCCCAATTTCTCCAGTCACAGCAACATTTACTGAACCATTTGATTTACATCATATTTGCAATACGACCCGGCTGATGAAGTATGTCACCATATCAGTCCAAGTTCTGTCGCCATTCATACTGCGAAGCAAGTTTATTATTGTCAGCAAAATATTACATCATAAACTACCTGTGCGAATATGCACATGCCATGTGCATATTCGAACAGTCAGTTTATGATGTAATATTTTGATAATTTGGAATAAGGATCTACGTTTGTTGTCAATGAAGTATGATCTGTTCGTGTATTGGAGTCCATATCTCCTACCGAGCTCGTTGCTCGAAGCATTGCGAACGAAGCAGCACTGTGCCACTGTAAATATGATATCAGGCTAGTGTCTTTTGATGTCAAGCTTATCGGGAAAGTCTAGGAAAGGCGTAGAAATTCCGAGGCTTGTCGAGGAGTTCCTACAGTTTCCGAGCCGAGCCTGATATCAACAGGCACCAGTATAGGTAGCTACAATAATTCGCCTCCGATATTTTATCTACGGCTACAATTTGACATATTCAACAAATTTGAGCAACCGAAGTGCAATACCCAAACCTTTTGATGTTATGTCAAAATTTAGTAAACTGTATATTTTATACCTTTAAACAAATAATCTTTGATGTAGAACTAGTAAATTGCCAAATATAATACAACAGTGAAATCATTTTTCCATGGAAGCTATTTTTGTCTCTAGTTGTTGTTCAACATTCAGCACAACGAAATGAAGCTTTCATATTTACAAGATATGCATGTAAATGTCAGATAAACACCTTGCCACGGTCAAATAACCAATTTCTGCACGTGTATGTTCTTAATTAATAATTGATTGATACAGCTTTCACAGTTTTATATCGCTAACATATCAAACACGCCGGATAACCGATTGCAAAAATCACTCTTCCATGTGTTACATTAAAGCGATGGGGTTAAAATGCTACCCTCGAGAGAGCTATGGAGCGGTGTAGCAACTTTGTGTCTATATAATAGTATAGGCTGGTATTCAGTTATCAGTAGCTGATTTCATCAAAATTTCAAAGTATACTTACCTATCAAAGTATACTTTGAGGGAGTAATCATTGATTTTTCCCAAAATGCATTATTTCATATAGAACTAACAACTGCATATATTTGAAGATTAAAAGTATGCAGAATTATTACACTGAATTTATTACATTATGACAGCCAAACTGGCTGTGATAATGTAATAAATTCAGTATAGTACAAATTAATAAATTTGTCCTAAAATTTAAAATTTCTCCCTCAAAGTATACTTTGCTAGAAAAGTATACTTTGCAATGTTTGTGAAATAGGCTACTGGTAACGTTTTATGCTAGCCGCTGAACACATATCTATGGAAGCGTCCTGGTGCCAATGCTAAAATATTTGTATCTCCTAACTCATAATTAGGAAATACTAAGTCCTAATTAGGAGATAGTTACTCCTAATTAGGAGGTATTATCTCCTAATTAGGACTTACTATCTCCTAATTAGGACTCATTGTATCCTAATAGGAGTTAGTATCTCCTAATTAGGACTTACTATGAGTGTGAATGCTAAAACATGTTTTATCTCCGAATTAGGTGATATTAAGTCCTAATTAGGAGATACTAACTCCTGAATATCTCCTACTCTAATTAGGAGATACTAAGTCCTAATTAGGAGATAATATATCCTAATTAGGAGTTACTATCTCCTACTTAGGCGATAAATATATGTTAGCATTGGCACCAGGACGCTTCCATAAATATCAAATAGCCTTCTTTGAAAAGAACTTGACTTGAACAAGACATGTTTACGTTGCTCATTACACCGACGTCATTCGGTAACGTTATGTGACGCCGTTCAAACAATGAAAAGTCAATTTTCAATCCGGATATTCATATCAGGTTCTGTCAGAAACTCTACTACTTCTATTATGTTATACTAATCAGAGTCAACCATACGAAACCATGCCCGTACGCAGAGGGGGTGCGACTGGTGCGTACGCACCCCCCTTAACCATTTTACTGTTAACCCGCAGGCCTGTATAGTGGTATTGGCAGTGTAGATCCAGATGAGCCGGCTCGTAACGAGCCGTCTCATCAGGATCTGCACATTTTGCAATTCATTTTCATAATTTTGAGAACAAAAACACCCCATGTTCATAAATGGACTGGTCTGAAAATCATTTTGTGATGATTTAGATTGGTTGCAAAATTAACAAATCAAAATCCATACCAGTTACTTAGGGGTGAAAGGGTCAATCTGCGGAGGTCTGTCCGTGGATGTGCAAAAACAATGTTTAGCAATTCGCGCCGTCGATAACGCACCCCCCCCCCCCCCCCCCTAAAATAATTCCTGCGTACGGGCCTGGAAACATCACATGGAACCCGAGTTGTTTCTCTATCAGTATATCTATATAGTCCAAGTTTAGCCCATTTATTCGCCAGATCGTGGCACAATTATTTACATTTTATCCAATTTGAGAAAAATAAACATTAACAAAGTTATACACATGGTATATGGTATGTGGTGCTTACGAATAGATCGGACAGAGACAGAAATATACGGTGTATATAGTGGGGTCAGCGTGTAAGTGCACACACGAACGAACACGACAGGTTGGTTCCAACATGTCGTGTTCGTTCGTCTGTGCATTTACACGCTGACCACACTGTAACGGACCACGGTCTACATATGCTAGCTACAATAAATCGCCTCCGATATGTTATCTATGAGAGGTATAGAGCGGGGTAGCAATTTTTTTGTTTCTACACAGATGCATAAAATGTACCCGAAAGTTTCAGTAGGAGAACATAACAAGTTAAAGAATATGTTAACCAGTCTACGGTTAACGGCCGACTATTTCACTACTACCCGTTCTGTTGCACGATGTCTACAAGTACCATGACGATTTTCCTCCGCTGCTCGACAGGGAATTCTGATAATGTTCTTAATAAGTCGCCATACTTTCTCAGCCAATCGCTGGCCAGTATCACGCTCCACTTATTTCACACATTGCATGATTTAATCCCAATAAGTTACATATTGCCAGATTTAATGACTGCAAATATAAATACTCGGGAGACTGCATTATAAACCTGGTTAATTATAATTATGTTATTGTTCACATGTGGGAGGTTAAGGAACAAAATGTTGCGGTCGCTAGCACACCCTCGGATTTAATTCCTTAAAAAAATCCAATATGTGAAGAATAACATACGTTTTCCAGGAATTTATTTTTATAATTGTTATTTCCTTTTTGCTCCAGCAAGGATTTAGGGTTTGAATATATGCATATGCATAAGTATACGTCTCTGGCTCCAGCCACAGTTGGTTTAATGCTCAGCCAACAGTTCTGGGGGCCGTTTCACTAAACTTCGCACGACTAAAATGTTCGTAAGTGCAAAATTATGAGTCTGTAAATTTCACAATAACAATGTGTTCTTGTAAACAGGTATTGGATTTACATTTATGCATATGCAGCCTATGCTCAATAAATGTAAATCCATCAATTGACATTTACAGACTATTCTGAATCTGCACTTACGAACATTTTAGTCGTAAGAAGTTTAGTGAAACGGGCCCCAGACCCTCTTGACTGATCATTTCCTCGTTTTAGTTCACGGTGAGCGTGTAGACAAGGCGACCGACAGAAATATTAGGGGCCGCCAGATGGCGCCCCCCAAACACGCCGACCCGCGCTGGCAGAGGGAACTAATACTCGGCAAGAATCCATGGCCCGTCAAAGACGAAGCATACACGGTACGTGTATTATATGTACATGTATTTCTCTTCAGTTTGCCCCACGCCCTCTCGGGCATCATCGGGCAAAATCAGCATGTACATGTATACGCAAGCCCCATTTCTCCAGTCACAGCCACATTCAATGTGCATGATAACGTGGTTACAACAATTACTGAAACTTCCAGTCTCCGATTCAAGGTACGTATTATGTTATATTGTCCTTATTATGTAACGGATTTTAAAGAAATATGGCGCATCAAACGCGTCTTGGCAAGCTGCATTTGGTGGTCTCGGTACTTTGTCCCAAACATCTGTCGTTTTTGTGAAGAATCGATTTCGTGTTTACTGTCGATACCGACACGGAAATCGAGTCTTCGCAAAAACGACATAAGTATGTGCCGAAGTCCCGAGACCACCAAATGCAGGTCATGTAGACGCGATTGCTGCGCCATATGTCATCAAAATCCGTTGCATATTAAGGAAAATATACAATAATATTTACTTTGGAGTGGGCACGCTTTCAACACGTTCAGACATTGTTGTTGTTGTGGTAACCACGTGATCATGCATCTTGACATTTGTAGCATGCATTCGGACGGAGAAAGATAGTCGGCCCTCACTGGTCACCAAGTATTTGGACACGTCTGGTTCAGTTAGCTGTTTAGCCCATATTCGCGGCTTTGGCTGGAGAATTGGGACTAATGGATTTTGCGATCAATGTAGATCCAGATCAGCCTGTGCATCCATATTACCCAAAATCCTTGACTGTACCTGTAATGATTACAAATCAAGGTGCATGATCACGTGGTAACGGATTTTGATGAAATATGGCGCATCAAACGCGTCTTGTTAAGCTGCATTTGGTGGTCTCTGTATTTCTCCCAAACTTCTGTCATTTTTGCGAAGAATCGATTTCCGTGTCTCCGACACGGAAATCGATTATTCGCAAAAACGACATAAGTCGGTGCCAAACTACATAGACCACCAAATGCAGCTCATGAAGATGCGTTTGCTGCGCCATATTTCATCAAAATCCGTTGCATATTAAGGAAAATATCAAATAATACTTACTTTGGAGTGGGCGACGTTGTTGTTGTTGTAACCACGTAATCATGCAAATGGTGAAGCTGATTATATTGACTTATGTGTACACCATTATATTTATTTCAGCGGTTCCGGCTAAAACACCGCCCTGCTCGCAGCGCCTTCATGGAAAGGACGACAACTCTGCTGGACGCCAGGTGGGCCAGGGAAAAATACGAAGCGCAGTTAGCACAGCAGGCAGACATGTCCAAAACGTTGTGAAACGGATTGTACTTAGCCACTAGTTGCGGAAACATAACACTATACATACTCTCGATATGCGAGTATTTGAAGTGTTACGTGTCCACAATGACTTAGGAACTTGACCACTATTGCACACAATCAGCGACAAGTAGGAAGAAAGGGCGAATTGAAGTTTGTGGAACTGGGCCATTTATTAGAAGTACACCGAGAACTATTACCACTAGATGACCACGGCTCGCATGTAACGGTCGCCGAGGCTTTGGTAGTATAGGGAGAACCATTACCAAAACGGGCTAAATGTGTGGATTATTATTACAAACCAAATCTGCATTAGTGGATGATCTGGGTCTATACGCGTATACCGTGTTTAGAGCCGTGCCAAATTAAAAGTTTACAAGATGAAAATTTTCACACAAAAAATGGGTTAATTTAAGCAAGTCGGTGAAGATTCTGTAAAAATATCGTAGTAATATACTAGTATGTGTATGTGCGACATGATAATTTGCACAATTCGAGTGTTATCTAAAATATAGGTATAAAAGTTGTCTACTACATTGTATATCGGTCTTGTTGCCTAGCAACACGCACACTAAATATAGCGCACCATGTCATTTTAAGTAGTTTCTGTGGTTATTACCAATGCCACTTCTTACAAATGTATTCACTTCTGTCTGTACGATACATATTTATAAACACATTTTGTTAAAAAAGGCATGGTACATTTGCTATTTTAATCATTGTTCATATGTATAGAAGGGTATTTTTTTAATTAACATATTGGAGTTTTAAACACACGGCCAGTTTTGTTGCTAAGCAACACACACAATACTCGCGTATTTGTCATTTGAGGTTATTATGTCCAAGATGCTTTCAAGAATTAACATATTTTGAAAGCCATTTTTTCTTCATCTTCATGTAGCTATTTTCCTACCCTAGTACATATGTGACCAGTGAAATTTGACATACAGTGGAACCTCTCTAAACCGGACACCCTGTGAGCTCCCCATGGTGTCCAATTTAGAGATGTTCCACTGTAAAATGGACAGATTACTACATCAAGACACGTGTGGGTGTTTTGTAATCATGAACATACATTAACATCGGAGATAAATGGCAATGAAACATATCAAAATTAAGTACAACAAACAAGTACAACAAACTTTCCTCTGCGCCCGGTTTAGAGAGGTTCGACTGTACATGTATATGAACAATGATTATGGCAACAAAAAATGCTCCATGAAATATCACAAATATACGGAAGCCCATTAGGGCCACTTCACTTTTTTTTTATCTTTTCTTGAATTTTCGAGATCTTTTCTTGAATTTTTTCAAGATAGTTTCTTGAATTTTCAAGATCTTTTCTTGAAAATTCAAGAAAAGATCTTGAAAATTCAAGAAAAGAACTTGAAAATTCAAGATTTCAAGAATTTTAACATCTTGAATAAATGGAAATTAAAAAAAAGTGAAGTGGCCCTAATAGGCTTCCGTAAAATATCATCGTACACAAGTGAATACTTTTCTAGGACCGGTCTTTGTTAGTAACCATGACAACTACCATATTTTATGTACGTCTTTGTTGCTAGGCAAAAATAATGGAAAGAGAATGCAACTTTTGTACCAATGTTTTAGATAAGTTACTAGTATTTAGGCATGGGCCCTGCTTTGTCCCGGGGTGCAAACTACTGTCTGTTTCACGAAAGCTGCCCAAATTTTACGGCTATATAAACAATTCAAAAACGATATATTTTTCGATAGTATTCAATTAAAGGAAAATTTAAGAATGAGCCTTCTTTTTAGTTCGTGAAATTTGGTCAAATGCTGATTTTATCAAGTCAAAACAATTTCCCCATGTTAAATTCCCAGAGTGAAGATGTCTATGGGGATTTAACATGGGGAAATTTTTTAGAATTTCAAAAATACTGGACTGATTTTTAAAATTCAACTTGTTTTCTTAGTTAGATCATTTCCAAGCTATCTAGCCAGGTTTCGGCGTCAATTTCCAATTTTTTCGTTTTCTAAATCCTCCGACAGCTCCTCTACCTCCTTATCCCCCATGTTAAATTCCCATAGACAAATATATTTTTCGTAACAAAATCAATATTTGCCCAAATTTCACGAAATAAAAAGAAGGCTCATTCATAAATTTTGTTAAAAAAAACAACTGTTTTTGCATTGTTCATATGGCCGTAAAATTTGGGCAGGTTTCGTGAAACAGACAGTGGTACTAGTAGGACCTACACAGCCCAAATTGCAGCTGGACACATAGAATAAGTATTTGCCAGAACAGATCCAAGGTCCATTTTGCCGAAAACAGTAATCCTATTGACTGAATAGGTGACGGCGCAGGCAGATGGACTGTGCTGTTGGCGATAAAAAAATAACAATTTTCAAAAAAAAAAAAATGATTTTTTTTTTTCCGGAAATTGTAATTTTTTATCGCCAACTGGCCACTCAAATACTATAATCAGGTGCCTTTTATCAGCATCTTGTGTCAATGAATTTATAATTCAGTTATTAAAGGTATATACCCACTCAGTAGACACAAAATGTTCTTTATATCAGAGACATCATTTGAGACATTTTCTGCCAAAATAAACATTCATTCATCATTACCCCACATATTGATTGGCATTATTATACAATTAGTAAATTTCCACACCGATATCAGGGGCGATAACCGTGTTTCTTTAAAATGTTAACGGACATTACTATTTATTCTCTGTATTTAATTTTTGATGTGCAATGATCAACCTTATAATCTGGTGACGCATTTAATTAGTATAAATAATTAAAAAATAGCACGACTCATTTGCATATGAAAATAGCCGGATACCACCGCGCCGCGTGTCACTATCAGTAAAATAAACATTACTAAAGGATTATATCTGTATAGCGGGCACTCGTAATTTTTAGAACTGGTGGAATAGCGACACAATTATACACTTATTTAATTCCCATAAAGAACATTTTGTACCTACTGAGCGGGCATGTACCTTTAAAATATACATGTACATGCTGCATGGGTTGGTGCATCAATAAATTGTATTATTACATGCATCGTTCAAGTTTCACAGGATTTATTTTCATGCATAGTTTGTATGTGCATGTATATTATATTCTTATTTTTATTTTCCCAGCGGAATCCCTGTGACGGTTGTATGTAGAATTATATGAATGAAGATTCCGACAGCATGGATGCAAACTAGTAAAAAGTATAATTATTATATTTCTATCATTTGTTACATGTATATACATGCATGGTTATGCTCACTGCGTGTCTTATATTAAATGTTATTACATTTTTAAAATTATCCATTTCATTATTATCCCAACTATGTTTGTTTGTTTATTGGTGTTTAACGGCCTATCAACAGCTAAGGCCATTTAAGGCCGGGCCAACGGGTTCGAACCCGCATGTAAGGGAAAATTCCAAAATCAGAACGAAATATTTACATGGATATAAATATATTCAGCCCTGCAATTAGAATAACCCGACCTGGTGCCGGTTCATACCACACCAGTCACTTGGCCCCCTAAAAGTAATAGGATTAGGAATAATATATATATCCAAGGCCGTCCTTAAAAAATTGTTTGTTACCCGACCCAGAATTTTAGAAGTGGGTCGGTCGGTCGGCAATTTCTTTTTTTTTCTGTCACGACATATTGAATTTAAAAATTATTAATATTAAAAAGGTACAATATTTTAACACTTGCATTGTACCTTTTTAATATTAATAATTTTTGAATTCAATATTGCAAGTCTTGCAATAAAAGTATGTCAATTGTTGTACGTGTTGTGAACATGTATGCCATTTAGGGCCAGAGATAATATCAACCCTTTTAACCCACTGTAGCACTAAATTGAAAAAAAAAAATAATTGTAAACGAAATTGCAATAAAAAAAATCGGGTCGCACCGTTTTTAGTGGGTCAGTCGGGTTACAGGAAACGGAGATATCATTATGGCTGGCCCAAACTATATAATGTATATGCAAATAATAACCGTAAATATTCGGACACGGATAATAACAAGAATTCTGCGGAATCAAATGTCTCGCCTTGTTCCGCCTTGACCTTGACCCTGGGGACCCCGGAGAATAGTCCTATATTCATCTACATATCATAGTAAAGGTATGTATAAAGTTTGATGACTAGCTGATAAGGTGTTGAAGTAATGACCGCAACACGAAAACTTAACATTGAATGATGACGCCGACGCCGCCACCTCCAGACTCCGGAAAAGCAAAATCTTAGTCTCGCTTTCAGTTTCGCGGGCGAGACAAAAACCACGAATATCACCCCCACCCTCAACCGCAAACCTGTCCAACCACCAAATATATTTTAAGTCAATTGGCCTCAACCTTTGGCATGAAAGTCGCATAATGGGTACCCGAAAAATAATCTTACAGACGGACATATTCTGTATGCTGGGGGTATAAAGAGCAGGGGGCCGTTTCACTAAACTTTGTACGACTAAAATGTTCGTAAGTGCAAAATTATGATAGTCTGTAAATTTCATATTAACCTTTTCTAGTAAATAATTATTGGATTTACATTTATTGAGCATAGGCTGCATATGCAGCCTATGCTCAATAAATGTAAATCCATAAATTGAAATTTCCAGACGATCCTAAATTTGCACTTACGAACATTATAGTCCTAAGAAGTTTAGTGAAACGGGCCCCTGGTTTTCCAGAAGGGTCCCAATAGTTAGGGTTAGTATGGTTGTACTGGTTGTTTTTTTTTGTGTGGAAGAATTCTGCCACAAAAGCTGCGTCGCGCCTGCGGAGGAATTTGACCGCAACATGATCATGGTAATGTGCTAAAGTAAGCATCACAAAAACTATCAGAGAAGCGCATGCACAAAAACGGTCAAGGGAGAAGTTTGTTAGTTTGTTTGTTGGGGTTTAACAGCCTATCAACAGCTAAGGTCATTTAAAGCCGGGTCAATGGGTTTAGTACTAAATCCCATATATTACCTGTACAAGTACATGTACATGTTCAAGTACATGTACAAATGGGGGGAAAATCCCAAAATCAGAACTGAATATTTACAATAACAAAACTATATATTCCGTCCCGAAATCAGAATAATCCTGATCTAATGCCAGGTCCTCGCCACACCAGAATCACTTGGCCCCTCCCAAAAGCAGTAAGATCAGTAATACTCTTACTACTTTTATAATGGGCAATAACCCAATTCAACTAAAGAGCCAAAGGTAACAAGTTGTCCAAAGACAACGAAGCTCACCTGTTGGCAGCCTTCACTCAAACTTGGCACAGTTGCATAAAAAAACATGAATATTATATAACTTGACCTTGGGTTAAGGGGCGTGCGGTGGACCTTGACATTGGGGTCAGTGGTGCAAGGTGGGTCGTGGGTTTGCTATAGCATAATATAGCATATTAAGATGAATGCATGTATGAAATATCAATGCGCTCCCTGAAGAGAAGTAAAACAAAATGTAACCCAACGTTAAGTTTATGAACGCACTAAGTTGGTGATTTTCTACAGCATGATAGCTATTCACACGAGGAATGCATGTATAAATGTGCTAAGTTTGTGACCTTGACCTTCGGGAAATGGGTTGGGGGGGGGGGGGGGGGGGGGTGGGGGGGGGGGGGGTCATGGATTTGCTGTAGCACAATAGAGGATCATTAAATGAATGCATGTATGAAATATCAAAGCGTTCCCTGTAAAGAAACAGAAGTTACACAACATTTACCCCAACGTTAAGTTTATGAACATGCTAAGTTTGTGACCTTGACCTTGGGGTAAGGGTTGGGTGGTGGGTTGTGGATTTGCTACAGCATGATAGAGGGTCTCTGAGAAATGGCTGTATGATATCAAGCGTCAGTGATGAAACAGGGGATGGTTTATCAGAGTTCATAGAAACAGATGAAAATCAAGGATGAACAGTAAATTTACCCCAACTTAAGTTTATGAATGTGCTAAGTTTGTGACCTTGAATTTGGGGTACGGGTTGGGTGGTGGGTCATGGATTTGCTACAGCATGAGAGGGTCATCTGAGGAATGAATGTTTGAAATAACAAGGTGTTCCATGAAAGGAAACAGAAGTCATAAGACATTTAACCAACGTTAAGTTTGTGGACGCCAACGACGGGGGTATGCCACAAGCTTTTATGCACTTCGTGCAGGTGAGCTAAAAACATACACAAGGGCCAACCAGTCGAATTGCGATTCCGAAAAGGAGGAAACTGTATCGTTAATTTGCGCCATCACGTTCGTCACATATAACCGATAGCACGTTGTAAAGAATTCTTTTCAGAACAATTTCACTAAATTGTATTAGCTTAACTACGCTACAAGCCGTGAAACGGGGGTCCGTTTCACTAAACTTCGTACGACTAAAATGTTCGCAAGTGCAAATTTAGGATCCTCTAGAAGTTTCAATTGATGGCTTTACATTTATTGTAATAAATGTAAATCCAATCATTGTTTACAAGAAAACAGTTAATGTGAAATTTACAGACATCACAATTTTGCACATACAAACATTTTAGTCGTACAAAGTTTAGTGAAACGCCCGCTGTCAATACCTCGTCCATTCTAAGATGGCTCCGATGGCAAATTTAGTGAAACAAGAACATGGTGGTGGAAGGGTGAACTAAATAAAAACGAAGTTCCTTTGAATTTTGTGAGTTTTATATACCTACACGAAGCAAAATGACAAAGTCGGTGAACTACACCAGACATGAAATGAAAATTGTGGCTACATTCCCGGGAAAATGGGTTCTATCGAGTCAAAAGTAATTTCTGCTGGTAAATTGTCGCTTTTACGAGACAAGTTTCCAACAAGAACACAGACTCCAGATTGTGTTGGCGTGTCGCTGTTCTATTAATTAGATTCAACGGCTATTTCACCCATTAATTTATTTAACAACCAGGCATATGGTAGATGATGAAGCCCAAAACCCATGTTCCCGTAATGAGCCACTGTTGTACATGTATAAGAGCACACACGCTAGATAATATGCATTAAAACAGCTGCGATTTTTGGTAAAAATGAAAATATTCATTTAATTGAAGGACTCTGCGGAAGATGGGGGCCCCCGACTCCATGAGGGAATTAGTCCCCTTTTTCCACGGATCCCTTCAGTTTTATAAATAAACAATGGGCTGAATTCACACAAAAACAATTCTGTGAACTTAATTGGTCATAATAAACAATTAGAAAGAAATGATTTTTCGGCAACAATCGCAGGTGTGTTGGGGTATTTTATCTGGCACACATGCTCGCTATATAGCCTGAATCCACCCAGGACAGAAGATAGCCTCACTCACGCACAAACAGGAAGTAAGTATAGAGATAACTACAGTGCACTTCATAATAATTATGCTAGGTCTTTCTCTTCACAATCGTGCCGCAAGCCGCATCATGGTCAAGACCTCTTGTACGTGAAATCACGATCGATCGAGTGGCATGTTGTCAACTCTACCAATCCAATTAGAGTACTAATTTTGTAGCATCTAGTGAAATCTAGACTTACAGGACCACAAATTGCGAGATTGCAGCACGATTCAAATACCCACATATCCACACACAAATGTCTGCCGGCAAGTGAATTCACGGACAAATGCATGGCCCGTGTTCTTATATTGGCCCACCAGACGTCTGTGTGTTAACATTGGACTATCAGGAGGCTTTAGCGCACAGACATGCTAATATTAATTAAAAGTAAACATGGGACCAGTTCTGCCAATCTGAACCCTGCAGGAATTACGACACAGTATTTGCTAGTGGACTATGTACGTGTATTGCAGGGTCATCAGGGACAAAACTGTTCCAAGATTCACAGTAAACCAGCTGGTATGCACAACAATTCCACAGAATCACAGATGAAAACCAGTATTCAGTCAAGATATATATAATATAAACTGAATGTTTTCATATAAGATAGGCTGTTATTTCTATGGATAACATGACCCTTCAAACCCATATAAAATGATTGTGCATACTCCCCAGTCTACATATTGAATCGTGTTCCCACAAAGACCTTCTTATTGGATTATGTTACCGGTGAGACCCTGGTCAGAGGAGCAATATCGCCATACAACTTCACAGAGACGTCTGAAAAAGAAATGCAGGCAAGTCTGCCCATACACCAACGAGTGACTAAACTGGTTACAACTGCAATAAGAGGGTCTGTGAACGAACACTCCTCATATTTAAGACAAAATTGTACATAGAACTGGTACAGCAATTACAAAACCTATTCAAATGCAAGATACCTCGAAATAGAGTGTATTTCATTATTAATATAATGATCACTCGTACATGCAGCATGGATTTGCTTCGCCACAAAAGAAAATTTATGGTTAACTTATCATTCTGCTTCAATACAGCTTGTGTATCAATAGTAACAATAATGAAATAAGATCATTTTTAATAAAATGCCATACCAATGCTATGTCTAACCTTCAATTGAACTTATATATTCGCAGTTTTAAAAAAATACCCAACATAACTAATACATATTAAACTGCAGTAAATGCAGATAGGATTTGACTTGATTCAAAGACTCAATTGTTCGTGGTTTTTACAAACTTTGATTTCCGGATTATATGTAGTAATTTCTTCATTTGATCAAATTGCACATTTTGAGCAAATGTCCATAAATCGATGGAAAATACAGAAATGGACTAAATCCAAAATATAAAAAGCTCGAGTCAAGCAATTCATTTTGATAATATTATTTTTACATAGCTTTGTAGTCAATATAAATATTCATTAAACTATACCTATATTTAGTACTCCAGCCTAAAGCTTGCAGACAAAGTAAACGCATATTAAATGTTGTTTTTTTTAAATAAAGTCTACTATTTGCCATATTCATTGGAAATATGCCAATAAATAAGAACAGGCATTGGAAATAAATATAATAAATGGTCTCATAATTAAAGCTCACCAAAACACAATCCAACATTGGTTTCAAGTTGTCACTGAGGTTTGCAATTATATAATGAATAGTCATATTCCATACAACCAGCTATGTACCAAGAATACATGATTAATTTCCAACATTTACAAGACAATACACAAAACAACGTCCTAAAAATGCCACAATGTCAAAGTGGGCCATTACCAGAATGCTGGAGTATAAATATGTGGTGCTGGCTCTAAACCTGATTTCATCGAGAAGGAATGGTGCACAACACAACTCCAAACATAGTTGTCCCACATCCAGTCAAAGGCTACAGCAAATTAACAATTTTTTAGGTTTATTTTGTTAATGTCCCTAGATGTTTTTCACAGACGATTCAACGACAACATTGTATACTCCGTCATGAAAGCATGAATGCCCCACTTAAACATTAACAGCTTAATACACACTGAGCAACGCATACCGACAAACCAGATGGCATCAAACATGGTCTTCATGCCAAACAAGATCGAGACATTGACGATTCATTCACGGCGCTATTGATACAAGGGGCATAACTGCCAGGTGCCATAAACTATCATTCTCTGTATACATCGACAGACACGTTGCCCAGCGTGCTACATGTGTATTATATCATACAGAATACATATTGTTCAATCAATCCACTTCCTATGCGGTTGTCTATTTGTCAGCGTGAGGCTATAAGAAATCCTGGTGGGCGTCATTACGACTTGGTCATCAGCTTCAGGTACTGCAGGGCGTGGTGAGCGGCCAGGGCGTGGGCCTCGTCCACCGTGGGCCCTGTACCGTGACACACGGCCACCGGCATCGTGGACAGCTGCACAAGGCACTGGTGCATGCCTGTAATTGGAGAGTGAATGGGGTTTAATGTGCATGCCTCAAAGCGAATACATGTGTAATACAGGGTAAACTAGTAGCAACACACATTCCTTACACAAGAGTGGATGGGTTTAATGTCCCAACAACAGACATCATATATAGAGGACCTTACACCAAGAATTGCTACTTGCCTGTAACTGAAACATGGAACAGTAACGGAAATATTGGGGAATGGGTCGGTAGGGTATCTCGGGGTGAGGCATCTCCACCTGCACACATAACGACATACAGAACACTGTACCACACTGTCGATGATCCAGACAAGCCTATTGTAACGAGCAGTGATCAAGTTTCGCCAAATATCGAGATGGGTTTTTCAAAGTCACTGACCCATATCCCACAAGCAACAGAGCGTTTCGGCGACTCACCATAGGAGCTGAGCTCGGGGATGTCTGTGTAGAGGACCTCGAACCTCTGGGACTCGGCTATCTCCTGCAGCATCTGGCAGTAGTTGGTGGCCGGGGCGTTCAGTGACTTCCCCTGGAGGTTCTTCAGCTGCTTGGAGCTCTTCTTCATGATCGTCTGGTAGAACCTCTGTCAAATGGAAAAAAATTAAATGGTTTCACATCCCAGCAACAGTTAACGTCGTATAGAGACGCAGAACATTGGTATAGAGCATCATCCGTGGGATGGAAATACTACAAAAAACATTTTTCATATTCAACATGGGGATTGTACCCACAGCCTCTGGCATCGACGTCCGATGCTCTACCAGCAGAGACGAGGACATACCAGAATATGTCAACAGGGCTCCAGATAAGGAATTAGTAATGGAGTATTTCAAAAGTTTAATTGTGTAAAATAGAATCACACTACTGTTTACACATCAGCAGACCGCACTTATTCAATAGTTTGCTTCTAAATGAAAACACATCTTGGTATTTCATTAGAATTGTCTCCTTGGAGACAATTCTAATGAAATACCAAGATGTGTTTTCATAGAAAAATAAGAAAATATGCAATATTTGTGGTCTGTTTATTGTTTTCTGTAGCGATAAAGATACCAGAAATTGTTCACAGCTTTTTGAAACTCACTACTCTGATTTCAATTGGGTATTTACGCAAATACGCACCTTATCTGGAGCCCTGTCAAATATAGTTTAGTTCATAAAATGGACATTCACACGTGTAACTAGAAGGTTGTTGGGGTTTTTATTCAGACAAAAACATGTCTCCCCCCACAAAAATAATAAATTAAAAAGAAACAACATATGCTGTTTTCATTGTCAAGGGCCATTTACTTTGCCAATACTAGATGAATCTGCATCAAAAACTCCAGGTGAACAACTTCACATAGTGACAAACATTCCTGTAAAATTGTGCAACTAACTAAAACAATTTTGGAAATACGCACAACACAAATTTGTGATGGACAAAATTGCCAATTTTCTCCAAGTCGAGGGTCAGAACTCCATCCTTACTGGACGATTCCGCAAACAAAACCATTGGTGCACAACTACACATGCTGATTAACATTCATATATAGTTTAACGCCTGTAACTCAAATACTTAATAAGAAATTTGATTTATTTAGCCTCGTCTCCTATGAAATCAGTAAACTTTTTTAAGTACAGCTGAATCTCGTTATCTCGATATCGTTTATCTTGATATACCTGCTTATCTCGATATACGTCCCAGTTCCCGGCAGAATTCCCTATATAGATCATATATTTTACTCCTAATAACTCGATATCGGATATGTCGATATATCGGTTTAGTCGAAGTGGAAATCGAGTCCCGATAGTATGTTTCCTTCACATTTGTATATCTAATAGGTCGATGCGAAAATTAAGCGCCCGGCGCCGCCAAGTCTGAATCAGTGCGATTATCTCCGGTAAGTTTTCACACGTCTATAGAAACCAATGACACCGCCAAACGGTGTAGCAATAAGTAAATCGTAGATGTAATTATTAGTCATTGATGTGTATTACATACATGTGTGTTGAAAATCGCTCATTTACACTAGCTCAGTAGCTGCGAAAAAGCATAAACAAATTGTGATATATTTGATATATTTAGCATGTTTAGTAACATACGCATGCGCATTGTGTAAAAAGAAAGTTAGCGATTTATGAAAACCCGGAAATAAAGTAGAGGCATTTCTGAAGCGATTTTGTTCGGATTGGTTTTCGAGAAATTTGGCAAATTATTATCTCGAAGTTCGGATATGTCGATATATTTTCACCAGTCCATTCAACTTCGAGATAACGAGAATGACCTGTATATTAAATCATAACTCATGTACGATATGGTGTAGAATGGGATTTATTTTCCCACAGCGTGAATGTTTGGAAATGGTCGAGGCTGGTGTCCAAATTTGGACCGATAAAATTACTCAAGGAGGAATTGTTACCGTTTCCAAACAGAGACAAATAATCTAGATATCACGAGACCAGCAGGCTTCTCATCAGGGACCGAGTGTTCTATTTATTTAATGGAGTTTAACGACCTGTCAACAGCTAAGGTCATTGAGAATGTTCTAAGCTAATGACGAAAGCGCAAGTATACTTTTGCCTTGAAAAAGACTCATTTACTTCGCATTCTTATGATAATTACACCGACTTAAATTATATTAACCAATGAAATAATAGTTAAAGTAGTTCTGCAACTAGGTTGACAAATCCCATGATGCAATGAATATTGCCAGTACCTGTATTTCTTTGTTCTGCTTGGGGCTGAGGACTGCCACCTTGACTTTCCCTTCCTTCAAAGCCTGATAGGATGACTTGGGGTCAACAGTCTGAAGAGAGGGAAAGTAGCAATTGAGGGGTCAGCGGAATGAGGGAGACAACTCTGTCATGGAGTTAGCCCCATTATTCCAAAGACCATCAATTAGTCCGCAGCCCCAACCGAGCAAATACTGTATTAGCAGGTTACTTATCAAACACCATGTGCTGCTAAATGAAATGATGAGGTTCAACGTCCCAGCAACAGCTAATGTCATATAGGGACGGGACCACAGTTTAAAGTTTCATCTGACTGACCAGTATGATGGAAATACTATGGAAGTATTTTTCATGCCCTAGGGTAGGTTTTGAACTCTCAACGTCCTGTATCCTACCCCCGAGTTGCACTGCTACAGTAAGAATTGAATGGTCTGTGAAATAAGTGGACCAGCCCGCTTCCTTATTCCAACGTCTCCTTCATTGGTCCACAGCTCCAACCAGGTAGAACTCCTAAATGAGGTTACTTGTCTGCTACAGCATGGGTGAACCTTACTACGATGAATCAGGCGGAATAAGGGGGCCAAGTCCCGAATGCAGTTAGCACTCTTATTCCACTAACCTTTTCAATAGGTCTGCAGCAGGGGGCTAACTTCCTTGTGGAGTTGGCCCCTTATTCTGCCGCTACATCAATGCAGAACCTTCATTGGTAAGTTACTGTTCAGTGCCACGAATCGTGGCACTGAACAGTAACCTACCAATGAAGGTTCTGCATGTGTGAACGTTACCAACTACGATCACCAGCTGTCACATCAAGGTCATGTAATCACATCAGTTTGTGTTAGCGAATATTTAAAATCAGTATTGCCACTAAATCTTAAACCAGACAGTCATCGCCAAGCAATGTCACTACCCGAAAAAGTTGCAAACAGGAGCCTATTGAAAACCATGCGCTCACCATCAGCTGTACAGGTCATACGGACCTTTATCAGCAAGCAGCGCAAAAGGCCGAAGACAATCAAGTTTTAATGTGGAAACTCAGCTAACAGAAGGTTGCAAACACATATTGTGAAACTGGATCCAGTAGTGGCAACAGTTCAACTTGCCAAAGCCTGAAAATGGCTAAACAAACATATTTTGGCACCATCCACATGTCGACACATTAGCAATTTTCTGCAATTAACAGGAACCTCGAATCCGGATTTCGTGATAAATCCTGAAAATTCACACCGGTGATCCATGTTGATCAGAATGCGCCCTTGGTCAGCAAGTTTCCAACAGGCTCCGGAAATCAACAGTGAAAACTGATCAGAATGAGCCTTTATGGGGGACAACACAGACTTTTCAACAAGTTCCGAGAATAAACTGTAAAGATCACTCCGAATACACCTTTATCACAGAGACAATTTCTCAACCAGAACACGTCATTTTCAACGGGGGATCAATAAGTAGGCCGCGGTGACATACCAGTGGGATTTCCTCGTCCTCCTCGTCCTCGATGACAGCGTTACCGCTCTCATCCACCAGACTCTTAATGTGCTCCAGCATCTTGGCTGCTGCCAGTCGCTTGGCCAGTTTCTTGGATCGTGCCGAGCCTGTAATGTACAGCTCATTCATTGACTGGTTCATCAATTGATTTCCTATGGCATGAAAATATGGACCATGATAAAAAAGAATATGAAGTTTCAAGTCAATCGGACTTGGGTAACAAGGATATTAGGTACAAATTCAAAACATTACAAACGGACAGTGCTATAACATAATACGGGGCTACAGATAAGGAATTAGTAATCGAGTATTTTCACTCCCATCATTTCTGAAGCAATTGGGTATTTCAAAATTTTAATTGGGTAACATAAAATCACTCTACTGTGTACACATCAACAGACCACAATTATTGAATTAGCTTCGAAATGAAAACATGTCTTGGCATTTCATTAGAATCATCTCCTTGTAGACAATTCTAATGAAATACCAAGATATGTTTTCATGGAAAATAAGAAAAATATGCTATATTTGTGGTCTGTTTATTGTTTTCAGCAGCATGGTAAAGGTACCACAATTTTGTATTGCTTTTTGATACTCGCTACTTCTGATTTTAATTGGGTTTTTGGCAATTTTAATTGGTATTTAAGCAAATACGCAGCTTATCTGCAGCTCTGGGACAGTACTATAACACGACCATTTTTCAAACGGGCGTATAAAAAGTAGCGTAAGCGGGACCTATGTTTTCTCTAGTTTTACAGTGCACACCAACTCCCTAGCATAGAAAAACCATTCAGCAGCACCTTTTCCCACAAATTGTGAAGGGGCCTGGGCCTTCTGATTTAGTAAAAAAAATAAGTTGAGATGTTTGCCAAAAATTGTGAAAATTTGCAACACATTTAAAATCAATGTTTTCCCTGGATTTTCCCCGGTTTTACAGTGCACACGAACTCCCTAGCATGTGGTGGCCGCAGCTATCTTCCATACAGACAGTTGTACAAGGCAGACACTAGCGCGACTGGGACTTACATTTTTCCTGGATTTTCCCCAGTTTTACAGTGCACACGAACTCCCTAGCGTGTGGCGGTCCCTGCTCGCTGGTGAAATCATACACCGGCGGCTTCATTAGCTTTTTCTGTGTGAACTCCTGGAGTTCCCCGACGGGGTTACCGGGGCCCTCTCCATCCTCCTTCTTGATGGGCTGTCTGTACGGGGGAAATGGATCGGTTAACTGGCTGCCAGCACATAGCAGATTGGATGAAATGCGAGTGAATGGGCTGAACTCATTGTCACCAATCAATCTCCTTGGTGCAGGAAGTCTAACCCAGGGATATTGATTGGTTGGAGAAAGTGAAAGTGTTTAGCGTCCTGGCAAGAGCGAAGGTCATTTAGGGGCGGGACCTCAGCTTTAAGTCTCATCCGAGTGACCAGTGGGATTGAAATACTATACAAGTATTGTTGATGACCTAGGCGTGGTTTGAACCCACAATCTCTTGATTTGTTGTCAGATGTTCTAACCCCTAGGCCGATTGATTGGAGAAGAGGGGGCTTTACTATTGTGGAGAATGTATTTGTCATATGTATTTATATTTATCCCGTCAACACAGTGCGTACGACAGCCTCGCCCATACCGTTTACTAAGCCTTGCCAGATATTTTTTCCCATTCACGGCACTAACCCAGAGCAGTTAAGGTGCGTAATTGGACCAAATTTTCCGGGTATTTCTTCACGAAAAATGACAAGTTCCGATTGCTTTGCTTTAGAATCGTCTCGTCAAGACAATTCTAAAGCACTCCCAACTTGCCAATTTTGGCAAAGAAATAACAAGTCTTCCCAAAGTTGATCAAATTACGCACCTTAACTTGGAGCTCTGTACCCTACTATTTTATATTTATTTTTCTTTTCATGAATTATCATTTTGGCCCGTTTGTACAATGCGCAAATCTATTTTGTCATCTTTACTGACAGTAAATGGACAAATTCGTCAAACTGTGTGGAAACTGAATGGGATTATAACTTGAGTCACGTTGCTTCACAATTGCTGATATATGGGCGACCAGGGGCCAGTTTGACTAAACTTCGTACGACTAAAATGTTCGCAAGTGCAAAATTATGAGTCTGTAAATTTCACATTAACAATGGTTTCTTGCAAACAATTATTGGATTTACATTTATTGAGCATAGGCTGCATATGCAGCCCACAGCCCAATAAATGTAAATCCATCAATTGCAAATTACAGACGATCCTATATTTGCACTTACCAACATTTTAGTCGTACGGTGTTTAGAAAAACGGGCCCAAGTAGCCTATTTCACCAACATTGCAAAGTATACTTATCTACCAATGTATACTTCGAGGGAGAAATTTTCAATTTTAGGATAATTTTATCAATTTTTTTATACTGAATTTATTACATTATCACAGCCATTTTGGCTGTGATAATGTAATAAATTCAGTATAATAATTATGCATACTTTTAATCATCAAATATATGCAGTTTGTTAGTTCTATATGACATAATGCATTTCGGGAAAAATAAATGATTGCTCCCTCAAAGTATACTTTTCTAGAAAAGTATACTTTGCAATGTTGGTGAAATCGACTACAGAACAAGGACATCACGAGGAATTATGATATATGTAGCTGTGACTAGAGAAATGGAGCTTATGTGTGTTGCGACCAATGTAGCTCCTGATCAGCCTGTGTATCTGCACTGTTCTCAATTCCATCAACAAAACACCTGTCATGCTTCTAACAAGCAATATAGATCCTCATCAGGCTACAGGAGTGTAATTTTGATCAGGAGGTACACTGGTCCCAAATCTCATAGCCATGTACAGTACAGCTCAGACGAAGAAATCAATAACGACGCACGTCGTGCTCGTCGGTACTGAAGACGGAATTGCTATTTTCACGCGCGTCGTGACGGAATTTCTGACATTTGTGGCGGACACAATTATTCTGCCGCGATGGACAATCAAATACGTCCGCCACGGATCGTCACAAATGTTTATTGCACGTTCGTGCCGACTCTGCACGGAATTATACCTGTACAGTGGTCATTTTCCGATCGTCATTTAACCCTTACAATGCTGAATTCAACTTTGTCGTCTGCTGATTATTTTGCATTTTCCATTGTTCTCATCAAACACATAGTTTGACAGCAGTTTAGTCATTTCTAATGAAAATGCTTCTACAGAGCAGTTGATCTATATTTTTATTGAGAAAGATATAAAACAGTGCGAATTCTATCACTGTTACTACTTTATATATTGACAAAATGACTCCGCAATATGCGACGAATCTCTGTGCAGTGGCGTAGCCAGAGCCTCTAAAACACCGAGGCAATAATATTGGTCCTTGTCGATGTAGCGGAGCGCAGGTATGGGCTCCTGGGCATCCCCACTCTCACACGATTTTGTTTTGCAAATCTACGTCGCATTTCCCACGTTCTGACGTATGTTGCGTCGACAGGCAAAAAAACAAATACTTATAGGAATAAATTCACGTTTTTTTATTAACGTTTCTACTCGTATAAACGAAGGAAAAAAAGTGAAAGTGAATGGGTTTAACGTACCAGCAACATTTAAGGTCATATAGAGACAGGAACAAAGTTCTCATCCTACAGACCAGGGAGACGGAAATACTATGAATATATAGTCTGAAAATAGGGGGAGTCAAAGGTCCAGGACCTTCCATTTTTAACTTCGGACCTTTACACTTCAGTATTTTATACATACAATAGGACTTCGGACCTTTCATTATTTCCTTTGGACGGTCACAGACCTCCTCGTGAAAGTTGCTATTAGTCTATGAAAGTATTTTTGATGCATAAGACGATATTTGAACCCACAACCTCCAGATTGGAAGTCAGATGTTCTAACCCCTAGCCACAACCCATCCATTATAAACGAAGGAAAGAAATGCCCCTAATGAGCGATCATACAAACGTAGAGCGGACGTAACAGCGGTAAACTGAAATGGTGTACATTTACGTTACAAGATATTCACGGTGTGTAATCGATCGTATTTCCTCTCCACCATATGGAACCCGACTCGAGAAACACTAATTAAATTGTTTATTTCTGAATCTGTCAATTGTTTGCACGGTCTAACAGTTCCCCCAATGACTATGGGCTAGGTTCGACAATTATTAAGAAATCAACAAATGTGAAAAGAAAACATGATTACATTGGTATTTCTTTACAAAACATATTTTGACAAAATAGGAGAATCGTCTTAGTGGAGACGATTCTCATGTGCTGCCAAATCTTGCTTTATTAAGAAATCAACAAATGTGAAAGGAAAACATGATTACATTGGATTGGTATTTCTTTACAAAACATATTTTGACAAAATAAGAGAATCGTCTTTTCATGTGCTGCCAAATCTTGCTTTATCAAGAAATCAAACAAATGTGAAAATGCACTATGTCAAGCTAATGCGCAATTATCAATTTATCTGCGATGACGTGAGCGACTACATACCGTGGTTTTGATATGTTTGTTTCCGCCGAACTCTAAATGTCGGTCACACTTTGCACGTGAAACTGGATTACCGACTGATGACTGTAAACACCACCAGGGGGCCGTTTCACTAACATTCATACAACTAAAATGTTCGCAAGTGCAAATTTAGGATCGTCTGGAAATGTCAATTGATGGATTACATGTATTGAGCAAAGGCTGCATATGCAGCCTATGCTCAATAAATGTAAATCCAATAACATTTTACAAGAAAACATTGTTATTGTGAAATTTACAGACTATAATAACTTTGCACTTACGAAACATTTTAGTCATACAAAGTTTACTGAAACGGGCCCCAGGTGTGCAGCTAGACCGAAAATGATGTCGCAAATGTGCTAGTTGGGGATGGGTGGGTATATAGAGGATATTCCATCGTACATTTTTAATAGCGGGAAATAATACACGAGTGCGTAGCGAACGAGTTGCTTGCACGGACGCCGACGGACACGAGTGTATTATTTTCGCTATTCAAACAAATACGATGGAATATCCTATTCATTACACTTCCACGGCGGATACATATGCACATGTAGTCTATTTTTGAGATTATAATCAATGAATTATGATGTGCGCACGAATAGTTATACAATGACGTGTTTTCCCCGCATTTTGACGTTACGTTGTGTGACGTCATGTAAACTTTTTGAAATCCAAATTATGCAGCTGTTTCTATGAGCCAGATATATTTGAGTGCATGTTTGGAATGTGTTCAATCATATTAACATTGTAGATTAGTCGAGACCCTTTCCAAATTTTCAAATAACTATTTTGACTGTAATAAAAATTAAACATTTAGCATGGCAGCTAGCAATTTCCAAGAAAACAGGCGCGCAATTACGGGTGTTCTCTTCATGGTGTATTATTTGTAAGGAGTTAATTTAATACGGGTTTTTTCTCACAGCAAAACACGTGCAAATAATTTGCAAGAGTGTAATAAAGAAGCATATTTCTTTATACGCTGTTTGAAAATGGGAGTATTATGTATCTACGATGTATGGGCGGCGGACGACTCTGGGCACAGCTTATTCTCACGATAGTGAGGACCACTGCATGTCAATGGCAGCGACTTTGTCTCTGGTTCCAGTTGGGTGGGGCGAACCAACAATGGATTTTAAATATAATTTTAAGCTGTAGCATTGACACACCGAATCTTCTACCCTCCGCTACGGTGTTCCATTTAGGCCATCGTAATATCACTGTGGAGTCGATACTACGATATGGCCATAACACGAAGCCACAATGACGATAATGTGTATATAAGTTTGATCACGGTTCATCCGCATGTACGAAGAGATAATCCGCCAGCTTTAACGAGAGAATTATCACTCGTACGTGCGGACAAACGTGATTAACTTATTTATCACATCCGCATGCACATACCTTGCGCACGAACTGTGTTAATACAGAAACAACACCCGGAAATGTGTCACAAATGTTATATTGTGCATGTCCATCCGGAAGGCGATATCACGATGACGATAGCATTATATCATAGTACATGTATCATCATCGTGGTATCGCATTCGTAGTTTCAACGAAATAGGGTATCCTGGTCTGTGTGTTGACAAAATAAGCCGACAAAATGTAGTGACTATATGGAATTGCGTACTGCATACATACATGCATAGAAAGCATGCGAGTTTGAATTGCGTTCTACGTACGTACATCGTGAAAAAGTAGAGGCAAAAACAACGACATTGCAGTCGCGAAAACGCGAGGCGAAATATAGAATACAATAGAATATAGTAGTATAGAGGGAGTCAAAATGATACCACCTAACGGTGGCATCATTTCTCCACCCTCTATACTACTCCACCACCCCCAAAAAATCAAAAAAATAGTTAACGATGAAATTGTCTCCCACCAACCACGATATCATGTTTGGTCAAATTATGTTTTTGTTGTCCAGACATACTGATGTTTGTCCACATTTGTTCTATTTCTTAATAAAAACATGTTTTGGCAGCACATGAGAATCGTCTCCTAAGACAATGTGTATGATGTCCTATTGGGGACATGTGATAACCTCGCGTTTTCTCGCATAGTTGAGATCGCGAAAACGCGAGATTCTATCTTATTCAATCTCGCAACCTCGCCGCGCTATCTCGCACTTTTGCTTCGCGATCTCGCATGCGTGTTGGAAGTACTGTCTACCCACACGCATGCGCAAAGCGCAATTTCAACATGCATGCTTTCGACACATGCATGAGCAAAACAAACCCGAATTTTCTGTCTGTAACGCCGAGAGTCATGTCTTGTTGAGAAATATGTGTTTCGAGTACGCCGATCTGTTGGCAATGGATACTTATGACCGTATTTACGATGTCTGCAAATTTCGATCGGAAAACAATAATATTATATATATACGTGACGTCGGCAATGTAATGCATGTGTATAGGCCGATGTCACGATACAGATGTAAGATAAATCCACTTTAGACAACAGGTATCCTCTCGAATATTCTCCAGTTGGCACGGATCGCCACGAACATTAAACTATCGGGCGTGTAAGACTGCCTGCCGAGCTGCAGGAGTACTTTGCCCCAGGCATGTAAGTGGTCCGTCTTTGTCTGTTTTCATTCGCGACGGATTTTCGTGCCAAATAAAAACGGACTTCAGTGGAAAACGACATTTTCTGTTTCCGTCTGAGCTGTACTGTATAGATAGATAAAGCTTACTGGGAAGCTGCAGAAGCATCGCCTGACGACTGCGGGGCCTGACCATTCGGCACACCCAGAATCTGGTTCAGGGCAGCCTGAGCAGCACCGTGCTTTGCCTTCTTCTTGCTCGAACCTGCAACCACCGGTGATGGAAATTTGAATAGAATGGTGCAGTGTGGACAATGTCAAAGGTTAAAAGGTTTCCTTCTCATGCTAATGTGTCAACTGTACAATTTAGCACTAAGCCGATGTGCGGTATTTTTAAAGATTGGAACAACTAGTGACAGTGTGGATCCCAATGAGATGGTTAGTTACGAGCCGGCTCATCTGGATATACAATGTTCGCACATGTTGGCTTTATGGTCTGTATGATCGATTGCTGGTGTTTAACAGCCTATGGTCTGTAGGATTGGAGTGAAAAGGTTAACAGCCGGTCAACACAGTAGAGAATTATTTAAGTCCCACTATTGTTGAATGTGTCTTACATTCTCATGCTCGAAATCTGGTGGTTTCATTGACACCGAGTTATGTTCGTCACGGCCACTCACGCTGCATCATTTAGAAGGAAAATTTAGAAAAACATGCTCAGAAAGTTTGACAAGTTTGGCCAAATTGATATTTAACGGTCAATGAAGACTGAATTTTAAGTGCAAAATACAAATTCACCATGATATACATATCCGTTACCCAAAACAACTTGTATCCATATACAATGTCATTGTGATAAACGAGTACAGTAATACTAACCATAACTATTGGGACACTGTTCATTGTGGGAAACCAGGAGACGCGCCATGTGATTTTGTACTGGAGAACATGTGCAATTTCCAGGATTTCATGTTTTTGGTAATTCTGCATTAGTGATGATTGTGATTCATCTTTACAGAAAATATCAAGTTTCTATCGATATATTTCATGAAAAATCGCACATGTTCTTCGGTACAAAATCACATAGCTGTGTCTCATATATTGACATGTAGATGAGGTTCCCAGAATAAATTGTCAAAATATTTAAGATTGTTAGTATAGAACAGGGCTCCAGATAAGGAATTAGTAATTGAGTATTGTTACTCCATCATTTGTGAAGCAATTGGGTATTTCAACATTTTAATTTGGTAAAATCACTACTGTTTACACATCAACAGACCGCAATTATTGAATATTTGCTTCGAAATGAAAACATGTCTTGGCATTTCATTAGAATTGTCTCCTTGGAGACAATTCTAATGAAATACCAAGATGTTTTTTTCATGGAAAATGAGAAAAATATGCTATATTTGTGGTGTTTATTGTTTTCTGCAGCATGATGAAGGTACCACAAAATTTGTATTGCTTTTTGATACTCGCTACTTCTGATTTCAATTGGGTTTTTGGCAATTTTAATTGGGTATTTAAGCAAATACGCAGCTTATCTGGAGCTATGATAGTACCTTTTCCAGTAGAGGTGATTTCGCCCACCGTGACCCTCATGATAAATGTGGGTTCATGCACGGCCCCCTCGTTGGCGAGCAGATCATACTGGGGTGTGATGCCACGCTTCGTGCACAGCTCTTGGAGGTAACTGATCGGTGTCTTTCCTGCAGGCACTGCCATCTGCAACGTCAAGTCAAATCTCGGTACATGGAATGGATTGATTGGCGCTTTACTAGTTACGAGTACAAAATTATATTTCACTATACTGCATTACATAACGAGTACAGAGCTCCAGTTAAGGTGCGTAATTTGGAAGTAAATTTCTCATTTCTCCATCAAAAATAGCAAGTTGGGAGTGCTTTAGAATCGTCTCATCGAGACGATTCTAAAGCACTCCCAACTTGCCATTTTTGATGAAGAAATAACAAAATTTCACCCCAAGTTGGTCAAATTACACCCCTTAAATGGAGCTCTGGCAGAAGCGTTCTTTTTACTTTCTACTTCATGTAGAGTGACCTATGAATTTTGCTAATACAGACTTATTAGGTAAGTTTATGGCAACAGTCTTCGAAATAAGAACTGGTCCGGGGCCCGTGAAAATTCTGTCGGGGGCCAGTAAATATATGCAAATAACAAGCCCAACTATATTTTGAAAACGATATTACTTTTTGTATGATTTGTTCATGTAGCACCATTTAAATTGATAAGCATTTTTTTCAAAGGATGAACACGATTTAAGTCCACATCTAGTGTTGATGTTGCCTGAATAACATGTACTCCGTATAAGAGTATCTCGGAACATTTATTCTGTGTATAGCACGATACCTATTGGTTCATTTGTATATCGGACGGTCCAATCTAACATTAATCTAAACCTATACATTTAGGAATTCCCTAGTGTCTCCCATGTTCGCCCCGATGAGGCTGCTTGTCTTCAGATAATTTTTTGTTCGGCAACATACGCAATCATGTTCGTCGGCAGATTTAGACAATGTACCAGACTATCTGAGCGGAAATCCCCACATACATCAACCAATTTCATTGGTCGGTTACTTTGCAGATTTCCGATATTTTACCTCGGAAAGAAAATTGCGACTGATAAACTGAAAGGGTTATGCACGCTGGTTTACAAAGAAATAACTAGTAAGGAAAGTAGTTGCATATAAAATTTGGTGTATTAATATTATTTAAACATATTTTCAGATGATTTTGGTATTGTAAAGTTCACGAAGTGTCAAAATTATGACCGTATTCGTGTCAAATATTTTTGAGTTTCGATTTCGCTATGTGACACAACGGGATGGCATATATGGTCCAGACCACCCCACCCCCCCCCCCCACCCGGCAAAAAAAATCTACAATACTTGACTAGTTGGGAGGACATTTCGTGGCCTAGGTGTCCGGAAATCGCATCTGCGGCGATCTGGCATTTAAAAATTTTCTGGGGGAGGATACCTGGACCACCCACCCCGACTTTTACCATTTTGCGCTCGCGGAGGTCGGCTGACAGACCCCCCCCTGCATTTATTTCTGTATCTGCGCCTGCTTTGAGGGAGAAATTTTCAATTTAAGGATAAATATATTAATTTTTATTATACTGAATTTATTACATTATCACAGCCAAAATTGATAATGTAATAAATTCAGTATAATAATTCTACATACTGTTAATCATCAAATATATGCAGACTTTACAATTTCGCGCTCGCGGAGGTCGGCTATGCCGAATTGTAATTACAGACCCCCGCCCCCCTGCAATTATTTCTGTATCCGCGCCTGTAAGCTAGATTTGTGCTGTTAAAAAAGCAAAGGCAGATAACTCATAAATTAGTGAGGCAAGTTATCATTCTTGGGCGCGACACACCTGTGTGTAATGTTATTCCAAAGGATAATCAAGTTATGGTTCGGACAAGAATCGTCTGTGGCGGACACAGCACAATTTTCCGAGTCAAATCAATAGTATACAAAGACGTTCATCCTGGGGGATACAATTAGTAAAACAGTTGAGATTATCTTGGATATATGCGACAGCTATTAAACACACTCTGGTTGGAACAAATGGTGAATTCTGTATCTGAAAATTCCGGCGTCACCGGCAGCCGGCGAGACCACGTGCTACAAATTCAGACACGGCAATTTCGACAAAAATACAAGCTACCGCAAGAAATACATAACTTTACTAATCATATTTCAGAAAAACAATGTTAACTTTAGTTGCATGAAAAGAATCCGTATTTATTACGTGCATTACGTTAGTAATATTTCGTTGTAAAACTGGGAAAAATCCAAAAATCTCTTTTCTTCTAAATTTATTGTTCTTGTTTGCGCATGTGCAGACGAAGCGGTATGACTAAAGTGCGCATTGGAGATTTTTGGCGCATTGGGCGCATTGGAGATTTCGCGGCGCATTGTGGAGTTTTATATGTTATATATCTTCTAAAAAAATAGCATAAAATTAATTTTTTTTCTTGTTGTATATAATATACTGTTACATATCTATAATATATATTTAAGTCAAGGTGAATGCGCATTTGTAAAGTTGATATTGTATCAATATTAGAAAAAATACCTACCGAAAATATAATATGACCTCGGAGCATTGGAGATTTCAGGGCGCATCGGAGATTAAAATGTTATCTATCTTCTTAATAAAAGCATGCACTTATTAGTTTTCTTGTTGTATATAATATACTGTTACATATATATAATAAATATTTAATTCAGGGCAAATGCGCTTGTGTAAAGTGGATTTTGCATCAATATTATAAATATACCTACCGAAAATAGTATATAGCTTCGGCGCATTGGAGATTTCGGGGCGCATTGGAGTTTTTTAGGTTATATATCATCTAAATAAAATCATAAAATTCAGTTTGTTCTTGTTATATATAATTATACTGTTACATATCTATAATATATGTTTAAGTCAAGGTGAATGCGCATGTGTAAAGTGGAGTTTATATCAATATTAGAAAAATACCTACGGAAATACAATATGGCCACGGCGCATTGGAGATTTCGGGGCGAATTGGAGTTTTATATGGTATATATCTTCTAAATAAAGCACAAAATGCATTGTTTTCTTGTTGTATATAATATACTGTTACATATATATTTAAGACAAGGTAAATGCACATGTGTAAAGTGAATTTTGCATCAATATTAATATATATATGTAGATGTTTTGTGATATATTCCGGCCATGATTATCTCAATATAACATCGAACAATTGTTTATATACTAATGAATTGGATTGTTTTTAATTTTTCCAATGTATTGTGTTTGCCTCTAATCATAGAATATGATTATCTAGTTCACCATGTATCCCAATTTCTCGTGAACTAACCAAGTAATCTGTTATATGTTGATTGCCACCATGTGGTGAGGGCACGCGTCTGTGTATCCACTAAGTACATGATCAGTAATTATTCATTCATCAATGGTTACTACGTTTTTTTTTCTCGAATTAGTCAATTCATGCAATTTGCTTTGTCTGCCATATTTCATCATTGAGCTAATAGTTTAATAATCATTATTGTTTTGTAGACAGACCCAGCAATAATATGTTTTATTTGTACCATTTATTTTTTGGAACAATGAAAACCCTGACTATGAAATGGAAATTGATCTAGGCCTACACTCCTTACACGTTTGGTGCTAATTGTGACAGGGTTTAATCATTTATTGTATGAGAATTTTGAGCCATGGCCATGTATATAATTATATCCCAATCAGATTAAATCCCGAATTGAACGCTGATATGGGACTACTCTAGGACGAACGATGTATGTATGGTCCCTGGACAATAGTGGCATGTATGCGACAAAAATAATAAATATAAACTGTTTATTACTCTTTGCGAACGTGTTACTGTTTATTCTAACCCGAATTTCCTGTCTGCAACCCGAACATTCGTGTAGGGTTTACTCCTGTTTCTACTCCATATATAGACGTTATGAATACATTAATTATGTGAGTTCATTGGAACTGATTAGAATACTGACAATTTTATTAAGGAAATGCTCCTGATCTGCGAATATATGTACATATGTGGCTGTGACCAGTGTAGCTCCAATGTTTCATCGATTGAACGTCGAACAGTGTAGATCCAGATCAGACTGTGCAGATGCACATGCATACTTTGGATCTGTATTGGTCGTAAACGCCATAAGGTCCATTTATCCAGTCACAGTTCACAACCTGAAATAATTCATGCAGCATGTTATATCTAAACAAAGCAGATGTTTCTTTGAGGGAATGGCAAAAGTTATTCGTGTCTCGTTTTCATGACTAATTGGGAACCAAAAACTATGCGAATGACGAATGTTACAATATCCACATAGGAAAATGTGCAGTAGTTCAATATAATCGAAATCAACAAGACACTGTCCAACTATATGGAAAACCAATACACAAGGTTGAGGAAACAGTGCATCATGGCATTAATTACCAGAAACCGCAATGAAACTGCTAACACAGACCAAAATGTAACAATTGGAAGACAAACAGCTTATTCACTTATATGAGCTGACTTTCATGGCCAGTCGCGCATCATAAACAGTAGATAAGGGGGGGGGGGGGCGGGGGGGGCATGTGAATAAAATGTCGTCCCAATACTGATCTACTGGCTGGAAGTACAACCCCTGAAAGTAAAGGATGTTGACCAGCCAAACATATTTCAGAACATATTTCATATTTCTGCAATATAGCCTATGATCCAGACACTATGCGATGCCCTTGTAAGCGACGAACTAGACAAGCTCCCCTACCATGTACTGTATACCCAAATCTTCACATTGCCAATTCAAGTGATTGTACTTCAACTAAATATTCCAAATTATTAGTATCATGTCTTTCGGCAACAAAGTTCACATACAAATAGTAATCTACTGTTTCTGACAATTCTGGTGTGAATTTATTCTGATAAGTTACTCATTCGAATGATGTTCTCGACAAGTTAAAAAAGAAACATTTTCATTGTCCTTCCGTCAACAATTAGGATGTTTCTATATTGTATACTACCTTAATTACCATATAGCCTCGTTAAGAACAAACTTATTTCTCTTTCTGAGAAAACATTTTCCCAGGCAAATGTACGTTCTTGGTATGTAACTCTTTTAAATCATTTTTTTTTGCTGACATAATATGCCTAGGAAATGGCACTGTCTCAATAGTTATTGTTATTATGTATTATCTTGTAGAACTGGTAAAGGGGCCCGTCATATTACTCCACATTTTGGCCCGGTCGTCCCTGCTTCTATGACTTCAGTTTTCAATAGCTATGTTTCCTTCTCATCTTATTGTTATATTTAATTTAATAACGTGGTTGTTTTTCTTTGTGACTATTTTGTCTTTTTCGTCAAATATATTGATCGTTTTTTGCTGGCTTGCATGTTTCTGTCCTTTTGAGGCATGATGGCGAGGTAAACGGGTGGTTTGCTACGCCACTTTAATCAGACCCCCCCCCCCCCCCCCCCCCCCCCCCCCCCCCCCCCCCCCCCCCCCCCCCCCCCACCATGGACTGTCGTGTTCACTGACCGTACCCGTTCCAAGGCGGCACCCTTAAGCTTGTTATAATGTCTTTATGAATGATGTAGTGCGTTAGTTTCTTCTTTACGTGGGTTCATGTGCCTCCTTTGGGTGGTTTGCTCTCTATTGTATTTCATTGTAATTTTTAATTTCGTGCTGCTATTGTCTCGTTAGTTCATTGGGGGGAATAGTTGCTGTGGGGCGTTCGCTTATTACATTTTTAAAGATATATTTCACATATTACTACTTTTTTGGGACCGCAGACTGTTTGTCGTGGCGTGCATGTTTGTGCTGTTTTGAAGGCTTATCGACCATCTCTGTGCACGTGTGATGTGTTTATCATGGTGTGCTGTATTGGTTTTTTCTTTGCGTGTGTTAATGTGTTTCCTATGGTTATTTTGTTGTCTATTTTTGTGTTATTAATCGCTATAATTCCTTCCTTTCTTATAGTTATATGAACAATTTATTATTATTTCCATGTACCTTGGATGTTTATCATCGTGACTACTAGTATTATGTTTTTTTCATTCAGTACATTAATCGTTTTTTATGTCCTTGTATGTTTCTGCCCCTTTTATGAAAGATGGCAAGGTAAGCTGGAGGTTTGTGGCGCTGTACTAACCAGGTTCAAACGCCCTATTAGACTGAATTTGTCACTGGCCGTTCCAAGGCGGCAACCTTACTGTCATATGTCCGTATATTGTACTCCATTGCCATTTGTTGTTTTCCTGCCGGGATTAATATTGTTCTCGTTAGTTCAATGAGGAATAATTGTTGATGATCTTTTTGTTGCATTTGCTTATTTTTTTCCCATAAAAATCACGAAATCGTGCTTTCCTTTTTGGACCCCACATCGCTGATTGTGGACTATATGTTTGTGCCGAGTCTGCATGTCTTTTGCTTATCATGAAGAATAGCGTTATTTTCTTTTTATATGTATGGGTTCATATGTCTCTCCTCTGTGTATCTTTTTCTCTACTTTGAGTTTTTTATTGTCATATTTCTTTATTTTCATATAGTTATGTATACAATATAATTATCTTTAATTTCATATATACTGTGGTTGTACCAAGGCTGCGCCATTACTGTCATGTCTTCATGCCCTGTACTTCATTGTAATTGTTTTATTTCACGTGCTTGCTTTCAGTTTGGGACCGCACACCACTGGTCGTGGAGTGCACGTTTATTCCGCGTTGTGAAGTCTCCTTGACCACCACTGTGTGCGTTTTGTGTGCTTATTTTGTATGTATTGCGCTAGTTGCGGCTACTCGTTACATGGGTTCACTGCCCCCTTTGGATACAAAAGGAGAGTATCTGCACAGACTAACAAAATTGTGGCCGGATTAGCTCAGTAGGTATACATATATAGAGCGTCGGACTGCGAATCGGGAGACCCCGGGTTCGTATCCCACCTCGACCGCTGCGAATGGTTGATTCGGTGTGTCCTTGGGCAAGACAAATTCGTGCTAACCTAGTCCTATCGGATGGGGACTTAAGGATGGGGATTTAAATACTCGGTCCAGACATGCAAGGTCATCGAGCCAGTGCCATCGTTAAATCAAATCATTTACAGACTATAACACCTAATATATATTGTGTATCGCTTAAGCCAGTGCTTGGGATTACATAGCAGTACGTGTCACTCACTCGCATTGCACATCAATCTATAGTACACTAATAAAAAAATGAAAGATCATTAAACTATAAAAGTAATCAACTAAATACATATATGTCAACGAAGTTTATTGTTGATGGGTCACAATTAACAGTTTTTAGGGCCCATTTCTCCATTATCTGCAATTGCGCCATTTAGGCATACGAACAATAACAAGTTAAAGATGTTGATTTGGGAAATTTTTGTAAAATGTGTCAATCAAAGTATTTATTCATTTGTCCTGGGTAATGAGTCATGCTGAGATAAATGTATGACAAGTAATAACTATGGGTGGTGGAAAACGTGACAGAAAAGATAAAGGTATACTGTAAACATAGTTGGCTACTTGATCCCAAAACGTTACCAGTATCCGGCACATCCAGTACCTGTCCTGCAGTTATGGATTTAATAGCTGATTATCTGTTTCGACTATTTCTGGACCATATATCAATCCCGGAGGTTGTGAATTCAAATCCATGAAAAATACTTTCATACTTTTTCATGAGATTTTAAACCGATGTCGTGTCTCCTATATAACCATACATGTTCTCGCTGCCACTGATGTGGGCCTCTACAACAATAGACGTCATAAACATGAGAAAAGAAGGAGCTGAAGGACCACCTGTATTGTGATATACGCAGAGCTCGAAATAAGAAGAAATTGGACATTGCGTACATATTGCTACTAATTTTCAATTGTGTATTTTTTTTTAAAATGTTGCCCGCTAAGTTATTTTTAAATTATGTACTTCTAATTGTTCCTATTAAACTGCATACTATTGTTTAATTGTACCCCCCAGACGAAAGTTGGGGCTACTATGAATTTGACATTATGACCCTAAGGCGAGTCATAATTTCATCACTAATTTTCAAGTTATCTCCCTTTGTTTTTTTCTCATATTGATTTTAGTCCAGTGCATGACTCACATACCCTTTGGAATACTTTCATGAAACTTCACACATGTAGCAGGGATTCCGCTGGGGAAAATAAAAAAATCGCCACTTCAAAAACAAAAAAGTTGTGTAAAACGCAATAATGACAACTTTTGTCTCACTTATTTTTTAGTTATCTCCCTTTGTTTTTACATGCACTGATTTATATCCGAGCATAACTCAAGTTCACTTTGGAATAGTTTCATGAAACTTCAAACATGCATAGACCATGTTCCAAAGGCGTGTTGTGTGTGCAAGAATAATACTTCTTGCTTCAGTAATTTTTTAATTATCTCCATTTGTTTTTTTCGCAGATCAATTTCCTGTCAATCCAAAACTTGATTACTCTTTGGAATATTTTCAGTACATATGACACTTGGCAAGTTGCATAAACCATGACCCAAAGGTGTGTCTCGTGCAAGAATAACTTACCTTAGTAACATAATTATTATTAATAGCTCTCTTGCTTTATAATCTTTTTGTTGAATGTTTGTAGGTGGGAAGGGGGATACCAGGGCTCCAGATAAGGAATTTGTAATTGAGTATTGTCACTACATCATTTCTGAAGCAATTGGGTATTTCAAAATTTTAATTGGGTAAAATAAAATATCACTACTGTGTACACATCAACAGACAGCAATTATTGAATAGTTAGCTTTGAAATGAAAACATGTCTTGGCATTTCATTAGAATTGTCTCCTTGGAATACCAAGATGTTTTTTCATTGAAAATAAGAAAAATATGCTTTATTTGTGGTTTGTTTGTTGTTTTCTGCAGCATGATAAAGGTACCACCAATTTCTAATTGCTTTTTGATACTCGCTAATTCTGATTTCAATTGGGTTTTTGTCAATTTTAATTGGGTATTTAAGCAAATACACAGCTTATCTAGAGCTCTGGAACAAGCTTCAATTTCTAGTTACTTTTTAATATTTGTACCGTGGAACCTCTCTAAATCATACACCCAGAATACGTCATTGTGTTAATACTGATATATTTCCCTTTAACATATCTTTAGCTGTTTGCGATTGAAAATTTCTCACATCCTGATCTGTCTTTGAGTGCTAATATTTCTAAATTACTAAGGAACCTCTCGAAACCAGATATCCAGATAACCATTTGTATTTTAGCTCTGATGATAATATCTGTTCATGATTGAAAAGCACACATACACATTTGTGGCCATGACTGGAGAAGTGGGGCTTATGGCTTATGGTATTTGTGACCAGTGTAGCTCCCAGTAAAATAGCAAACTCTTTCAGCCTCATATTGATCAATGATGTAATTATTGCTTGTTAGAAGCATGACAGGTGTTTTATTGATGGAATGGCAATGCACAGGCTGATCTAATCTGCACTGGTAGCAAATGCATAAGCCCTATTTCTCCAGTCACAGCCAGATTTGTGTATTGGGTTGCTCATATAGTTGACTTGCAGTGGAATCTCTATAAACAGGACACGACGGGTGGTACTCAATATTCCACTGTATTCTAATGATAATCTAACCGTATACACATCTGAACAATGGACCCATTCACTGTCCATCCTTAATGATTTATGCCTTAACGGTGAATGTTAATAGAATTCACACATGGAGCCAAGTGATCCAGTTTATCATAATTTCAGTGTTTATTGTGCAGTACTCCCAACATATACATGATATATGCAGTGCTCCAAATAAGGAATTAGTAATTGAGTATTGTCACTCCATCATTTCTGAAGCAATTGGGTATTTCAAAATTTTAATTGTGTAAAATAGAATCACACAACTGTTTACACATCAGCAGACCGCACTCATTGGATAGTTTGCTTCGAAATGAAAACACATCTTGGTATTTCATTAGAATTGTCTCCTTGGAGACAATTCTAATGAAATACGAAGATGTGTTTTCATGTAAAAATAAGAAAATATGCTATATTTGTGGTCTGTTTATTGTTTTCTGTAGCATGATAAAGATACCACAAATATTTCATTGCTTTTTGATACTCACTACTTCTGATTTCAATTGTGTTTTTGGCAATTTTAATTGGGTATTTACGCAAATACGCAGCTTATCTGGAGCTCTGATATATGTGCATTCCCATCTGTATATGACTTTGCTATTGAACAAACATAAAAACCGCAATCAAACAATCACTCAATCGATCAAATCCACAGTATTCTGAATACAGTGTGCTATTTACGTGTATAATTACAAATGTATCTTTCCTGCAGAAGAACGTCGGTCTAAGAAGTCTCGTGTCGAGGTTGTGGACGATGTCTACGACGATGACAGTCTACCAGATGCCGATACGTCGGAAGGTAATATTCTCCTGCCCATCATAAAGACTCAATACGGGTGTTAAGCACATTGAAGTCTGTGGATACAATACTTTTTATTGAAACATTCTGATTGTGTTTATTTTCTCCATAAAATTATATTGTTACCACTCATTTGAAACGTCTCATTGTGACTATGCCGGCTATACCAAGTGTCTTATGCAATGAACAAACAAGTTCAATAACAGCATATTAAATCAATACAATGTTCTATTCTATTTATTCCATAAGATAGGTTGGCACTACTGGTAGCCGCAGTAGCAATTTGGCTATTAATATTTCAGAAATGGACATTTTGGCTACCGTAAATTTCATAAATTATTTGAAAAAATACTATGTTTTACTATGTAAATTAGTATTGTCTTTTCGACACTCTCAGTTCATTTTGGCTACTGATTTCCAAATCCTACCACTAACCTATCATAAGCACACAATATACATTGAAGCTGTACTTATCACCTTACATGGTTTCTGTAGCAGTATCATATGCAGGGCTCCAGATAAGCTTTGTGTCTAAAGCGTACTATACCCCCTGATTTCAAAATCATTGCGTATTTTACTTTTACAAATGGATTATTGATTTCCTTCGTTATTAAATAGGGAACAAATGATAAAAAAAATATAACAAATTTAAACATTCACTTAATTGAGCTGCAAAAAGCAAACTCTGTTTTCTTTTTGCAGCTCAACTTCAACTAAGTGAATTTTCAACTTTATGACAGTAATTTCACTATTCAATTTGAAAATCAATGCATATTGTTACATTGCTGTTCGTATTTTGTACTCCCACTTTTGATAATCAATGCGTATTTAGCTAAAATAATTGCGTAAAATACGCCAATATCTGAAGCTTATCTGGAGCTCTGCATGTGCATATTTATTACACTAGTGTACCACAAGTGTTTACTGCACTGTTTATTACACTATGAACCATCCATGGCATCCAATACATTCAGGTGTGTGACCCAGTCAGACCGTGATTGAAGAAATGGGGATTATCGGTGTATATCCAGCCCGATAATCCCCATTTCTTCAATCACGGTCTGACTGGGTCACATACCTGAATGTATTGGATGCCATGGATGATTCATAGTGTAATAAACAGTGCATTTAAAACTTGTGGTACACTAGTGTAATAAATATGCAGAGCTCCAGATAAGATGCGTACATCCGCACAGTCTGATCAGGATCTGCACTTTTCGCCATTCGATCAATGAAGCACCCAGCATGATTTTAATAAGCAATATATATCGTTATCAGGCTACATGAGTGCTATTTGATCAGAAGCTACAGAGGTCACAAATCCCATAAGCCACATTTCTCCAGTCACAGCCACATATGAGTGTAAGAGGACTGTTCCAGGTGTGCCCGGGGCAGCCACCCGCACGGTCGCCGAGTCCGTGAAGGAAGACGAGTTTGGGGCGAAGGATTACCGCGGAATTCTCGACCTCAAGCTTGACCACCGGTCACGTCCTCTCTGGGTGGTAAGTTCCTTGGAATAGCTGCACAGCCATAGTAACGCTCAATGTTTGGACAATCAATGCTTTTGGAAACCCTATACCATAATAGCCGTAAATATTGGACATCATTTGTGTTGGGGGAAACCCAATAAAATAGGGGTTTTCCAAAACAATTTGTATCCAAATACATAGTTATTCTAGTAAACTCTACAACTACACTACTCTACGTGTATTGGGGCACTCTTTGTTGTGAGAAACCATATTGTTATACATTGTTTTGAAGTCACTCTTTTTATTAAATTTTTGACCACATGGTCTTTATCAAAATAGTATGAAAATGTATCGGCAGTCCTATGTGACGTCCATAGTGTAGCACTTTCATACTATTTTGATAAAGACCATGTGGTCGAAAATTTAATAAAAAGAGTGACTTTAAAACAATGTGTATTAAATGTGCTTCCATTCAGAGGTTATTGGAAATTACTACATATTGTTATATGTGGCTGTGACTGGAGAAATGGGGCTTCTGGGATTAGTTTAATTTAATTCCAAGCCAAATAGCACACTCCTAGTAGCCTCATAATGATCATTATTTCTTGTTAGAAGCATTTGTGCTTTCATTGATGTATTGTGGAACAGTGCAGATCCTGATCAGCCTCTGTGGATGCACAGGTTGATCTGGTTCTGTACTGGCCTCAGACCCCATAAGCCCCATTTCTCGAGTCACAGCCACATATGTGCTTCCCAGAATAAATTGTTATTATGGTATTCTGTAATTCAGGCGCCCGATGGCCACGTGTTCCTGGAGTCGTTTTCCCCGGTCTACAAACACGCACATGACTTCCTCATTGCCATATCCGAGGTATGTACGTCAGTCGAAGGTGTCGGTGGAATAAGGGAGTGAACTCCATGAGGGAGTTGGTCCACTTGTTCCAGTGACCCTTTCAATGAGCTCCTCACAAAATGGTTATAGTCCTTTCCGACCAATGAACATGGCTCCAGATAAGGAATTAGTAATTGAGTATTTTCACTCCATCATATCTGAAGCAGTTGGGTATTTCAATATTTTAATTGGGTAAAATAAAATCACACTACTGTTTACACATCAACAGACAGCAATTATTGAATAGTTTGCTTCGGAGTGAAAACATGTGCTGGCATTTCATTAGAATTGTCTCCTTGGAGACAATTTTAATGAAATACCAAGATGTGAAAAATATGCTATATTTGTGGTCTGGTTATTGTTTTCTGTAGAATGATAAAGGTACCACACATTTGTTATTGCTTTTTGATACTCGCTACTTCTGATTTCAATTGGGTTTTTGGCAATTTTAATTGGGTATTTACGCAAATACGCAGCTTATCTGGAGCTCTGAGTGAAGATCCTAACTGTTTCCCTGTAACTGCAGAAATAAGTCTAGCTCCAGGTATGAGACACGCCATATGATTTTCTACCTAAGAAGATGTATTTTCAAGAGCTCCAGATAAGTTTTGTATCTAAAGAGTATTATACCACCATATTTCAAATTCAATGTGCATTTTACTTTTACAAATGTAATATTGATTTTATTAACTAGGGAGCAAATGATAAAAAATAAAATAAATTAAAAAATTCACTTATTTGAACTGCAAAAAGCAAACACTGTTTGCTTTTTGCAGCTCAATTAAGTAAATTTTCGACTTTATAACAGTATTTCCACCACTCGATTTGAAAATCAATGCGTATTTTAACATTGCTGTGCGTCTTTTGTACTCCTACTTTTGATAATCAATGCATATTCTGCTAAAATATGTGCATAAAATACGCCAATACGCACCTTATCTGGAGCTCTGATTTTCTCATGCATACTACTTACAACATTTACGATATTTTCCATAAATGATGTTGCCAGTCATCAAAATTTAATTCCGCATTTGCTATGAAAATTTTGTTTCAGTGGAGCATATGGCATTTGTGGCCAGTCTAACACCTGATCTGTAATGTGAGTTATGCCATTTGTGGCCAATCTACACCTGATCTATGACGGGAGAAAAGGGGTTTATGGCATTTATACCAGTACTCCGTCTATCCACCAATCCGAGCTTGGATAACGAGCTGGTGGCATGTTTGATCAGTCGGGCTTGTGATATTGGTTTGAGGAATGTGTTTTATGACCTCGTGCCTGATCTCTGACTGGAGAAATTAAACTTATGACATTTGTGGTATGTCCGACTCTTGTTTGGTGACTGGAGAAAAGGGGCTTATGGCATTTGTGGTGTGTCCGACTCTTGTTTGGTGACTGGAGAAAAGGGGCTTATGGCATTTGTGGTGTGTCCGACTCTTGTTTGGTGACTGGAGAAAAGGGGCTTTTGGCATTTGTGGTGTGTCCGACTCTTGTTTGCTGACTGGAGAAAAGGGGCTTATGGCATTTGTTGCCATTATATCTCCAGATCACCATTGCTTTCTTTCAGCCTGTATGCCGTCCAACACACGTACACGAGTACAAGCTGACCGCATACTCCCTGTACGCTGCGGTGTCGGTTGGCCTGGAAACGAAGGATATTATCGAGTATCTACGGCGACTCTGTAAGACGACCCTGCCAGACGGCATCGAGGAGTTTATCAAGGTACAGCTTGCCTTGACCCCAACCTCGTTGTTACCGGGCAACCATTGTAACCATGCAGACCATAAAGCCGACGTTTGTCACCCATTCAACATTACAGCTATAGCTAACATTTGCAAACACTGTAGATCCAGATGAGACGGCTCGTTACGAGCCGTCTCATCAGGATCTACAGTATTTGATTGTACGGTTTTGAAACAATACCCCTTGTAAGTGTGCTTGAAAAAAAATGGAACATGTTACGTATTCATGCTGCACTGGTGGGCAGCGGTCGGATCGAGTTATCTCCCATTTGCAACAATTTTTTATTTTCCCATTTTTGTATCACGATATCACGATAACAAGGTTTTTTCTTGATGAATAATTACATAGTGTGATCCTTTCCACGTCCGTGTATTCCCATCTAGAAACTTGTTGTATACATGAGCCGTTTCATTAACCTTCGTACGAATAAAATGTTTGTATTGTGCAAAATTATGATTATGTCTGTATTACAAGAAAACAGACTCTGTAAATTTCACATTAACAATGTTTTCTTGTAAACAATTGTTGGATTTACATTTATTGAGCATAGTCTGCATATACATCCTATGTTCAATAAATGTAAATCGATCAAGTGAAATTTCCAGACGATACTAAATTTTGCACTTGCGAACATGTTAGTCGTACAAAGTTTAGTGAAACAGCTCCCGGTGTATGTATTTCAGCTGTGTACTGTGAGCTACGGGAAGGTGAAACTTGTGCTGAAACACAACAAGTACTTCGTGGAGAGCCAGTATGCGGTATGTATGCAACTGTGCCTAAATACAGCTATCTGTTATCTGTCATCTTTTATCACATGGTGCTGCTGAATGACATCAGTATAATAATCAACATAAACCAGATTGCTTGCCTTTCAACAAAAAACAATATACCACATGTGCATTTCATTTCATAATGTCAAACATAGCTACCAAGCTACGTTCTCCAGATAAGCTGCGTATTTGCTTAAATACCCAATTAAAATTGCCCAAAACCCAATTGAAATCAGAAGTAGCGAGTATCAAAAAGCAATAAAAGATTTATGTACCTTTATCATGCTGCAGAAAACAATAAACAAGACCCCAATAAAGATTAGCATTATGTTTTTCTTATTTTCCATGAAAATGCATATTGGTATTTCATTAGAATTGTCTCCAAGGAGACAATTCTAATGAAATGCCAAGATATGTTTTCATTTCGAAGCAAACTATTCAATAATTGCTGTCTGTTAATGTGTAAACAGTAGTGTGATTTTATTTGACCCAATTAAAATTTTGAAATACCCAATTGCTTCAGAAATGATGGAGTGACAATACTCAATTACTAATTCCTTATCTGGCTTGTAAATTGTAGCAATGCCCCATTGAGCCTCGGAATTCATAAACATGACATGAAACACACTGGCTGGTATTATGTAGGATGTGATCCAGGGACATTTGAAAAACCTAAAAACTGACACGTTAATTTATCTATTTATTTATGACGATATTGTCTGTTTGTGATTGTAAAGCATACAGACATTTTTAGCTCGACTATTCGAAGAATAGTTAGAGCTTATGTTGTCACCCGGCTTCGGCGTCACCGTCAATCCTTGGTTAAGGTTTTTAGTCAAGCTTGTATATGCAATACTCCTGGCCCTACACCCACCATACTTGGACAACTTCATCTCCTAGTGATGTACATCAACAACCCCTGACCTATATTTGGCCTTGACCTACATTTAACCTTGAATTACTTAGTTAATTCCCTTTGGTTAAGGTTTTTAGTCAACCTTGGTTAAGGTTTTTAGTCAAGCTTGTACATGGAATACTATTGTGCATACAGACACCATACTTGGACAACCTTTTCTCATAGGGATGTAAATCAATAACCCCTGATCTATATTTGACCTTGACCTACATTTAACCTTGAATTACTTATTAAGTTAATTCCCTTGGTTACGGTTTTTAGTCAACCTTGGTTAAGGTTTTTAGTCAAGCTTGTACATGGAATACTATTGGTGCATAACAGACACCAATACTTGGACAACCTTTTCTCATAGGGATGTACATCAATAAACCCTGATCTATATTTGACCTTGACCTACATTTCCTCTTGAATTACTTAATTAATTCCCTTGGATTTTTTATTGGTTTTTTATTTAGTCAGCTTGTAGATGGAATACTCCTGGCCCTACGCCAACCATACTTGGACAACTTCATCTCCTAGTGATGTACATCAACAACCCCTGACCTATACTTGACCTTGACTTACATTTAACCTTGAATTACTTAGTTAATTCCCCTTGGTTAAGGTTTTTAGTCAACCTTGGTTAAGGTTTTTAATCAAGCTTGTGCATGGAATACTATTGTGCATACATACACCATACTTTGACAACATTGTCTTATAGGGATGTACATCAATAACCCCTGATCTATATTTGACCTTGACCTACATTTCCTCTTGAATTACTTACTTAATTCCCCTTGGTTAAGGTTTTTAGTCAAGCTTGTAGATGGAATACTCCTGGCGCTACACCAACCATACTTGGACAACTTCATCTCCTAGTGATGTACATCAACAACCCCTGACCTATATTTGACCGTGACCTACATTTAACCTTGAATTACTTAGTTAATTCCCCTTGGTTAAGGTTTTTAGTCAACCTTGGTTAAGGTTTTTAGTCAAGCTTGTACATGGAATACTATTGTGCATACAGACACCATACTTGGACTACCTTTTCTCATAGTGATGTACATCAATAACCCCTGACCTATATTTTACCTTGACCTACATTTAACCTTCAATTACTTAGTTATTTCCCTTGGCTAAGGTTTGTACTCAAAATTGGTTAAGGTTTATAGTCAAGCTTGTATATGGAATACTCCTGTATCTACAGGAACCATACTTGGATAACTTCATCTCCTAGTGATGTACATCAATAATTCCTGACCTATATTTTACCTTGACCTACTTTTACCCTTGGATTACTTAGTTATTTCCCCTTGGTTAAGGTTTTTAGTCAAGCTTGTATATGGAATACTCCTGGGCCTACAGCAACTATACTTGGAATACTTCATCTCCTAGTGATGTACATCAATAGCCCCTGACCTATATCTGACATTGACCTACATTTAACCTTGAATTACTTAGTTAATTTCCCTTGGTTAAGGTTTTTAGTCAACCTTGGTTAAGGTTTTTATGCGGGCTGCGGCCACCTTTGTCAAGCTATGTGTACATCGACAACCCTTGTAGTCGAGCTATGTTGTTCTTCTACAGCTCTTGTTTATTGTCATGCCGGAATTAATCTCTAACCCAGATACTGTGCAGGTCCTGATCAGACTGCGGAAGCACAGGCTGATCTGGATCTACACTGGTCGCCCCATTTCGCCCCTACACGCCCAATTTCTCCAGTCACATCGGCATGTATGTATCAACAGGAAGTGATCCAGGTATTGTTGAAGGACCCTCGTATCCAGGAATGTCGCTATCGGTTAGAGATTGACAGTCCGGAGGCAGGAGGCTCAGAGAAACTTATCGAGGAAAACGTATCAAAAACGGGAATAAAGGTAATGTAGGCCAAGATCAGCCTGTGTATCCGCGTTGTCTGATCAGGGAGGGTCTCACTGTGCATCATTCAGTCAATTAAATACCTGTCGTGCTTCTAACAACTTGTAGATTGAAGATAATGTATTTTCCTTCAAGTCATATAGTAAAACTCATTTTCCAAGATTTGCATGCTGAATATGCCCCCGATTCAAAGAATTACAGTTTACACACCCAATATGTGATGTTTACTGACCGTACCCTATGTCATTTTAATCCTGGTGAAAATACTATTATATCCATACATACAGTCCCACATGTCTGTTGGTCTTTCGGATGAAAGTTTAAACTGACGTCAGGTCTCTACATGACGTTAGCCGTTGTTCACTGTTTCATCAAGTCTGTTGCAGGGGCCTCCTATTAGAGAGGGATCTACCAAATTGTAAACTTATAACAACCTGCAGATCACAGATATTAGTGTATATATTGTTAGAGAGGGGACTATCATTGGAGAGGGGGTTACTATTGGAGAGGGGGTTACTATTGGTGAGGGGTTACTATTGGTGGGGGGGTTACTATTAGAGAGGGAGCTACTATTGGAGAGTTAGCTACTATTAGAGAGGTGGCTACTATTGGAGAGAGGGCTACTATTGGAGAGTGAGCTACTATTAGAGAGGGGGCTATTAGTGGAGAGTGGGCTACTATTGGAGAGGGGGTATTATTAGAGAGGGTTCTACTATTAGAGAGGGGGTTATTATTGAAGATGGGGGCTACTACTGGAGAGAGGGCTACTATTGGAGAGGGGGCTACTGGGCTACTATTGGAGAGGGGGCTACTGGGCTACTATTAGAGAGGGGATTATTATTTGAGAGAGGGGGCTACTATTGGAGAGGGGTTATTATTATAGATGGGTTATTATTGGAGAGGGGGCTACTATTAGAGAGGGGGTTATTATTTGAGAGGGGGCTACTATTAGAGAGGGGGTTATTATTGGAGAGGGGGGTGGGGGCTACTAGAGAGGGTGTTATTATTGGAGGGGGGCCACTATTGGAGAGGGGGCTACTATTAGAGACGGTGTTATTATTGGAGGGGGGCCACTATTGTAGAGGGGGCTACTATTAGAGAGGGGGTTATTATTGGAGAGGGGGCTACTATTAGAGAGGGGGCTATTATTAGAGGAGGCTACTATTTGAGAGGGTTTTTTATTAGAGAGGGGGCTACTGTTAGAGAGGGGGTTATTATTAGAGAGGGGCTACTATTAGAGAGGGGGCTACTATTAGAGTGCTACTATTGTAGATTGGGTTACTATTACCATAACTACGGTACTTGCAGTTCAATAAGCCGGCTGTGAACGGGTCTGACAGTAAGCCGCCCCAGCCGGGTCCATCTGGGGATGATACCCCCGCCACCGACGCCTCCCAGACGGAAGTTCCGGCGGACATCTTTGACTACTACGACAAGATGGACAATGACGAGGAGGATGGGGTGGACCAACAGACCGTGTCCTTCGAGGTGAAGCAGGACAGCATAGAGGACATCCAGAAAAGGTGACTACTGTCTGTTCCACGTTTTGCTGCCGATGAACTTTTGGCTATTAAACACATTAAATCTAAAAAATATTTAAAAGTAAGTACTTTTTTTATCAATAGCAAAAAAGTCGCCCTCCCCAAAAAAAATTATTTCATGAAATTCCATCAAATATTGATTTTATTGTGAAAAAAAGATTTGCCTATGGGAATAACATGGGGGCTAAAAATAGATTTTTCAAAATAGGATAAAAAAACTAAAAAATTTGGAAATTGACTCCCCATGTTAAATTCCCATTGGAAAATAGTTGTTTCGCAATAAAATCAATATTTGATGGGATTTCATGAAACAAAAAAATTTGGGGAGCGTGACTTTTTTGTTATTGATGAAAAAGTACTTACTTTTAAATATTTTTTAGATTTAATGTGTTTAATAGCCAAAAGTTTGTCAGCAGCAAAACGTGGAACAGACAGTAGGAATGTGTCCCAGTACATTGAGGTATTACAGTATAATGTGTTAGGATGGGGAGGACCAACAGACCGTGATTCCAACAGGCCACGCTGTTCACACATTACCGTAAGCCCCATTTCTACAGTCTGTCTGTTACCTTTTGTAGATGTATAGAGATGGAGTACCCACTGTTGGCCGAGTATGACTTCAGGAACGACACCGTGAACAAGGACATCAAGTAAGGACGTTTCTGTATTGTACATGTTACATCAGGTATTCCGCTGGCGATCGCCACTTTCGCAATTGGCGATAAAAAATTACAATATTTTCGGAAAAAAATCCCCCCCAAAAAAATTGATTCATTGAAGTGGTGATTTTTTTATTTTCCCCAACGGAATTCCGTTATTAATGTATATACAGTGAAACCTCTCTAAACCGGACACCCTGGGAGGGCCCCAGGGTGTCCGGCTTAGAGAGTTTCACTGTAGATCAGGCATTGTATCATTCTGAGCCATAGTTGTGTGCTATGTGATCACGAACAGACATTATCACCTGAGATAAATGACCAAGAAACTCATCGAAAATAAGATCACATGTGTTTTCTTGGTGTCCGGTTTAGAGAGGTTCCACTGTACATAATTTCATGTATTTACGCTGGCATATTGGGAGGGGTGGTAGGTGCCCAAATCAGGAAGTTTGATTGGTCAAGACTGAGCTGTGCTCAGCCTTGACCAATCAAACTGCTTGATTTTCAGGGTGGGCGGCTAAATGTTTGCATGTCAGGGCTCCAGATAAGCTGCATATTGCTTAAATACCCAATTCAAATTGCCAAAAAGTCAATTGAAATCGGAAGTAGCGAGTATCAAAAAGCAATACAAATTTTGTCTTACCTTTATCATGCTGCAGAAAACAATAAACATACCACAAATATAGCATATTTTTTCTTATTTTCAATGAAAACACATCTTGGTATTTCATTAGAATTGTCTCCAAGGAGACAATTCTAATGAAATGCCAAGACATGTTTTCATTTCGAAGCAAACTATTCAATAATTGCTGTCTGTTGATGTGAAAACAGTAGTGTGATTATATTTTATCCAATTATAATTTTTAAATACCCATTTGCCTCAGAATGATGGAGTGACAATACTCAATTACTAATTCCTTATCTGGAGCCCTACATAGTTTGTTTGAAATTGAATCAGAAACACTGCATGTGTTTACCCCCTAAACTTGTATTAAAAAAACCCATCCTCTATGTGATTGGACATTAACATGCACATATGATACACCAGGGCCCGGTTGATCAAAACCTCTGTTAGCTTAACAGACTGTTAAATCCTTAGCAATGCTAAGGATTTAACAGTCTGTTAAGCTAACAGAAGCTTTGAGCAATCGGGCCCAGATGTTTATCTCACCAATTTCCGGCATCGTATTGCAAGTGGAGTTGTCATCTAATTTAACTTCCTATGTCGGGTTGTACTTAGTCTGCACATTTAATGATTTATTTAATAAATTTTTGGAGGAACGGTTGTAATATGTGAGATATTTGGATAAAACTCATTTGATGGAGAATCCTAATTAATGCACTTTCAGCATAGACCTGAAGCCGTCGACTATGTTACGGCCATACCAGGAGAAGAGTCTGCGGAAGATGTTCGGTAACGGTCGGGCACGGTCCGGCGTCATTGTCCTACCATGTGGCGCCGGTAAAACGCTGGTCGGCGTCACGGCCGCCTGTACCATCAGGAAACGCTGTCTCTGTTTGGCCACATCCGGGGTGGCTGTGGAGCAATGGCGATCTCAGGTTAGTTCGGAAGATCCGGGGGGTGGGTTAGGAAGGATGGAGGTTTAGGATTCAATTCCCTCTTTTGTAATGTTTACGGTACATGTAACGTCATTTGTGGTTGTGGTGCAGTGGAAATGTAAATGATAGTAGTTACATATGTGCTGTGACTGGAGAAATTATGGGTTTTGCGACCAGTGTAGATCCAGATCAGACTGTGCATCCGCACAGTCTGATCAGGATCTACACTGTTCGCTATTCGATTAATGAACATACATCATGCTTCTAACAAGCAATATACCTTGTTATCTGGCTACTGGTGTGTGCTATTTCATCATGAGCTACACTGGTCGCTGGCCATTTCTCCAGTTACGGCCAAAAATGACAAAAGCAACAGGTTGGACAATGCATGGTTATGAGACTGATATGTGACATGTCTGCTCAATACGGGGCCAACTGATTATGAGGTTCGACCAGCATAGATCATGATCATTCCACCATCTCCAGCACAGATTCTCATGTGCATACGCATTCAAAATGAGCATTTAATGGTGTAAACAATGTTACACTAACATTCAGATGTCTTCGGAAAATGTTAAATTCATGTTTGACATTATATTTATTCATTTACAAACACAAAACACCTGTTTAGGAACAAAGTTATCTCCATAGTTTTTGGTAACCACTCGGTGACGACCAATGTCATGTTTTCTCTGTTTCAAAGATTGGTTTGTATTTCAATGAACAATCCTTGTGATCCACTGAGAGTCATTGAATACATAGAGGATCTTATATGAGTGGTGAATATCATATTTATTAAACAATTTCACTCATTTCATAAGAAACGAGGCTATGACGAGTTTTTTATGAATTTGGTCAACAAGTGTGATAAATATCATATTAAATCAACACAAATGTTAGATTCTATTTATTGCATGAGTGCAGCACCATGAATTTTTTTTCATTCAGTATCTCAATATTAAATATGCAATTGAGATACTGGATTAAAAAATCATGCATGGTGCTGAACTTATGCAATAAATAGAATCTAACAATTTTATTAGGATTTTTAATTTCTGGTGTTATTGCCCTGTGATAGCCAAGTTTATACAACAAATTTCTGTACTTCCAGTTCAAGATGTGGTCCACTGCGGATGACACGATGATCTGCAGGTTTACCTCAGATGCCAAAGACAAGCCTATAGGTAACACATATGTGTCTTCTACACAGCGCTCCAGATAAGGTGCGTATTGTCGTATTTTACGCACGTATTTTAGCTGAATACGCATTGATTATAAAAAGTGGGAGTACAAAATACGCACTGTCAGCAACAAATTGAGTAGTGAAAATACGGTCATAAAGTTGAAAATTCACTTAGTTGAGCTGCAAAAAGCAAACAATGTTAACAATGTTTGCTTTTTGCAGCTCAAAGAAGTGAATGTTTAAATTTGTTATATTTATTTATCTTTTTTTTCCCTATTTAGTATAAATCAAGAAAATCAATAATCCATTTGTAAAAGTAAAATACGCAATGATTTTGAAATCGGGAGGTATAGTACGCTTTAGACACAAAGCTTATCTGGAGCTCTGAATACATCTTGCTTTATACGGCATATACTGTATGGAACAAATGCTGTCTGTGCAGTGAACAGTACATAATGAGCCGCATCGCGAGAAAACCTGTCTTCGGGAAATTCTTGGTCAAATTAACATTTTGTTACTATGACAATGGTATTTGTATGATGAATTGAATGCTTTTTATTTGATCATGTTATCTGCAATATTCATTAAGTTTATACAATGCCACTATGCAGGTCGTTTGAGCAAATGAGACGTATGTAAAAGCCACGTCAAACGACGATACAGTATATATAGTACATACATGGTTAGTGCCGTCAAATATAAAATATATTCGGTTGAGCCGTAGACAGCTTTATTGGGGCGAGCTTTAGCGAGCCCCTATAAAGTTGTCGGGGCGAAACCAAATATATTTTATATTCTACGGCACTAATCATGTACATGTATTTAATTTATACCGCATAGTAAACGTAATTGCTTGAACGTGCGTGACGTCATGTTTTGACGTAATTCCCTTGCCATGCGTCACAAATCCAGTGACGTGATTCAAAGCAAAATGGCGGCGTTCACGCTAGGTAGATTCGTATTGTATCTGATTAAATCTCTGATTTATTTACGATGCGCTTCAATATTGGCTCGAGTTAGACTACACAGTTGTCATAATAAACATTGCAATCATAATGCCGTCCATGCAATCATCCGTTGGTTACTTCGCATATACTGTAAAAATGAACAAAATTCAGCTGCACCGACAACGATTTCGATTTTAAAATTCTAATTCTAACTAATATTCAGGTATAACATATTAGGTTACTTCAGATATAAACAGAATTTATTCAACCCCCTTTATTATGCTGTTCAAATAGTCATGGTCGTTAAATTTTTTTTAGTTGAAATTAACATGAAAATAAGACACACTACACTTATTGTCATGTTAATTTCAACTAAAAATAGTTTCTTCCATTAATCATGTTGATATTCAATCAGACGTTTTGTTATCCGTAACCGAATCCGGATCCTGTAATGCTAGACGATATTATTCATACAAAAACGTGATCCAACTTATTTATCACATCCTCATGCACCTACCTTGCACACTAGCTGTGTTAATACAGAACCAACACCAGGAAGTGTGTCAAAGATGTGGTAACCCAAGTTAATTCGAAAGTTTCAACAAAACCGTGTAGACACAGATGAGCCAACTCATAACGAGCCGTGTTATCGGAATCTGCTCCATTTGTAAATATTTTTTAGATTTCATAATAAATACTCGTAATTTTCTTTCCGTGTGTGGGTGGAGGGGAGGTGTATGACCACTGCCCCCTCGTTTTTAGCTTCCTGGTTATGGCCCTGATGATGTGTCAGGAAGTTTTATATCTTCTTTTGCTTTCCATAATGCAAATTTTCTATTTATATTATCACAATGCACACTATTGTATTTTATTTTACTTGATATGTATACTATAATATACTGTGGTACACAGGGGAGATACTTCATAAATTAAATGAGTTAAATGCCAGTAATCACACGTTTTGCATGTATGGATGCGTCAATCCATCCGTCCGTCTGTGCATGTCTATGACCAACTGTACAGTTAATCCAACAATAATTTGACATTGTGAAGATTCCTGTGGATATGATATTAGATTTTTAAAAGATTGTCCATACTGCTATTTTTTCATTGGCAATGCTGCTATAACCTTTGACGATTAACACGTAACCCCCTAAGTAACTGAAATGAACTGTTTCATGTTAAGTTTGAGACTTACATTATACAGAAAAGAGGATCATTTTGCAAAAAAATAAAAAAAAAATATCCTCAAGTGGTGCAGGTGGGTGGCAGGTGGGAGCATGCGATGGGTAATTTAACGATCGGGGTTCATCCTTACCGGAATCCCGACTGGAGACCTGGTTTGGCCCTCACATACGTCTTTGGCATTTTGTATGTGACAGTTGAATCTGGTTATACCCCTTATAAGAGTAATCCTACCGGTATTACTTTTAAATAGGGGAAGGGGCCAAGTGACTTTGGTGCGGTATGGACCTGGCACCAGGTCAGGTTATTCTAATTTCAGGGCTGAATATGTTGTATCTCGATGTAAATATTCCGTTCTGATTTTGGGATTTTCCCCCCAATGCAGCAGGTTAAAACGGGATCGAACCTGTTTGCCCGGCCTTACATGACCTTAGCTGTTGATAGGCCGTTAAACACCAATAAACAAACAAACAAACTCAAGTGGTGCAGATCATGGTCCATGATACTAATGTCTCCAACATATGTTGCCTTGAAATATCATCCCACCGTATCTATTTCTTATATTAACATGACACACACGTCAGTGTGCATTCAGATTTAAGCTTTTCATATTCAGACAACATAAGTGTCGAATGTTCACAACATAGTCCCGCTTACAGCTGTACTTGGACCACTTGCTGAAAAAAAACGGACCTTACAATATCTGCAATAAATGTAAGATCGGTGACCCATATCATGTTGGTAATCGAGAAAGGATTCCCTAGAGACTGAATGACTGAATGGCGGACTCCCATGTTCAGTAGCCTATTTCATCAACATTGCAAAGTATACTTTACTAGCAAAGTATACTTTGAGGGAGTAATCATTTATTTTTCCAGAAATGCATTATTTCATACAGAACTAACAAATGCATATATTTCATGATTAAAGTATGCAGAATTATTATACTGAATTTATTACATTATCACAGCCATTAAATGGCTGTGATAATGTAATAAATTCAGTATAATAAAAATTAATAAATTTTTAAAAAAATTGAAAATTTCTCCCTCAAAGTATACTTTGCTACTAAAGTATACTTTGCAATGTTGATGAAATGGGCTACTGGTTTGGCCCCCACATGCGTCTTTGGCATTTTGTATGTGACAGTTGAATCTGGTTATACCCCATATAAGAGTAATCCTACCGGTGTTACTTTTTTTTGATCAGACGGAAATGCATTATTTCATACAGAACTAACAAATGCATATATTTCATGATTAAAGTATGCAGAATTATTATACTGAATTTATTACATTATCACAGCCATTAAATGGCTGTGATAATGTAATAAATTCAGTATAATAAAAATTTATAAATTTTTAAAAATCAGATGGTGCATATGCTTTGATAATTCCAGCACAAAAATATTTACACAATTCCCTAACATTTGATTGGTCCGTAGCAAGTCTCTGTTCAAAATTTATATCCCAGTAAACTCCAACGCCGAACTACTTTCCATAACCGTGAGGCGCAGTTAAAATAATTTGTAAGAAAACAGAAAATAAATTACACAGAGTTTTCACCTGTAAATGGTGGTCGATAGCAGTTAATGTGGATAGTTATCTGTAAACTATGTCAAAGAAAATATTTGTCAAAATAACGGAACATAACAAACACATATCAATAACGGACAAACATTTTTAGCTCGACTATTCGAAGAATAGTTAGAGCTTATGTAGTCACCCCGGCGTCGGCTTTGGAGCGTCCGCGTCACCGTCACGCCTTGGTTACGGTTTTTAGTCAAGCTTGTATATGGAATACTACTGGCCCTACACTCACCATACTTGGACAACTTCATCTCCAAGTGATGTACATCAATAATCCCTGATCTATATTTGACCTTCACCTACATTTCCTCTTCAATTACTTACTTAATTCCCCTTGGTTAAGGTTTTTAGTCAACCTTGGTTAAGTACATCAATAACCCATGATGAATAACCCCTGATCAATAACCCCTGATCTATATTTGACCTTGACCTACATTTCCTCTTGAATTACTTAATTCCCCTTGGTTAAGGTTTTTAGTCAAGCTTGTATATGGAATACTACTGGCCCTACACCCACCATACTTGGACAACTTCATCTCCTAGTGATGTACATCAATAACCCCTGATCTATATTTGACCTTGACCTACATTTAACCTTGAATTACTTAGTTAATTCCCCTTGCTTAAGGTTTTTAGTCAACCTTGGTTACGGTTTTTACTCAAGCTTGTACATGGAATACTATTGTGCATTCAGACACCATACTTGGACAACCCTTTCTCATAGTGATGTACATTAATAACCCCTGATCTATATTTGACCTTGACCTACATTTCCTCTTGAATTACTTACTTAATTCTCTTTGGTTAAGCTTAATAGTCAAGCTTGTAGATGGAATACTGCTGGCACTACACCAACCATACTTGGACAACTTCATCTCCTAGTGATGTACATCGACAACCCCTGACCTATATTTGACATTGACCTACATTTAACCTTGAATTACTTAGTTAATTCCCCTTGGTTAAGATTTTTAGTCAACCTTGGTTAGGGTTTTTAGTCAAGCTTGTAGATGGAATACTATTGTGCATACAGACACCATACTTGGATAACGTTTTCTCATAGGGATGTACATCAATAACCCCTGACCTATATTTTACCTTCACCTACATTTAACCTTGAATTACTTACTTATTTCCCCTTGGTTGAGGTTTGTACTCAAACTTGGTTAATATTTATAGTCAAGCTTAGTATATGGAATACTCCTGGGCCTACAGCAACCATACTTGGACAACTTCATCTCCTAGTGATGTACATCAATAATCCCTGATCTATATTTGACCTTGACCTACTTTTATCCTTGGATTACTTAGTTATTTCCCCTTGGTTAAGGTTTTTAGTCAAGCTTGTATATGGAATACTCCTGGGCCTACGGCAACCATACTTGGAAAACTTCATCTCCTAGTGATATACATCATTAACCCCTGACCTATATCTAACATTGACCTACATTTAACCTTGAATTACTTACGTAATTAGTCAACCTTGGTTAAGGTTTTTATGCAGGCCTCGGCCACCTTGTTTGTCAAGCTATGTGTACATCGACAACCCTCGTAGTCGAGCTATGCTGTTCTCCTACAGCTCTTGTTATATGTGATATCAGCAACAAAATAATAAAAGAAAAGTACCCTTACGCCATTATTTTTAATAAAAACATAATATATGATGTGCCCGTTTCGAATAAAAATGGTGGATTTCGATCGTACGACCATTAGTACGGCAGTCTAGCGTTCATCCAATACATTCTCAGACAGGATCCATGACAGATCGAAGACTGTTTCGTTTTTTTCACACACATATGCCCAATTATAAATATATTCTGTTCGTTAGATAACTTTAACACAATGTAACAAACCTAACATGGCGGTCTGACACACGTCGATAAATGGAAATCTCGGCTGAAATTACGTCAAGTTCACGACATCATATCTTGTGACGTCGTCAGACTCCCGAAGACAGATTTTCTCGCGACTCGGCTCATATATATTTAAGTTAAGCCTAATAGCTTGTCTCACCCACGATAGTGGAAAGTGAGATATAGCGGTCACAATTCTGGCGTTTCAACAATTTTGGACATAAATTTTGGACATTTGTCCAAATTTCACATATCTCTTGATCGGATCATTACCAAGCTTCATCAATAGCTTCCTCACATTGATGCCTATCCACCTAGTGTCATTCATGTCACCTTGACCTTGGTGATCTTTACCGTCGTATCAATACTATTGGACTTGTTTTGTATTCACCTACTTCAGAACTCGCTGTTTATTTTTATCTATATGGTTGCAGATATAAATTGTATTTACATTCCAACATGTATATATGTATGACTTGAATTGATTCCATCCATATATTGCAGGATGTTCTATATGTATCAGCACATACTCTATGCTGGCCCACTCGACAAAGCGGTCATGGGAGGCGGAGCGGGTCATGGAGTGGATGCAGAGTCAGGAGTGGGGCGTCATGATCCTCGATGGTACACTCTCTCTCTCACATATTCCTCATTCAATGTAGCACCCCGGATATAGTTACTTAATGAAATGTGTCGCCCACCACTGTATTGTATAAAAATGATTCTTTCTTGAAAGTAGCACCCACAAACAAGACAAGCAACAGGATTTTGTACCTAAATCAAAGAAGATGTGTGATATCCCATGAAAAATATTCACAAAATACGATATTTTCTGTAAATGCCATCGAAAGGTGGTGACATTTTCAGAACAAATGCAGTTATTCTAATGTCAGGGCTGAGTAACAAAAATATATGTAGCTCTTCAGTTCTGTAGCCTATTTCATCAAAATTGCAAAGTATACTTATCTAGCAAAGTATACTTTGAGGGAGTAATCATTTATATATATTCATAAATTTTTCCTTAAATTGAAAATTTCTCCCTCAAAGTATACTTTGCCATGTTGGTGAAATAGGCTACAGATTTTGGGATTTCCTTCCTTCTGTATAGGTGAAATTCAGGAATACAGGTGTATTAGACCCTATTGACTCGACCTTATACCTTATGTTGACCGGCCATTAAATGCCATTAAACAAATACTCATGAATGATGGTATGGAACTTTGTATTCCTGTCATCCAGAGGTACAGACAATCCCAGCAAAGATGTTCCGCCGAGTACTGACCATCGTTAACGCCCACTGCAAACTCGGACTGACCGCTACATTGGTGCGAGAAGATGACAAGATTGCAGATCTGAATTTCCTGATTGGGCCAAAACTCTACGAGGCAAACTGGATGGAGTTGCAGAACCTGGGGTTTATTGCTCGTGTGCAGTGTGCCGAGGTGAACAAAATAGTTTGGCTATGTCAGTGATTATGGTACAACCTCTTTACAACAGCCACCCATCGGAAGATGCAAAAATGGCTGTTGTAGAGAGGTGGCTGTTGTAGGGAGGTTAATGCTGAATTAAATTTTGTCGTCCGCCGTTAATGTATTTTTTTGATAATTCTCATCAAAAACATGCTTTGGCAACATTTTAGAATCATTTCCAATGGAAATGATTCTAAAATGCTGTCAAAACATGTTTTTATTAAGAAAGAAGTCAAAGCAACAGCAGACGACAATTTTCGTGCTCAGCAGTCTAAGGGTTGGATACAGAGGAAATCATCCATTTAGGATATAAAATAGTGGCTGTTATAGAGAGTGTGTTGTTGTAGAGAGGTGGCCGTTCGGGGAGGTTTGACGGTACAACCCTGAATCTTTCCACCACTGATTGAAACTGAACTGTTTTTGTCATTTGATGGCCAACATTTAATTTATCAAAATTTATTCATAAAGGTCTTAAGTATGTTTGATCTACTTTGGATTCATACACCAGAAAATCTACCTATTTTTTAAAGTTAAATTAACTACGTAACAACATTGCCGACCAGGGGGTCGTTTCACTAAACTTTGTACGACTAAAATGTTCGTAAGTGCAAATTTAGGATCGTCTGGAAATATCAATTGATGGATTTACATTTATTGAGCATAGGCTGCATATGCAGCCTATGCTCAATAAATGTAAATCCAATAATTTTTTACAAGAAAACATTGTTAATGTGAAATTTACAGACTATCATAATTGTTCACTTACGAACATTTTAGTCGTACGAAGTTTAGTGAAATGGGCCCCTGAACTTCTTTCTTTCCTAAACTTTATGACTTGTTAGGCTTTGTGTATGAGTTCCCATGTTATGTTTGTCTATTGTAGGTTTGGTGCCCCATGACACCAGAATTTTACAGGGAATACCTCACCACCAAACAGCAAAGAAGAATGGTTTGTGTTTTTCTAGACAGAACCAAAAATGACAGTTACTTGAAAATGGGGCATTTGTGACCAGTCTAATCAAGTAGGATCTATGCTGTTTTTTTTAGAAGCATGAGATGCGTTTTCACTCTGACTGAATGGTTTGAACAGTGCAAACTGCAATCAGACATCACCAATGTGCAAGCTGGTATGGGTATATACTGGTCGCAAATGACATAACCCCGTTTATTCAGTCACAGCCACATGGTATCAATTGCCATATTTGTTCTAATAAACGCACCCGGCGCTTTGCAATTCGTGGGGATCAAAACGTGGAAAATAGGATCAAAATATGTTTATTTTTACATACAAAAGCCATTTAAAACAATGTTTTAAATGGCTTTTGTATGTGAAAATAACATTTAGAGGCTGGCTGCTATTAGAGAGGGGGCACCTATTAGAATAAATACGGTACATGTACATAGCTAAGCATGACGCAACTGCAGGTGATTTATAACCAATTCCTGTATTGGGCATGGACAATGATCCACCTGTAACAAGACATTCTGATTGGCCCATTGTAGGCTGGATATGGGCTCAAATACAGTATGAAAACGTTTTTACAATTTCAGTATTTATAGCACAGTAAATATATGTTTTGATCACGCAATTGATGACATGGTTAAAATGGGTCGTAAGAGAATATATATAGTTGATGAGGAATAAGAAAAACAATACAAATCAGAAAATTCTGTTATCGTCATCATTGTCGCACCCGCTTGCAGACAGTGGATATAGTCAGCACATTGGCGTACGTCCGTAAGTACATACAAACATACTACGTACGTGCATCTGGGTTAAAGTTTTTCTGAATACTATCAAAGCCTCGGCAGGAATGCGGGCCGTACCGATCTAGTTATTAATCATGAGCCTGGTGTCACCTTCCAGTTGCTGTACGGGATGAACCCCAACAAATTCCGAGCGTGCCAGTTCCTGATTCGCTACCATGAACGGAGAAATGACAAGATCATCGTCTTCTCTGACAACGTGTTCTGTCTGAAAAATTACGCCATTAAGCTCAACAAGTACGTCACTCACAATACTAGGCTGACTTCTTTAAGTCAAGAATTGGTCATTGCCTAGGGGATACTGCATTGGACTTCAATACCAGACGTTGTGAGTTCAATCCTCACTCAAGGCGTGAAAAATACTTAAATAGTATTTCCATCCCACTGGTCGGATGAGATTTTAAACTCTGATCCCGTCTCTATATGACCTTAGCTGTTGCTGGCACGTTAAACACATTCACTTATCACTTTCACTACGTTTTTAGGCTGATGGCTGGGAAAATAGATGTTTTCAACAAGCGTAGTCCAAGATCAGCCTGCACATCTGTCTGTGCAGGCTGATCTGGGACTTGCGCTTGTCGCCATGTTCATCAATAGACGCCACTGACCAACAGTTTTGACCAATCTCTCTCACTGTGAGAACTCGCCTTGATCCAGACCTATACTCGTAACAAATATCCTCTGGTCTTTTTTCTCGGGCGCTGGCTGATTTATGGCCAGTGTAGATTTTCATACATCACTGGCTGAGAAAAAGGACTTTACAACATTTACAACAACTGTAGATGTTTATTCCCGCTGTGCGATTGCTTGGCGGGATATTGCTTTGCTCTTGAATTTCTGACGTAGTTTCCCCATCATGCCATAACTTGAAGGATGTCTTTAATATTTTGACACTAGATACATCTGAACATTTGCGACACACTCATTCCACAATTAACATGTCCTTGACATGTTTTCTTGCCTTTTCAATGTCGCTAGCTAAAACGCTTTCCCATTTTTTTACAGTCAGGTATGCCAAGTGCCAACAGTGGCTATCAGGTTATAATCTGTAATACATGTAATATGACATACCTACTTAGACATTATCAAGTTCTCTTTTCATAATGCTTGATTTAACTGTCATCGTGTTTCAGGCCGTACCTGTACGGACCTACGTCCCAGGGAGAACGGCTACAGATCCTACAGAACTTCCAACACAACCCAAAAGTCAACACCATATTTGTCTCAAAGGTCAGCCCTCTGCAACTCATTTCATGTCCGATATCATCTATTGGTTGTAATCAAGTACAGTCTGCACTCGTTTATTCAAAGTCCAAGGCGAGGAAAATACTTTGAGTTAATGAAAATTTGAGTTAACGAGAGTTATTATATTGGAAAACATGTACTTGGGACCATGAATTTGACAGTTTGAGGTAACGAGTGTATACTGTAACTTGTTTTCTTTGTTTCTCCATGTACATGTATGTGTATGTTTTCAATACACGAATTGAAATCAAATGAGTGGTCTCAACATATACTTCAGAATATGATTGAGAATAAGAAAAATAGAACAGAAAATATTTCAATATTTGTATACATTTCAACATACAGTGTATATTCTGAATGTCATGACTACAAAATTTTCTTCATTTATGAATTCTCAGAAATCAGAATATATTGTAATATTTTTATACGCTAAAAGTGAACTCAGAATGCCATGAGATAACCTACAAGATATTCACCATTTATAACCACACTTTCCTCTCCAGGTGGCGGACACGTCGTTTGACCTGCCGGAGGCGAACGTCCTGGTCCAGATATCTGCACACGGCGGCTCTCGTAGACAGGAGGCTCAGAGACTCGGCAGGATTCTCAGGGCAAAGAAAGGTTTGCTTGGATTTTTGTCATCCATGCCAGGGATTCCGCTGGGGAAAATAAAGAAATCGCCACTTCAAAAAAAATAAAACAATTGGCGATCAAAAATTACAATTTTACAAGATATTCACCAATTATAACCACACTATCCTCTCCAAGTGGCGGACACGTCGTTTGCACCTGCCGGCGCGAACGTCCTTGTCCAAAAAATCTGCACACGGCGGCACTCGTAGACAGAGGCTCCTGAGACTCGGCAGGATTCCTCCAGGTCAATAAAGGTTTGCATATGGATTTTTGTCATCCATAGCCAGGTATTCCGGCTGTGAAAAATAAAAGAAATCTCCACTTCAAAAAAAATAAAACAATTGGCGATCAAAAATTACAATTTTCGAGAGAGAAAAATCAAAATCTTTTTTTTTTTCTTCGAAAATTGTAATTTTTTATCACCAATTGTTTATTTTTATCGCCAATTGCGAAAGTGACGATCGCCAGCGGAATCCCTGCATGCACATAGAAAGGGGTGTCATGTTAGTGATTTGTCTGTGACACAGCGCTTAGGCAGCATTCTCGGAGCAAAGAAAGGTTCACTCGTGTTTTGTTCACCCATGCACAAAGGGTTACACATTTTAATAATTTGAATACACTTTAATAGTGATTTTTTTCTGCAGGTTTTCAATATTATTATTAGTTCTCAAAAAAGACATGCTTTAGAAGCTCAATTGAATCATCTTGTATATCTTGTATCTAGATGATTCTCGTGTGCTGCAAAAACATGTTTTTATTGAGAGAAAAGATGACAATAGAAAAGGCTAACCAAATTGCTATGCATGCTTAATATGGCAACGGGAAGAACGGGAAGAAGCACGTTGATTTTCGAAATTTTCTTTGTACTTATCTCCCCTTTGTGGCCAATTTTAATTATCACATACTGCATCAATGCCCACGGAATGAATTCTACTACTTAATGGATCTTAACCAAATTTCTTATACATGTTTATCATGGCAATAGGAAGATTTTCAGAATTAATGTGACATATCCTGGTCTGTCCTTTTTAATTTTTCGCATTCTGTGTCCTTGACCACACAAATGAAATTCAAATTCATTATGCATGTTTATCATGGCTTATCATCACATTACATTCAGTTATCTCCCCTTGTTTACTGACCATGCCTCGGCCTGCGTATATTGTGACTTTTGACCTGACCTTGCCACAGCCAGGAGCAGTGGCGGAGGAATACAACACGTTTTTCTACTCGCTCGTGTCCCAGTCTGACTTGGTGGCTTTGTTTGTTTTTCACCCCCAGGAGCCGTGGCGGAGGAGTACAACGCGTTCTTCTACTCGCTGGTCTCCCAGGACACCCAGGAGATGCACTACTCGGCCAAACGTCAGCGTTTCCTTGTCAACCAGGGTTACAGCTACAAGGTCATCACCAAACTCGCCGGCATCGAAGAGGTGACAGTTCCTTCCTTCCTGTCATATGGGCCGCCGGCTGATGAGAGGGGCCCAATACTCTTTACATTAATTTTAGATTCTGTTAGTCTCGCTCTATTGTGTTTAAGTACTTTGTGTCTCACCTACAAAAGTGAGACATAGCGGTCACAATTCTGTTGTTGTCATTGTCGCTCCCTCATATTGGGACCTTGACCTTCGTGGGTCAGACACTTGCAGGTGATCGCCTTGTTTATTGTACAAACCCTAGTGAAGCGGCCCATGTTGATGCCATCTAGTGTTTACATATGTGTCTGTGACTGGAGCCCTGGTGCTTATGTGTTTTGTGATCACTGTTCCCCATTCCATCAATGAAACACTGGTCATCCTTCTAACAAGCAATGTATGGATCGTTATCAGGCTACAGGAGTGTGCTATTTGATCAGGAGCTGGTCACACAGCCACATATTGGATTTTATACCGTCAACACAGTGCTTATGTGCCGTGAAACACGGTGCGGTGAAACATTTTTGATATACTGTCAATACGACCTAATCACTACGTATGAATATGTGCGGTAACTGGGGTTATTTTTTTGCATTTAAAAGCCATTTGTAGGTGTTGACGGGATAAATAGAATAGTAGGTTAGTGCCGTGAATGGGAAAAATATCTGGCGCGGCACGGAAACGGGATGTGCTCGGCAGAGCCTCGCCCATCCCGTTTCCTAAGCCTTGCCAGATATTTTTTTCCATTCATGGCACTAACCTACCATTCTCTATGTATCTACATGACAGGAAGAGCTGGCGTACGGTACAAAGGAAGAGCAGGCCCAGATGCTACAGAAGGTGATCGCGGCGTCAGACCAGGACGCAGAGGAGGAGCATGTGATTGGGGAGTTTATTCCCGGCAAGGGCATGGTGGGTACCGTAATAACCCCATATATTTGGACACAATTTATTCCAGGGAAAACACATTTAAGACACGCCATGTGATTTTGTACCTATATGTGCGATTTTTCATGAAAAATATTTATAGAAACTGTGATATTTTCTGCAAATGACGTTGAAAGTTTACAAAATTGTCATGTCGAATGTGGGTTAGAATGCTACATTTGCTCTAGTAGTAAATTTCGTCAACTTTCGACATCATTTCCGGAAAATACAATCAATATTTTTCATGAGATATCGCACATATTCTTAGGTACAAAATCACATGGCGTGTCTCATTTGTATAATTATTTGGTTTCCCACAAGGGAGAGTGTCCCAATAGTTATGGTCAGTATTATTGTACTGGTGTCACAATAACAATGTATTTGGATACAATTTGTTTTGGGAAACCCTACAGAGTTTCCCAAAACAAATGGTGTCCAAATTCTTAGGGTCATCACACTCAGGGCTCCAGATAAGCTGCGTTTTTGCTTAAATACCCAATTATAATTGGAAAAAACCCAATTGAAATAAAAAAGCAATAACAAAATTTTGAGTATCAAAAAGCAATAACAAAATTGTGGTGCCTTTATCATACTGCAGAAAGCAATAAACAGACCACAAATATAGCATATTTTCCATGAAAACACATCTTGGCATTTCATTAGAATTGTCTCCAAGGAGATAATTCTAATGAAATGCCAAGACTTGTTTTCATTTCGAAGCAAACTATTCAATAATTGCGGTCTGTTGATGTGTAAATAGTAGTGTGATTTTATTTTACACAATTAAAGTGTTGAAATACCCAATTGCTTCAGAAATGATGGAGTGACAATACTCAATTACTAATTCCTTATCTGGAGCCCTGCATCCCATTGGTCATTTGGATGAGACTTGAAACTGAGCTTCCATCTCTGTATGATCTATGCGGCTATGCTAGCATAATTGATGTGGAAATTTATTTATTTACAAACCAAACATGCATATTTAGAGTCCCGGCCAGCTCCAATAGTTTGTTCGCAGTTTGCATAGCTGTCATGTCCATAATCCGCGAGTTCACTCCATTACAGAGTTAATAATTGTATAATGATGAGAATATTAGACCTGCCATTGTTGATTTGAAAGTAATGTGTAGTACACAGTTGAAAGTTATTTTCATAAAAGGTTATACGATGTACATGTACATTTATTGTTTGCCTTAGTTTCTCGTCCAATGGAATCACTGCATTTCGTCTCAATTAATCACATATTGCGACGCTTTCGCTGATATCTATTAAAATTTAACATTAAATCTTTCAATAAGTGCAACATTATATTTTGAACCAGAGGCTCTACCTTGTTGATGTAATTTCCTGTGACGCGTATCATGTCGCCATGTGCATACAATGATTCAGTATCACACCGCTAATCACATAATAATATTAGAATTTGAAAGCGTGTATTGGGGGCGCTCCGTTCAAACATAACATGTGCAAGTGATAGTGATGGGCCAAATGATAAGAAAGACAATTGTAGTTCAAATATTATATTGAATTTTTAATAAACTAATTTCTCGCACACTCAAAATTAATTTATTAAATATTCAATATATAACTCTAGCTTACATATAACACCAACAATGGCCTCGACTGAAGCGTGTGTACCTATGTCAAGCAGTAATTTCCAATAACCTCCGAAGGGATGCACATTTAATACACATTGTTTTAAAGTCACTTTTTTTATTAAATTTTCGACCACATGGTCTTTATCAAAATAGTGTGAACATGTATTGGCAGTCCAATGTGACGTCCATAGTGTAGCAGTAAACCGGATGTTAACATCAAAATAGTGTGAAAATGTATTGGCAGTCCTATGTGACGTCCATAGTGTAGCAGCAAACCGAATGTTCAGTGAAAAATGTATTGGCAGTCCTATGTGACGTCCATAGTGTAGCAGTAAACCGGATGTTAACATCCGGTTTACTGCTACACTATGGACGTCACATAGGACTGCCAATACATTTTCACACTATTTTGATGTTAACATCCGGTTTACTGCTACACTATGGACGTCACATTGGACTGCCAATACATTTTCACACTATTTTGATGTTAACATCCGGTTTACTGCTACACTATGGACGTCACATTGGACTGCCAATACATTTTCACACTATTTTGATAAAGACCATGTGGTCGAAAATTTAATAAAAAGAGTGACTTTAAAACAATGTATATCATTGCAGGTTCGTCGTAAAGTCGGGTCTATGAGTTCCATGTCGGGCGCCGACAACTCTGTGTACATGGAGTACAAGTCCAAGTCCAAGCAACATCTACACCCGCTCTTCAAGAGGTTTAGGAAGTGATGGAATGTTACATAGCCGGGTCTGAATGGAATTTACAGCCAGTGAATCAACACCCGCTCTTCAAGCGGTTTAGGCGGTGATGGAATGTTACATATTCCAGTCTGAATGTAATTTACAGCCAGTGAATCAAGGTTGATTTCTATCTATACCCGCTCTTCAAGAGATTTAGACTGATGACATGTTCATATCCCAGTCCGAATGCAATGTTCAACCAGTTAATCAAGGCTGATTTCCACCTATACCCGCTCTTCAAGAGAGTTAGACGGGGCTGCCATGTTTTGTAACTGTTGTGTAACTGTACTGCTAGTCTTGTCTATAGACTGAGCCAACCATGAAGTCTTCCATGTTCGAATCCGAGTCAGGACAGAAACTACATTGAGACTGTTCAAATGAGTGGTAACAATATATACTTTGGAGGATAAATAAAACAATAGTGAAACATTTTCTGAAAAATGTCTTTCTTTTGTAATTGTGTCCGGCCTATTATTGGTTAAAGAATGTCTACATTGCATGGACACAACTTGTATTTAATCCTTTCACCCCTAAATATCTAACATAGCCTTTCCAAGCTAATTTTTGGACTTTTCCAATAATAAAACAAATGTAGAACATGATACAGTATGATTGAGCAACATGTACTTGCCGTCTATAGACACTACCTATCTCTGTATACTGTTTCACACGGGTAACTTCGAGCAGTTAAACGTTTGTGACTTTACCTGAGAATCTGTATCCATCATGTAAGAGGCTAGCTACAATAATTCGCCTCCGATATGTTACAGGGTTCCAGATAAGGAATTAGTAATTGAGTATTGTCACTCCATCATTTCTGAAGCAATTGGGTATTTCAACATTTTAGTTGTGTAAAATAGAATCACACTACTGTTTACACATCAGCAGACAGCACATATTGAATAGTTTGTTTCTAAATTAAAACACATCTTGGTATTTCATTAGAATTGTCTCCTTGGAGACAATTCTAATGAAATACCAAGATGTGTTTTCATGAAAAAATAAGAAAATATGCTATATGTATGGTCTGTTTATTGTTTTCTGTTGCATGATAAAGATACCACAAATTTTTCATTGCTTTTTGATACTCACTTCTTCTGATTTCAATTGTGTTGTTGGCAATTTTAATTGGGTATTTACGCAAATACGCACCTTATCTGGAGCTCTGTGTTATCTACGTGAGGTAGCAATTTTGTTTCTAGTAAGAGGCGAGATGCCTATCACAGATGTACATGTATTTGATGTTGGAATAAAAATGTCCTTGTTTGTATGATGCCTTGGCGTGTCTATATCCATTACCAGTATCTTACTGTCATTTCTGTCGCCCAACATCGGGAGCTCAGAGCTCCAGTTAAGGTGCGTCATTTGACCAACTTGGGGTGAAATTTTGTTATTTCTTCATCAAAAATGACAAGTTGGGAGTCCTTTAGAATCGTCTCATTGAGACGATTCTAAAGCACTCCCAACTTGCCATTTTTGATGGAGAAATAAGAAATTTACCTCCAAATTACGCAGCTTACCTGGAGCTCTGGAGCTTGTACTATAACTTTCATCCTTTTATCTCAATATCAGCAGTTTGGCTAAACCAATGCACCTGCTTGATTTCGAGTGCAAAACCATTTTTTCAATTCCATATACATATAGTTGCTATTAACCTGTCCGTCTGTTTGTTTGTCCAACCCAGGTCTCCTGATAAGCTGCGTATTTGCTTAAATACCCAATTGAAATTTCCAAAAACCCAATTGAAATCACAAGTAGCGAGTATCAAAAAGCAATACAATTTTGTGGTACCTTTATCATGCTGCAGAAGAAAATAAACAGACCACAAATATAGCATATTTTTCTTATTTTCCATGAAAAAACATCTTGGTATTTCATTATAATTGTCTCCAAGGACAAGGAGACAATTCTAATGAAATGCCAAGATGTTTTCATTTCGAAGCAAACTATTCAATAATTGCTGTCTGTTGATGTGTAAACAGTAGTGTGATTTTATTTTACTCAATTAAAATTTTGAAATACCCAATTGCAGGAATACGGGTGTCCCTGGTTTGGCCCTCAGGTACCTATTTGGGTTCCTTGTTACATGGGAGTTGAATTTGGTTATAGCCATTGTAAAAGAAGTAATATTAATACTAATCCTATTACTTTTAGGAAGTTGTGCTAAGTGATTCTGGTGTCGTGAGGCCCTGGCACTAGATACAGGTTATTCTAATTTCAGGTTATTCTAACCTGGCCCAAATTGACCTTAGCTGTTGACAAGTTAATAAATGGTCTGTCCGTCTGTTCATCTCATGTCAGAGATTTGCGTATTCGGTATCTCTGTTACTGTTAAGTTGGAATGGCTTGAAACATCATAATCTTATTTCTCGTCATTCATGTTATCATTCTACACAAACATGCGACTGGCCCAGTGATCAATGTCATCCCTCCCCACGTGGGTGGCAGGTGGGAGCACGCGATGGGTAATGTAACGACCGGGGTTCATCCTTACTGGAATCCCGACTGGAGACCTGGTTTGGCCCTCACATACATATTTGACATTTTGTATATGACAGTTGAATCTGGTTATACCCCTTATGTGAGTATTACGATATTCGTAATCCTATTTTAGGGGAAGGGGCCAAGTGACTTTGGTGTGGTATGGACCTAGCACCAGGTCAGGTTATTCTAATTTCAGGGCTGAATATATTTGTTCTCGATGTAAATATTCCGTTCTGATTTTGGGATTTTCCCCCCAATGCAGCAGGTTAAAATGGGATTGAACCCGTTTGCACGGCCTTACATGACCGTAGCTGTTGATAGGCCGTTAAACACTAATAAACAAACAAACAAAACATCCCTCCCCACCCCGCAAAAATAGAGTAGTAGGATGATGCCCAAAAGATTCAAACCAGTGGCAGGACCAAACTAGTGGAATCTTGTCATTTCTGTGAAATTGTAAAATACGACTTCAAATCAATGTCATCTTCTTAAATGTCACTTTGGAAACATTAGTGATAATAATAAAATCTAGCATTAAATGCGATTTTAAACTGAAATTTAATTTATCCGTGTTTGCGTTATCCCTAACCAACAGATTCAGGACAACAACAACAACAACAACAAATAGGTACTTTTATTTCAGACAATGTTATTGGTTTTCTCCTTGCATATTCAGTGAGACCTATATTTAATTAACTGCAACTAATCCATCATGATAATTTATATATTCTTGACGCTAAAAGTTGAAATGATATCAAGTATTAATACAATGTTTGATAACAGTGTCATGGGTTTTCGTGACTATCGGGATTTCTTGTGATGATGTAAAACTGCATGATGTGTAATCGGTGTTTAATATATGTTTCCCTGTCATTACCCCACTATCAAATAGTTTCAACAATTAAGCCTCGTAGACACATCAGATGTGAGATTAAGGCGTAAGGATTTATATGTTACTGGAATTCACACCAGGGGCTAAATTATTTCAGAGCTGAACACACACTTCTCCCTGCCTTACTGGTACATTTTCGTCTGTGTATGACCTTGCTGTTGAACGGACGTAAAACCTCAACCAATCATTGTGTATTGCAAAGCACACTGTTGTGAAGTACTCAAACTTGTATGCCCAAATTACATAAATTATAAGACCAGTCTGTGACTTGGATGGCTGGTTTTGAGAGGTTCCTATCTATCTCTTTATACTGCTGCACACCCTCACGGGTAATTTCGAGCAGGTATTTATTTCATATATATATATTCCACTGTATTTTAACAGCCATTTCTGGTTAACCATCCAGCGACAATGGAGAATTACACGAAGGGTGATGTGGTGGAAGTGGACGAGCCGCCGATATTCCCGGTGGACGAGACTGGGGTTCACATGAAGGTCAACGGCGGCAGCAAAATATCCAACATCATGAGATACGCGCTCAACAAAATGAAGGTAATTATGTACGAGTATTCAGACCATGACAAATTCTAAATTTTCCACTTTTCCAGATTTGAATTCAACTCCTCCAATCCTAAATATGTTGCATAACATGCTAATCAACATAAAAACAATCAAACGGGTGTCCTGTTGAGACATTTCTCTACCATGGAAGATAAGCATACCAGATACCAGGTCACCTACCAGGGTATCTGGTTTCACTGTACATGTATATGTATGACATTAACCCTCACAATGCTGAATTAAATTTATCATCTGGTGTTTGTGTTATAGTTTCCATTCTAATGATACTCGGCAAAAAATATGTTTTGACCACTTAAGTTAAAATCATTTTCAACGGAACAGATTCTCAAGAGCATTCAGACTATGTTTTACAGAGAAATAAGACAAAATATAGTACTAGATGACAATTTTAATTTCCCGCCTTCTGAAGGTTAAGTGTATCCAATTATCCTTTATATGCTAGGAAGCCAGCATCAAGCAGGTATCGTGGAATGGGAGCGGCAATGCCGTGGCAAAGACTGTATCCTGTGCTGAAATCATGAAACGGAGATGTAAGGTGAGTTCATCTGAAACATATTATTCCAAGTAAAAAGATCTCAAGTTCTTTCTAGTAATTAATTACTAGTAGTGTTCAATTAACAAACAAAGGTTTTTGGACAAAATCGTAAAATATTCACAAAGAATGCAGATGCTGAGGTTCGGGCATTTATATTTAGAAAAGTTTAATAGGTATAAATGGACCAAAATAGCAGGTGCACACGCCATACTTTAGCCACCAATGACTGATAAGGATATACAGTGGAACCTCTAAATTGGACACCCTGGGAGGTCTCCACTGTGTACGGCTTCCAGAGGTTCCACTGTAAAATGGACAGGTGACTACTTCAAGACACATGTGGGTGCTTGGCGATCACAAACAGTCATTACAATGATACCATTGATACTAACAGTTCTCCATGTCTGGTTAGATAGGTTTGACTGTAGATCTACACCAGTAATCATTGTTTTGCCGGTAATATTGCTTCAGTGACAGAATGGAGAAAGAACTTGCAAGCTGATCTGGGAATATGCTGGCTACAAATATCTCGTAAGAAGTAACATTTGTAGCCAGCGGAATATTTAAATAGCAACCTACATAGTGCTGTATCTGTATTTTCAGGGTTTACATCAAATGACTAAAGTACGATATAGGAGGTAAGACCCACATTAATGGTGCTCGTATTCTAACTTACACTGGTCTTGTCAAAAGGATGTAAAATCCCAAACAATTTACCAATCAAAATTGTATTGTCACCTTGCCAATGCACATGAACGAATGAAAAGTCTGCGTAAAGTGTTATCACTAATACTTCAATATTTATCTTTAACATTAATTTATGATTGCTTGATAGATATCTGGTTTATATATTTATAATATATTACAGAGCTCCAGTTAAGATGCGTAATTTGACCAAATATTCAAGGTATTTTTCTCAGTTCTTCACCAAAAATGGCAAGTTGGGAGTTCTTTAGAGACGATTCTAAAGCACTCCCAACTTGCCATTTTTGATGAAGGAATAACAAAATTCCCCCAAAAGTGGATAAAATTACGCACCTTAACTGGAGCTCTGATATTACATAATATGTCTCGTGTGTCGGCAGTTCCCATAGCCACTTTTAGCATCGACATTCCCTAACATTCTAGTGTTTAGGTATGATACTTTGTTCAGAATATTCCATTTACCAGAATATGGATAATCAACTGGTTCATTGGTTGCCAACGTTAGCATAGTGGCATGTACTGATGAAATGGTGAACGAATGTTAAACCCTATTCAATCAATCAGGGCCCGGTTGCTCAAAACATGCGTTACCTTAACGGACTGTTAAATCCTTAACTGAATGGTTAAAATCTCTGTTTTAACAGAGATTTTAACCATTCAGTTAAGGATTTAACCATTCAGTTAAGGAGTTAAGCTAACTGATGTTTTGAACAACCGGACCCAGGTATACATGTATAATAATTAGGCTGATACGTATCTAAATGTTGCACCCGGTACATGTCACATGTTTCTGTATTGAATTATGTGACCCCCACCCCTGGTTGGTAAACCTTCTGACATACACTACAATGCAGATCATAATCATTTTCACCATCTGGTATGGATATAATCCTTTTGATCAGCGGCTGCATTGTTCGAAAACATGAGTTCCTTGTTACAGCGAGAGGCTCATGTACCGATACCCGTTCTTTTGTAGGCATGGGTTGTGGCCTAGGGGTTAGAATACCTGACTTCCAATCTGGAGGCTGTGGGTCCAAACCTCGCCTTAGGCATCGAAAATACTTTCACAGTATTTACATTCCACTGGTCTTGTCGGATGAGGCTTTAAACTGTCTCTATATGACCTTATCTGTTGCTGGGACGTTAATCCCATTCACTTTCACTTTTCTTTTGTATGTAGAGTGGAGGAATACTGGGAGCCACAGATAGCAGGACTCGAAAGGTATCTCAGTCATATGTTCCAACTCAACCAGTGAAATGTTTGGTTAACTTGCACACTAGGTCTTAATTCCTTGTCCCTATCAGGTGAAAATAAATTTGCAGATTTTAATCACCACCCATCCCAGAAATAAATAAAATTGTTTTATTTGCGTAAGTTTTCATAAAATTCTGATTTTTTTTTAACACTACATGTAATTTTAAACCAATTTCAATAAAAATTAATACTCTATGGTCTTACATGCGATATTGGGTCTCACAAATACACCAGTCTGAACCAAGCTCTGTATTGTGTCCATTGCAGGCTGAAAGTGAACCGTGACATTCCGGCCATATCAATCCTGTTGTCTAAAGTCCCGCTGGATAAAACCGAACCCGGGTAAGAATTAAACGAGCATGCAATTTGTAATTTACAGTGAACCCCCTTAAACCCTACAAACCATAAAGCCAGCATGTGCAAACACTGTAGATCCAGATGAGCCGGCTCGTAACGAGCCGTCTCATCAGGATCTGCAGTGTTTGTCACTATTGTTCAGTTCTAAAGAAAATTCCTCATTTTTTCATTATGGAATAGTCCATAAATTAGCATGGAAAAGTCCATGTAGGATATTTGGGTATGAACGGGTTAAGCCTGACAGCTGGAAGAATATACATGTACTGTAAATTAGGTGTGTGGGAACAATCATGAAGAGACATCATCTTCAGAACAGGACAATTGGTAATTTCTATAGGAATGAATGGTCTTTTTGTGGAATTTATCGGGGGTATAAACTTGGAAAAGTCGCGGGAATACTGGACGAAGGCCGGAAGGCCTCGTCCAGTATTCCCGCGACTTTTCCAAGTTTATATCCCCGATAAATTCCACAAAAAGGCCATTCATTCCTTATAATTCCAGCATTTGAATTAAATTCATCAAGAAAATGTGTTTATTTTCCGTTTTCTTAAGAATTATTTTAACTGCGCCTAACGGTTATGGAAAGTAGTTTGGCATGGGAGATTACTGGGATATAAATTTTTGACAGAGACTTGCTACGGACCAATCAAATGTTAGGGAATTGTGTAAATATTTTTGTGCTGGAATTATAGTGGAATATCTCTAAGTCTTGAGGGTGTCCAGCTTAGGGAGGTCGCACTGTAAGTCAGATGTGTGAGCACACTACAATACAAGTGTGTGTGTGTTTTACAATCATGAACAGAATTAAGATATATATATGACTGGACCCGTCAAACAGATTTTAGTCCGATATAGACAGGTTCTAGTGTATACTGTGACAAGTTTGAAATAGTTGGAATAGTGACCATGATCGGGGAAGGCGTCCAAATTGATAGCAACAAAATCAACATCATACTTGCGCATTTCATAGTGTAAAATGTTACTGATAAAATAGAATGATAGGCGAATGTTTTTATAAGCCCCACCACGATAGTGGAGGAGTGGACATTTAGTGGTACTCTTGTCCAGCTGTCTGTCAGTCTGTCCATCACAAGGTTTAACTTCTATTTGCAATTTTGCCTCGTTTACTGTCAAAGCGGTAGGTGAGGTATCATGTTCTATGAACACATTTTCTAGTCTTAAGTAATTTATCATGTTCAGTTCTGCTAAAGTAGGAATTTTTATCCCGTCAACACAGTGTGTATGTGCCGTGAAATATTTTTGATATCCTGTCAATACGACCTAATCACCGCGTATGAATATGTGCGGTGACTGGTGTTATTTTTTTTTTACATTTTAAGGCCATTTGTAGGTGTTGACAGGATAAATAGAATAGTAGGTTAGTGCCGTGAATGCCAGATATTAATTCCCATTCACAGCACTAACCTACCATTCTCTATGTATATGGGCCTCATAATTCCTACAAGTTTCCTAGCTTTGCATGATAAATTTGATATCAAAGACACGATCCTAGTATTCTCCATATAGATTGAAGTATTCCCTGCTCCATGTGTAAGTTAGCTCCCTTACTCCACTGATCCCTTACATTCAATCAATCCATAAAGCATTTTATTTTAAATTCATAATAGAGAAAACGTGAATTATTTAGAGCTGATGTTTCTAATGAAATTTTTATATCTTGTGATTGTTGTAGTTAAGGTGCCTGGCACCAGATCAGGACACTGTGAGTGCTGAAAGTTTTGTATTGTGCATATTTTTGTGTATTATGCAGATTGTAAGGTGCTCACATACAAGTACATTCCCGTCTGTTTATGTGGCTGTGACTGGAGAAATTGGGCTCTGTGCTCAGTGTAGTTCCTGCTCAAATAGCACACTCCTGTAGCCTGATAATGATCTATATTGCTGGTTGGAAGCATGACGGGTGTCTCAATGATGGAATGGCGAAAAGTGCAGATCCTGATCAGACTGTGCGGATGCACAGGCTGATCTGGATCTACACTGGTCGCAAAACCCATAAGCCCCTCCAGTCACAGTCACATGTATGATATTGCTGTTGAACAGACATAAAACCCCAATCAATCAATCAAACTTTGTTTTATACATAGAAGTTCCTTCGGATGGGACTTGAATGAGACTTAGACTTGAATGAGAAGACTTGAATGAGACTTGAATGAGACTTGAAACCGAGGTCCCGTCCCTACATGACTGTAGCTGTTGATGTGATGTAAGACCTTCAACTTCACTTTGATTTACAGATACCAAACACCTGTCCGCTATTTAATCAGGCGCTACACTGGTCACAAATCTCATAAGCCTCATCTTCTAGTCACAGCCTCCTTTGATCATGCTGTTGAATGAACTTAAAACCCCAATCAATAAACCAATCCTTGATTTGCAGTTACCAAGCACCTGGCAGCTTTGATGAGCTGTGGAAGGAGATTGTGACAGGCGGTGAGAAACGTAAACCTAAACGTCCCCGGGGCCCCACGGACAGCAGATACCGCGGGGAATATTATGGCAGGGAGGACAACACACGACGGGGCAAAGACAATCGCAAAGACAAACAGAAGGACAATCGCAAACAACAAAACAATTGGAGGCAGAAAAATAGTGAGGATAGAAAAACAGAAGGTGGAAAATGTGAGAAACGAAAGGTAGATGAACTGAAGGTATCGGAATCGAACCAGACAGCTGCTGATGGTGTAACAGGTTCGAGGAAGGTGCAAAAGTCAGAAACTGCTCGTGAAAGATCTAATACTTCATATAGTGCTGATAGTAAGCCTAAGGACAACAAGAAAACTGAGAATAACAGTTCTAGTGTGACAAGAGAGACTGAAAGTATGGAGGTATCCCCTGTGGTGGAATAAATATGATCATAGCTGAATGTACAGAATGTTCTTACTTCGTTTAATCATAGAAAAAAATTGAGAATAAACTGTAAAGTTGCAAAGTTCCCACTTCCATATGACTAGGCCTACCATTACAGTGGGGTCAGCGTGTAAGTTGGAACCAACCTGTCGTGTTCGTTCATGTGTGCACTTACACGCTGACCCCACAGTATGTTGCACGTGTTTGGACGAATGGTTCTTATGGCTATTTGTAACCAGTGTAGACCTAACCCAAATTTTCTATATGTCGCCATGCGTTACAGTCAGAAAATTTGTGTTGGCGCAGTCTGATCAGGGTCTTCACTGTTTGCAATTACTACTGTGAAAACCTGCCATGTTGTAAGAACCAATAACTGTTTAATATGCTGCAGGAGTGATCTACCATCCCATTTCTCTAGTCACAGATCATGCAATAGTCACACATCATGAGCTGGACTGGCAGTCAATGCCATACGACACATTTCTTTAGTCAGTCACAGAACATGAGCTGGATGACCAACACCATAAGCATGATAAGCTGGCATTTCACTAGTCTGTCAAAAATAGCATCACAGCCCACTCATGTGTTGGGATATATCTTTACACCCATAATAACTTCAACCACGTCAGTCACAGTCAAACATGCTGAAGCAACAGCAGGATAGCCCACTCATATGTTAGGGTATATCTTGACGCCTGGAATAACGTCAGCGAAATCAAATGTTTCACTTATGTTTATTTCCGTCATGTACGTGTGAAACCACTCATGTTTCGTGTAGGCCCTGGGGCTGAGTTCCCGTTCCACACTCCCCCGGGTTGTCCACGAGTCACACCCAGGTTTATACACTTGATCGTCCGCGTAGCTGGGGTTCTGACAAAGGAGATTAATTAATTCATACTGACTGGCATCGACGTTGTCTTGGAAATACTCACTGGGGACAATCTCCAGTTCACTGCCATTGGTTGGATGTCCCGGTGATTGCTGGAGATTAGAATATGCATGGTATTCTCTTGTAAGGAACATTGGTCCGGTTTTATGTAGAGCTTCAAACTTGTTTGTTTCGTTTGTCAGTGGAATGGCATTCATGAGGTGCTTAAAGAATGGGTGTTTAGCGCGGGTCATCATGTTGGCGTTTGAGAGAATCAGTGACATACTGTAGAGAACTGTTGTGTGTTCTATAGGTTCTGGGCAGAGTACCACAGAGTGGTTTAATATTGTGTTGTCCAGCGGCTTAATGCTCCATGTATCCATGTCGAAATACGCACCGCCGTATTCATACAGTATGGCATATCGAATCGCATCTGCTCGGAGTAAATCTGCTCCAAAGAGGTTATATTTCTTCAAATATTCTGGGTATTTATCCTCAAGCATTTGTCTCGCACTATTATCTGTCCATACATAGAATTGCCAGTCCGGTTGATTCTTGTAAAATGATTCAATCTTGTCTTTATGGTACAGAGGAAATTTTCTGCTCTTCCAGACGTAATGAATGATTCTGGGAATTGACCACGTGTTGTCGTTCCTGCTTCCCTGCTTTAGTGATGGACATGTCACAGTTTGTGCAAACCGTCGCGTGACGGAGACCGTCCCACTCCTGTGGCTGTTGTTCTTGTTGTTGTGGATTGTCGAGACCAGCAGATACAACGTCAGTGCAGCAGACGACAATACCAGGAACCAAACCACCATTGGTGGTCTGAAAAGAACAGTATGGTAAATTTAGCATATTAATGTACCATATAATCCTAAATATTCGGACACAATTTGTTTATAGGAAAAATACAAGTTGTATCCATATACAGTCGACACTCGTTTACTCAAAGTCCTTGGGTCTGAGGAAAATACTTTGATTCAACGAAAACTTGAGTTAACAAGTTATTGTATAGGAAAACCTGTACTTAGGACCACAGGTTGAAGTAATGGACCAAAGTCTATACATACATTAAATATACATAAAAGCACCAATAAGTGATAGAGAATAAGCATATTTTTAACACATTAATAGGGTTAGGGTTATAAAATGGAGTAAAAAAAATGTTAGCTTATTCTTTCTCACTTATTGGTGCTTTTATGTATATTTAATGTATGTATAGACCATGGTCCGGTACTTCAACCTGTGCTTTGGACAAAGAATTTGACTTTCAGTCATCAGTAGTTTGACTTAAGAGAGTTTGAGTCTGCGAGTGTAAACTGTATATTGTTATTGCAATGAACCAGCACAAGTAACTACAACCATACTAACGCTAAACATTGGGACACTCTTTGTTAGCCTGGCCTAAAATGGCCTTAGCTGTTGACAGGCCGTTACACACCATTGAATCAAATCATAATCTGGTTCTATAGTTAACAGTCTATGCTGTGATCAGGGGCCCGTTTCACTAATTCACGATTAAAATGTTCGTAATTGCAAATTTAGGATCGTCTTGAAATTTCAATTGATGGATTTACATTTATTGAGCATAGGCTGCCTATGCAGCCTCTGCTCAATAAATGTAAATCCAATAATTGTTTACAAGAAAACATTGTTAATGTGTAATTTACAGACTATCATAATTTTGCACTTACGAACATTTTAGTCGTACGAAGTTTAATGAAATGGCCCCCAGAATGGGCTGGCTGATCTCGGGGTACACTGGTGTCAACCTTAATGAGTCACCTCTTGTTAATGAGTCTCCTCTTGTTAATGAGTCTCCTCTTGTTTAATGAGTCCTCTTGTTAATGAGTCTCCTCTTGTTTAATGAGTCTCCTCTTGTTAATGAGTCTCCTCTTGTTAATGGTCATAATGCCTGGGAGGACGGGATGGTATGCATAAATCTGCCCTTAAACTATTCATATCTTAACGGTGAATCTTCTTACTGTGAATACCGGCCTTAAATGACCTTAGCTGTTGATATACCATTAGACACCAATAAATTAAGTCAAACATTACTGGAATTCACTCTTGGCATCAAATGGTTTGGTGCAGTCTGGCACTCGATGAGTAGTCTTTCAATGCTGAACTATCTTTAACGTAATTTCATTGCTGAACAACTGGTGCTCCCCCATACAGGTACATTCCATCTGTATATGGTCGTGTTGTTGGACTGACATAAAGCTCCAATCAATCAACTGTCAGTGTGTGTCACATGGGGCACTTTAATAAACATGGGACATAATCCTGTATATGACAAACACAATGTCCAGCTCGGCTAGTTACATGTAAGAAAATATTTTGCGAGTCGACTAACTACAAAGATACTCACGCTGTTTTTCGACGTAACACAGCCATGATTTTTCAAGACATTGTCACATGATGGCAAAGTTACAAGATAAAGTTGAGAGATTCAAGATAGCAAGCCATATCTGCAGATAGCAATACAGAAATGGACGTTTGTCTTTGGTGATTCAACCTGAGATAAGACTTGACCCATACTGCAGCGCTCCAGATAAGGAATTAGTAATTGAGTATTTTCACTATCATTTCTGAAGTAATTGGGTGTTTCAAAATTTTAATTGCGTAAAATAAAATCACACGACTTTTACACATCAACAGACAGCAATTATTGAAATGAAAACATGTCTTGGTATTTCATTAGAATTGTCTCCTTGGAGACACTTCTAATGAAATACCAAGATGTGTTTTCATGGAAAATCAGAAAAATATGCTATATTTGTAGTCTGTTTATTGTTTTCTGCTGCATGATAAATGTACCACAAAATTGTAATTGCTTTTTGATACTCGCTACTTCTGATTTCAATTGTTTTTTTTGTTTTTAATTGTTTTTTTTGCAATTTTAATTGGGTAATTAAGAAAATACGCAGCTTATCTGGAGCTCTGCAGACCTATAGACTGATATGCCGGATCCTGGAGCCCACTTCTGTCTTTAATATTACATCCCCATCCCAGCTGGAGAAAGGGGTCTTATTGGTTCTGTAATCAGTGTAGCTCCTGATCAAATAGCACGCCACTGTATCCGGATAGCAATCTATATATATATATAGAAGCATGACGGGTGTTTTATTGATGGAATAGCAAACTGTGCAGATCGTGATCAGACTGTGTGAATGCACATGCTGATCTGGAACTACACTGGTCGCAAAACCCATAAGCCCCATTTCTCTAGTCACAGCCACGAATGTAATATATTTATTAGAAAGATTGTCTCGGCTTATACAGATGACTTTTACTACTTAGTCTGTATTTTATATTTTCTGTATCCTAATTATGATACAGAAAATATACAAAAATAATAACAGTGGTGATATTCAGCTAGTATATTTTCTGTATCATAATTAGGATACAGAAAATATAAAATACAGACTAAGTAGTAAAAGTCATCTGTATAAGCCGAGACAATCTTGCTAATAAATATATTACATTTGTGGCTGTGACGATATACATACCAGTTATCCTATAATCTGCTGCTATTACACTAAATTCAAAACTTTCATTAGAAATATAACACGAAATGAAGTGCGACCAAGCAGGTGTAAAGTGTCACAAAATGGTGTATCAAATGGTGTATCTTGTTGCAGCATAGCCATCTATTGTTGCAGTTATATTTGAGGCTGATTCTATATTCACCCAGCGTTGTAAGTGTCACATCAAATGGTAACTAATATCCATTGTTACAATAAATCCGACCTCATAGCAGTATGTTACGGAGCCCCGCAGGGGACATGGATTTTTTTTTATTAATTTGTTCGCATGAAATGACAATTCGTTCCCTCAATTTAACAATTTGTTCCCACAAATTAACAATTCGTTCCCATGGGATGTTCCCACGAATTAACAATTTGCCCGTGGGAACGAATTGTTAATTTGTAGGAACAAATTGTTAAATTTAAGGAACAAATTGTTAAATCGTGGGAACAAATTGTTAATTCGTGGGAACAAGTTGTTAAATTGTGGGAACGAATTGTTATTTCGTGGGAACGAATTAATAAAAAAAAAATGTCTACGTCCTTGCAGGGCTCCGCAGTATGAAAGTTTATAACTGGGGGTATGTTATTTTAGAATCGGATATGTATCGTTTATGACCAGGATGCAAGTATCACTTACTTGGGAAAAGTTGTGAATAATTGGGTTATGTGCATTCTATTGTGCAACAATTGTTAGCTGAAACCAGCTGATATAACACGGCATAGTCTACACACAGGTTTAAGTAATGGACCGAGGTCTATAAATACATTAAATATGCCTAAAAGCATCAATAAATGGAAAGAAAATAAGCTAAACATTTTTTTTTTACTCCCTCCATATACTCCATTATACTATATGGAGGGGGTAAAAAATAAAGTTTAACTTATTTTGTTTTCATTTATTGATGCTTTTAGGCATATTTAATGTTTATCCCGTCAAAACAGTGCGTATGTACCGTGAAACACGGTGCCGTGAAACATTTTTGATATCCAGTCAATACTATTTTTGCATTTTACAGCCATTTGTAGGTGTTGACGGGATAAATAGAATAGTAGGTTAGTGCCGTGAATGGGAAAAAATATCTGGCTCGGCACGGAAATGGGATGTGCTCGGCAGAGCCTCGCCCATCCTGTTTCCTGAGCCTTGCCAGATATTTTTTCCCATTCACGGCACTAACCTACTATTCTCTATATTTATAGATCTCGGTCCGTTACTTCAACCTGTGGGTCTACACTGATCGCCATTCAGTTGTCAATACATGTACATCCCTCTGGTGTGGCGAGCACCTGGCACCAGATCAGTAGCCTATTTCATCAACATTGCAAAGTATACTTTTCTAGCAAAGTATACTTTGAGGGAGAAGTTTTCAATTTTATAATAAATTTATTAATTTTTATTATGCTGAATTTATTACATTATCACAGCCATTTTGGCTGTGATAATGTAATACATTCAGTATAATAAGTCTGCATACTTTTAATTATCAAATATATGCAGTCGTTAGTTCTATATGAAATAATGCATTTCGGGGAAAATAAATGATTACTCCCTCAAAGTATACTTTGCTAGATAAGTATATGCAATTTTGATGAAATCGGCTACAGGTTATTCTTATTTCAGGGCTGAATATATTTTTTTGTTTGAATTTTTTACGGTTCTGATTTTGAAATTCCCCACTCCACATCCGCACAGGTAAAATACGGGATTCGACCCTAGTAACCTGACTGAACTGAAATTATTTGTTGACAGGCCGATAAACACTGTACAAATAAATAACAATAAGATTTAATTTTGTACCTTTATTTGTTTATAAACAACAAAAACGGCCCAACATTAATAGTATTTGTATTTATAGCTAGCCTTACTGTCTGTTCCACGTTTTGCTGCCGACGAACATTTGGCCATTAAACACATTAAATCTAAATAATATTTAAAATTAAGTACCTTTTCATCCATAACAAAAAAGTGACCCTCCCCAAAAAAAATTATTTGATGAAATTCCATCAAATATGGATTTTATTGCGAAAAAACGATTTTCCTATAGGAATTTAACATGGGGGCTACAAATAGATTTTTTATTTGTGGACCGATTTTCAAAATGTAAGTTTTTGTTTTCTTAATTACATCATTTTCAAACTATCTCGTCATGTTCCGGAGTCAATTTCCAAAAATTTTCATTTTTTTATCCTTCAGGATAAAAAAACGAAAACATTTGGAAATTGACTCCCCATGTTGAATTCCCATACACGTCTGCACATAGTAGATCCGTTCTAACCCGGATACCCAGACTATCTCCAGGACTGGAATGTTTACATGATAGGTTTTACTGTCATATACCGCGGATGCTAATGTCTTTTCATGATTACAAAGCACTAACAGACACTTGTTGGTGTGCTCGTACGTGTGGCTGTCGCTGGAGAAATGATATTGACATTTATAAATATGAAAGTTTCTCCCCATCTTGGTATTTGACTCACATTTGTGGCTGTGACTGGAGAAATGGGGCTTATGGATTCACGACCAGTGTAGATCCAGATCAGCCTGTGCATCCGCACAGTCTGATCAGGATCTACACTGTTCGTCATTCCGCATTTGAAATACCCGTCATGCTTCTAACAGGCTTTATTATAGATCGATATCAGGCTACAGGAGTGTGCTATTTGATCGGGAGCTACACTGGTCACAAATCTCATACGCCCCGTTTCCCCAGTTACGGCTTCATATGCCTGAATTGCAATAGTCTAAACTGAAGACGTTTACCATGACTCCACATATCTTAACACTGAATCAATTTAATGATTCATATCAGAACGGTGAATGGGATTCCCAACTGGTGTCAAGTGATCCGGTGTATTAAGGATGCCTAGCAGCAGATCAGGACTCTGTATTTCAGTGCTTTACTGTAATGCTGAATGTTCAGGGCTTTCGCCATACATGCACAGATGCAGTCCTAACGGACATAAAACCCATATCCCTGATTTGGCCTCGGGTACAGTTTTGTCTTTCTGGTATGTGAGAGTTGAATCCAGTTATACCTAATATAAAAGTAATACAATTAGTACTAATAATATTGCTTTTGGGGAGTGGGGCTAAGTGAATGGTGTGGCGAGGACCTGCCACGAGATCAGGTTATTCTCATTTTCAGGGCTGAATATATAGTTTTTGCTGTAACTATTCAGTTCTGATATGCAGCCTATGCTCAATAAATGAAAATCCAATAATTGTTTACAAGAAAACAGTGTTGATGTGCAATTTACAGATTATCATAATTTTGCACTTACGAACATTTTAGTCGTACGAAGTTTAGTGAAACGGCCCCCAGGTGGTCGCCTCGTCTGCCACTGCCGAACAAGTTCCCATGTAATAATTGTGTGTATGTAGTCACAGCAGAGGTATAAACATGTATAATACTTGTGAATATTAGCTAAATGTGTTGACGATATGCGATATCTTACGGATGGATTTTCTTTTATTAATTCGTTCACACGAAATAACAATTCGTTCCCTCAATTTACGAATTAACAAGTCGTTCCCTCAATTTAACAATTCGTTCCCACGAATTAACAATTTGTTCCCTCGAATTAACAATTAGTTCTCGCGATATAACAATTCGTTCCCACGAATTAACAATTTGTTACCATGGGAACGAATTGTTATTTCGTGGGAACGAATTGTTAAATTGAAGGAATGAATTGTTAATTCGTGGGAACGGAATGTTAAATTGAGGGAACGACATGTTAATTCGTGCGAACGAATTGTTAAATTGAGGGAACGAATGGTTATATCTTGGGGACGAATTAATAAAAAAATCGTCCCGCAGGGTAATATCTTACTGAGTTAAATGAGTACTATTTTATGGCAACTGAAAACCTGCCATCTAGATGAGTCAGTTGTGATGATGTATGGAAGGAAATATTACTGCGACTTCGATCATCGCTGATACGCAATGCCGTTCTATATCTATGTTTATTGTTTACCCTAGTTTCTCGACCAATGAAAGAACAGCATTTCGTCTCAATTAATAGCATATTGCTACACTTTCGTCAATATCTATTAAATAAATCATTAAATGTTCAGCCGCTATATTTAGAACTGATTTTATGTCTTGTGTCATCAGTTCACGCGACGCAAAGCATGTTACTGTCTTCGGTTATGGTTAGGGTTGGTAAATGGGTTGGTTCGCGAGTGTGGTCTGGTAAACAATAAGTACGTTATAGTTCACATATTTAATTGATCATCAATTAATTTCTCGCTCGCTACAAAATTAATTATTAAAAATCAATAAGTGAACTATAACTATTACATAGATTTACGTAGAAATAACGTATTAACCCTTGCTACGCTGTTGACGAAAATTGTTGTCTGCTGTTTTTCATTTTTGCTTTAATTCTTAACAAAAAACTGGTTTTGTCGAGAAATATTAAAAATAAAACATTTCCAGCAGATGAAAACATTTAATTCAGCGAAAACATTTAATTCAGCGTAGTAAGGGTTAACAGTGCTACGGTTATACGGGAAAGTGATTATAGTGGTTTGTGGACAGTGTAGATCCAGATAGCTCAGTCTGATCAGCGATGATAAGCGTCTGCACTGTTCATGTTTAGTTGGTGAAACGCACGTTATACTTGTCTAACAAAAAGTATAATTCTAATTACAAGATCAGTGTGTGCTAACGGTATGTTAGCACACACTGATCTTGTAATTAGTGGAAGCCGTGATCTGTCCAAATGACATACATGTAAGCCTCATTTCTCCAGTAAGGTCGATGGATCTATACCGGACGGTAGAAAGTCTTAATCGAAGTCGATACTCGATCATTCTGCCCACATAATCCTGACTGCAGGAACGCGGGCGGCGAGGGAACACGAGCGGAACTATTGCGTTACTCTTGGGGAATAGGGAACTGACAAGTGAAAGAGTGGTGATAAATAGAGAGTAGTAGGTTAGTGCCGTGAATGGGAAAAAATATCTGGCAAGGCTCATGAAACGGGATGGGCGAGGCTCTGCCGAGCACATCCCGTTTCCGTGCCGCGCCAGATATTTTTCCCATTCACGGCACTAACCTACTATTCTATTTATCCAGTCAACACCTACAAATGGCTGTAAAATGCAAAACTAGTATTGACTGGATATCAAAAATGTTTCACGGCACCGTGTTTCACGGCACATACGCACTGTGTTGACGGGATAAAATTGTTTTCTAATGTATTGGTAAATATAGAAAAAAAACACTGTTATTGATATAATGATTTGGTAATAAAGCACATGGTGATTCTACATTTAGGCCGCTGCAGAAACATGAAACCGTCACTAATCATTGGGCTGGTGGTAATTCATCGATCTCTAAGTAAATATGCTGATTCAGATATTCCAAATATTCTAGAATAATGGAGACACAAATGTGAGGTACCACACCTTTAAGTGTACGTGTAGGCTACGTGTACATATTTACCGAGAGCGAGTATGTAGATTAGCATAACCACATATCTGAAGAAACCATTCTGTTGTATTTCGGCCCAGCGTAGAACCTGATCCGGTGGTAACTTATCTGATTATGACTAAATGTATTCGCTATTAATTCGAATATTAATTAATGTACATACATATACATGTATAAACTAATATTGCGCGAACAGTGAAGACCAAGATCAGACTGCGCGTACGCGCAGTCCGAAGTCCGATATGGGTCAACACTGACCGCAAAGACAGTTACACCCGGTGTCATCATATACTGACATATACATGACGACATACTTTAAATATCGCCATGGAATGTTGTAATTTCCATTGAGAACATGTCGTGGGAGTGACCGACAATCAGTTATCACATTTATTTTTGTCCGCGACCTTTACACATTACATCACATACGATAACGGGCCGTAACGAACTATGTATGGTTGTATGGAGTTTGAAACCACTAACCACGGAATTCATTAATCTGCGCATAAATTAAGCATTCACTTCTACTTCTTTATGACCGATATACGTACGAGCATTTTTTGTTGGTTAACAAAAAAAATTCAATCGTCGAGAATTTTCACCGTCTAATTCACGTTCTGGTATTTTTTAGTTGTCTAATTCCTCCCGTATGACAGTCGATCCTCACACGTGATCATACACCTTGGTGTAGCTCCTGATCAAATAGCGGACTCCTGTAGCCTGATAACTATTTAACTTGCTTGTTAGAAGCATGACCAGTGTTTCATTGATAGAATGGCGAACAGTGCAGAACCTGAGCAGACTGTGCGGATGAACAGGCTGATCTGGATCTACACTGGTAGATAAACACATAAGTCCCATTTATCCAGTCACAGCCACATACGGACTGGAGAAACCGGACTTATGGTATTTCAGTTTGCAACCCGTGTAAACCCAGGCCAGCTTGTCCATCCCTGCTATATTATTTGCTTATGCAGTCAAAAATCTCCAATGCGCACTTTAGTCATACCGGTTGGAAGACTTCGGATTTTAACGACCGCTTGCTTGTGTAGTAATGTCAGTATGAAACGATTAATTCTGGGGCAAGAGTTTTGGTTTTCGGAGAGCCAATATTAATGCATTTCAGTGAATATTTACAGTGTTTCATGAAGGACGATGGGATGAGACTTACACTGAACAATAACATTGAGATGAATTCTGCAAGCACGCGTTATTTAGTGGCGGATTATCTTAATTACAGATTGCAAAAACATGAATACGTTTGGTCAAATAGGCCACCCCTGGCGAATGGTGTAAACAAAATCCATCACTCCATGAGAAAATTAGCAGATGATTTTGAAGAACGTTATTCGTCTGAATTTGAGGATTTGGTGCATCAGTTGAACATATCTCCAGATATTGCTTACCCAACATTTATTGCAGTAGCAAATGAACTGTTTGTGGATGGAATAAACTGGGGAAGAGTGGTGGCATTGTTTGCTTTTGGAGGTGCTATCGCAATGGAGTGCTGTCAGAAAAATATGTCACATTTAATAGACTCGATATATGACTGGGTGTCAACATACATACAAAATCATCTTGACCAATGGATTACGAGCCAAGGAGGCTGGGTAGGTTTTGTTATTACTTTTACTTGTCTTTAATCAATGGTATATGCATATTGTTCCTTGCATGCAAGCTCTTTCATGTACATATGTTCCAGCAGGGCCTATCAATGTATTCGACCCAGGTTCCAGGCTGACCAATTTTTCCAAATTACCAGTTTACAGCCGATCTCGCCACTAAAGCAGACCAACAGATGAATTATATGTGTACAGTACAAATGTATTTTGTTATTCCACAATTGAAGTAAATTTCTTAAAAAATGTATTTTTTCCCCAATTTTGTACTTAAAATTTAGCTGATATAAAAGTATATAAAAATAGTTGTCAGTGCCTTTTTTTCAGCTGTGAAAATGGAGCCTATAAGAGACGGCTTCATTCAATTGAAAAACAACACATTTTTTCAAAACGTGTAAAAATCGCACTTAGTTTTCACAATTTTAGCCAAAATTGTGGTATTTTCCCATTATTTATGAAAATATTACAGTTCTTTAGGGCATAGCAGATCTTAATCATCTTAGGGTATAGCGGATCGGTGTAGGTTTGTATCACATATTTTTTTATAATGTACATTTAAAATAAATAAAATATTACCGTTAGGAAGAGTGATCTATCCCCCACACAATGACATGTTTACTTTGATATAGCAGTTTCCTTGCCGTGCGTATAGCTTCAAGAAACACAATGACGTAACCGGAAGTTTACACCAGTTAAAGCGAAAGTAGGTTGCTCCAGAGTAATTTCACTAAAAATGTATAAACAGTTAGTTTGGAAAAAACAAACTCTGTGAATAATATGATGTACAATCATGTCCTCTATAACTGCAAAGAAGCTTGGTTCATAAATCACGCCATGTCACTGAACACAGACGTCAATAATAACTGATTCCAGTAGTAGCGGATCGCCGATTTTGCGTATTTGCGGGGATCGTCTCAAACAAAATATGACCTGAAAACACTATAGCAAATGTATTTTTTAAAGCTATAAATGTTGTTTTTTTTAATTGTATATCTACCAAATAAAGTAAAATGTAACTGTGTTATTTTTTGCATTTTTATTATTTTTTTACATTTTTCAAATCGGGATTTTTTTCATCCCGATCGTGAGAATCGGGTTTTGAGTCTCTAATCGGGAGACTCCCGATCAAATCGGGAGACTTGGCATGTCTGAATGTAATATACATGTAAGCATGTTTCCAAGTCATTTACAAAACAAATACATGATTTGGAATTCTCAGCAACTGTCGCACAGCGATCCGGTAAACCCCAACGCTATCCGTTACTGACTAATTCAATGCGTTAGGTAAACAAGGAATTATGCGAGGAAAACACTTTTTCCTGTCTATTGGTACCAGGTACTTGTCCAAACGTTATATTTTAAAGACGTATGCAGCAATAATCTGCTTAGCGATCCGCTTAGCGATCCGCTATACCCTAAAGAACTGTATATCAATAGACAAATGCACAATTTTGATTTTGGGTGAATACCATGTCGGTAATGACGTGTAAAACGTAAAGTAAAAATGACTTAACCAAGATTTGACCCTGTGTAGCCTTTGATCATAAGTTTAGGTAGTCGCCGAGAGCCAGACATGGATCTTATGTTTTGGGTCAGATACATCAGTCTCAGAGCTCCAGATAAGATGATTCTGTGCGTCAAAAACGCATTTACATTCGTACAAAAACACAAGAGATTTTATTTATTTACAAAATATCCGTTACAAAAACGCAACTAATTTCACGGATGACGCTAGATTCACACATGTAGGAGTTCATTTACAATGTATACCTTTTGCTTTACACGTGAAAATGGCCAAAAACGCATCATGTTTCAGAGCTCCAGTTAAGGTGCGTAATTTGACCAACTTGGGGTGAAATTTTGTTATTTCTTCATCAAAAATGGCAAGTTGGGAGTCCTTCTTTAGAATCGTCTCATTGAGACGATTCTAAAGGACTCCCAACTTGCCATTTTTGATGAAGAAATAACAAAACGCAATGATACGATTCTAAAGGACTCCCAACTTGCCATTTTTGATGTTGAAATAAGAAATTTACCTCCAAATTACACACCTTAACTGGAGCTTTGATGTTTCATTTTGAGGAGTCAAAAAGCAATCACTCAAATATTTATCTGGAGCGCTGAGTCTTTTCAGGGTTCCCACCCCAATAGGTGAGACTGCATGGATGTGAAATATGCTGACTCGACGTTGCACTGGTACAAACTCAGTAAACCCCCCTTTGTCATGATTGTTTGTTGTAGCTTGATGTCCTAGTTGGCAGTTGGATCTAGTTACTTTTAACCCTTAGACCTCCACACACAATTGTCGTCTGCTGTTGCTTTTATATCTTGCCTTATTTCTCAATGAAAACATAGTTTTGACAGCACTTCAGAATCATTCTGAAGTGCTGTCAAAGCATGTTGTAAATTATTCTAAAGTGCTGTCAAAGCATGTTTTTGATGATAAACATGGAAAATATAAAATCAACAGCAGACAAAAAAATAAATAAGATAGCGGTCTAAGGATTCAACAGTTCAATTTGGCTACAAATTTCCAAATCCTAATGTAAACCAGAAGCATGTACCGATTGTCTAATATAATAACATGGGGCTCGCACAGCATTTTTCTCCTCTAGTTTTATTAGCATTTTTAAAATTGCTCCATTTCGACTTTTGACCCAGAAAATTCTTTAACCATTTATACTGTATTCGAAACAAAAGGCTAATATTGTAATAAACTGGGTTATCTTTTAAAATGTTAGATCAGTTATTGACCACAGTACAATTGTATTTGATCTGAACTTGTCATTTTGTATGAATGGTTTAATTGGTAGATTTTGACATAATTCCAAATTCCTTGCCGGTAGACATGACCTTGATACACCTTTGATTAGACTGGTGATTAAAGTTCCTGGGAGTGCAGAAAATTGGAAATTGGATATTGTAACACAAATCTTTCATGGCCGATCTCATTAAATTCTTTGCATTCTTTGAATTTCTTTTTATGCCACCGGGTTTCGAAGAAACGGGTTTCGAAGAAACGGGTGGCATATAGTGTTTGGTCCGTCCGTCCGTCACACTTTTCGGTTAACCAATTTGTCACAGTTTCTCAAATATGCTGCAGGTGGCATCCGCGTTGGACAGACGCATTTCTTGTTATACCCACTTTTTTTGGGAAAAAAATGGGTATATTGTTTTCGTCACGAGTGTCCGTCCGTACGTACGTCCGTCACCTTTCTTGTAACTCGAAAAACTTTTTCACCTTCATACCTACGCGCCTGATATTTGGTATGTAGCTTCGTTATCATGTGCAGATGCGCAAAGTGAATTCGGATTTTTGATCCGACCCTCCATCATGGATTATCTCCCCCTTTCGGACTCAGAATTTCCCATTTTTTCCTTGTAACTCGAAAAACTTTTTCACCTTTCATACCTACGCGCCTCATATTTGCTATGTAGCTTCGTTATCATGTGCACATGCGCAAAGTGAATTCGGATTTTTCATCCGACCCTCCATCATGGATTATCTCCCCCTTTCGGACTCAGAATTTCCCATTTTTTCCTTGTAACTCGAAAAACTTTTTCACCTTAATACCTACTGATATTTGGTTCGTAGCTTCGTTTTGATGTGCTGATGCGCAAAGTGAATTCGGATTTTTTATCCGACCCTCCATCATGGATTACCTCCCCCTTTCGGACTTAGCATTTGGGGAAAGTGGGTATATTGCGATGGCGCGCCATCGACTTTTTCTAGTTAGTCTTAAATACATGTCATGGCAGTACGGTGCTGATTGTGGTAGGTCAGCAGAGCTCCGGATAAGGTGCGTATTTGCTTACATGTAAATAACCAATTCAATTGTCAAAAACCCAATTGAAATCAGAAGTAGTGCGTATCAAAAAGCAATGAAAAATTTGTGATATCTTTATCATGCTGCAGAAAACAATAAACAGACCACAAATATAGCGTATTTTTCCACGAAAACACATCTTGGTAATGCCAAAGAAATGTTTTCATTTAGAAGCAAACTATTCAATACTTGCAGTCTGCTGATGTGTTAACAGTAGTGTGATTTTATTTTACCCAATTAAAATTTTGAAACACCCAATTGCTTCATGAAAACACATCTTGGTATTTCATTAGAATTGTCTCCAAGGATGTTGTCATTTAGAAGCAAACTATTCAATAACTGCGGTCTGCTGATGTGTAAACATTAGTGTGATTTTAATTTACCCAATTCAAATTTTGAAATACCAAATTGCTTCAGAATGATGGAGTGACAATACCCAATTACTAATTCCTTATCTGGAGCGCTGAATATTCCTCCATGTGCAGCAAATACAATTTTTTGGTTCAACTATTAACCCTTAGACCGATACTCACAACAATTGTCGTCTACTGTTGTTTTTATATCTTGCCTTATTTCTCAATAAAAACATGGTTTGACAGCACTTCAGAATCATTTCCAATGGAAATGATTCTGAAGTGCTGTCAAAGCATGTTGTAAATTATTCTAAAGTGCTGTCAAAGCATGTTTTTGATGATAAAAATGGAAGATAGTAAATAAACAGCAGATGACAAACAAAAATAAGATAGCGATCTAAGGGTTAAATTTACTTTCTTTGAGAGGGATTTGTATGGCCCTGTCCGTTTCCTACTTTATAGACACCAGGGAACTGCTTTCAGCTGCGGTGGGTGGTTGGTTCGGTGAACGTGACGGCGTAAATCAATGGTAGGGGTTCCTTCTTATAGGAATCACGATTTGCCTGGTTTGACCCCCAGGTACGTTTTTATCTTTGGCTTTTTTGTTTCCTGGGAGTTGAATTTGGTTAGGTATTGCTCATTATAAAAGTAGCAGGATTATTACTGATCCTACTGCTTTTGGGAGGGGGTCAAGTGATTCTGGTGTGGCAAGGACTTGGCATCAGATCAGGATTATTCTGATTTCAGGGCTGAATATATAGTTTATTGTAGATATTCAGTTGAATCAGTTCTGTTTTGGGGATTTTCCCCCCATTTGTACAGGTAATATATGGGATTTAGTACTAAACCCATTGACCGGCCTTAAATGACCGTAGCTGTTGATAGGCCGTTAAACCCCAACAAACAAACAAACTTACTTTCAGCTGCGATTTTGATCTCCGTATGACACAGATCAAAATCGCAGGAGTACAGATGTTGTGACCACTCATTTGAACCGTCTCGCCGAGACGGTTCAAATGAGTGGTCACAACATATACTTTGGTTCAGAAATAAGGAAAATAGATAGACAATAGTAGGTTAGTGCCGTGAATGGGAAAAAATATCTGGCAAGGCTCAGGAAACGGGATGGGCGAGGCTCTGTCGAGCTCATCCCGTTTCCGTGCCGCGCCAGATATTTTTTCCCATTCACGGCACTAACCTACTATTCTATTTGTCCCGTCAGCATCTACAAATGGCTGTAAAATGCAAAAATAGTATTGACTGGGTATCAAAAATGTTTCACGGCACCGTGTTTCACGGCACATACGCACTGTGTTGACGGGATAAAGTACATTACGTACATTTCTACAACAGAACCTCTCTAAACCAGACAAGCGTGGAGGTCCCCAGGGTGGCTACAGTCGCTAGTAGATTGTGTCGTCATTTCAGTATGACAATTTATTTGCTGATTACAAGCATCACGGCAGTGGCAGTTTGTTGAATTATTTAACACAAACAATTTTCTCTCAAGTTTATTTGTTGTTCGCGGGTGAGTGGTCTGACCCAGACTGAATTTTTTAGCACATTAAACAGACTCGCGATAAGTAAACCGTAACCATTTTAACACTATAGACATATTTTATAACATTTTCAAACAGTGTAGATCTTGATGAGCCGACTCGTAACGAGCCGTCTCATCAAGATCCGCACCATTTGTGGATATTTTTTTACAAAATGACCCCCTTTTCTGAATAATGAACTATTTCACCACTAGACCTCTTCTAACATTTGCAAACAGTGTAGATCTTGATGAGCTGGCTTGTAATGATTACGAGCCGTCTCATCAAAATGGACATTTTTTGCTTTTTACAACAGTCTCAAACTTGACAGGAAATAGGTAGTGAAATATTTAGTTCCTTAGGGTGAAATGGTTGAGCAGAATAAATGAACATACATGTGCATAGCATTATTAACCTATTGTATCATGACATACATGTATCTGGATCAACAATGGTGATCTCTTGATTATACAGAAATATTGACACAACCCGGACATTGTTGGTTTGTGAATAACTATATTTACTGACAATTGTCACACAAACAATTTTAATGTGTTAGCAATTGTTTGGCAAACTCATGTACATGTATATCGCCAGATGTCACATGGTCCTATATGGTGACTATATATATAGCTTTTAACAGGCCATTAAGGCATTAACCCTTTCACCCTGAAGTAACTGGAATGGATTTTGATATGGTAATTTTCTAACCAATCCAGCTGTCACAAAATGATTTTCAGACTAGTCCATTTATGAAGAGGTGGTGTTTTTGTTCTAAAAAATAAATATGAAAATTACTTTCAAAAAGTGCAGATCCTGATGAGACGGCTCGAGACGAGCCGACTCATCTGGATCTACACTGTTTGACAATACCACTATACAGGCCAGTGCCAGTGGTGTTGAAAGGGTTAAACAAATAAATACATCTTCCATCAGCAATAGATGTACATAGGTTGTATAAACTGGTCAGCTCCACGTATTGTTATTTCCATCAACGAGATTATTAACTAATCTTCCATGACTAATTAATCTTCAGACTAATATCCTTTAGTCACAATATTACTGGTGACCTAACGGTGACCTCAGGTCCATTTGTGGGCATTTATGTGTTGTGCCTACATGCACGCGTAGGTCTCCAGCACTTCAGAATCATTTCCATTGGAAATGATTCTGAAGTGCTGTCAAACCATGCTTTTATTGAGAAATAAGGCAAGATATAAAAGCAACAGCAGACAGAAATTGTTGTATGTAGGATTAAAATGTGGATGTATGTCTGTCAAGCTCACGCTAGACATAACACTGTGTTATGATGACATGACAACTACATGTACCAGGCACTTCATTGGGCCATGACTGAGGGTATTTGAGTTATTGACATAAAATGTCGAATCAATTTCACATCAATTTGGTATGTACTGCAGGCAACTGTGTGTGTCAACTATTGAACACCAATCTATCAAATCGACATTGCTGGCATGTTTCTATGGTGTTAATTTCATCCCACTGTAAATTTCATCTTAGCCAATAATTGGCAATTGTTTTGTCAGTGATCTTCAGTTATTTCTTATGCAACTTAATAGGTTGATGGGTTTGGCTGCTGGTTTCTGAGATAGGCATTCGGTTATCTGTAGATAACAGAGTTACCAGAATTACCAAACAACTGGTAATTCTCTTGCTTTGAGTCAGGATGTGGGGGAGGGCGGGGGTACATACACTTTGACCTATTTCATGCGGGGGATGCTCAATTTTGTTTGTTTTCTTTATATGCGCTTAGAGCTGAGAAGTACATGTATATGCTGCGACCACCATTTGAACCATCTCGTTTGTTGATTCAATTCTGGATTTGGAACCATCATGTTGATAAGATATGAATGAGTGGTCACAACATCATTATATACTTGACCCTTAGACCGCTACACACAGCAATTGTCGGCTGGCATGCTTTTATATCTTGCCTTATGTATCAATAAAAACATGGTTTGACAGCACTTTAGAATCATTTCCAATGGAAATGATTCTGAAGTACTGTCAAACCATGTTGTAAATTATTCTAAAGTGCTGTCAAAGCATGTTTTTGATGATAAAAATGGAAAATAGAAAATAAACAGCAAACAACAAACAAATTAAGATAGCGGTGTAAGGGTTAAAATTGTTTGTTTTGATTGTGTTTTTTAATCAGAATTTCCTGGTATCTACTATGTAATTGACTAAATTTCAGACAGTGCAGGTCCAGATCAGACTGCGCGGATGCGCAGGCTGATCTGGACCCGCATTGGTCACAAAGACAAATTCTCGCCTTTCATTCCTCTACGACCGCGTCACCTACAGTGCATAAGTTCACGTTAAATAAGTATTTTGTTGGGATTGTCCTTAATCTGCAGGTATAATTGTTGGTATGGTGTCAAGCATACTTCAAATCAGACAGCTTGACTCGGGTTGAACCGTCCAATCGAGTGATCACAGTTTCTATTTATAGCAATCTGCGTTTCAGGCTCCAGTCTGACCGGTACAGGGATTGGTTGATTGATAGCCTAGTTGTAGAGGCTTCGGGCTTTCCTGTGGAGACATACATGTTTGCCATTTTTATGCCCCCCCCTATGCGATAGCAATGGGAATGTATTGCTTTAAGGTTCCATTCGTACGTCCGTCCATTTTCGTTTGTGTTGAAAAGATTGTAATAGTTTCTCGATCATGCTATAACTTCAATATTACTGGATGGATTACTTTAATGTTCGCATACTTGATACACACATGTATGGACATATACGACACTCACACAACCATTATTAATGGTTGTGTAAATGCGTCATATATGTCCTTGTGATGGTCAGGAAGGTCAGTCATGTTACTGATTATCATGACCTTGACCTTTCTGACCATCACCAGGTCGCAGAAACACTTAGCATATTTTTACGTCCTATTTTACGTCATATGTTTGTAACAGTTTCTTTTCTTTTGTGATCTAAATATGTGATCTTGGTGTTGTAGGGTACCTGGTACCAGATCAGCACCTTTCCCATCATAGGTAGTTTGTATGATATTTCTTTTGCTATTTTTTTAATTTTATATATGTTGTTACAACTCATCTGAACTGTCTCGATGAGACGATTCATATGAGTGGTAACAACATATATTTTTATGGAGAAATAAACAAAATAATCAGATTCTTTTCAATAACAACTGGTATGTCCATAGACTTCACATGATAAGAAGTGACATTCTGAGGTGGGAGAATAGGGCTGGCTCACAGGTTGAAGTAACGGACCGAGGTCTATAAATACATTAAATATGCCTATCAATAAATGAAGAAAAAAAATAAGCTAAACAATTTTTTTTAAATAAAATTAAGCTAACCAATGTATGGAGTATATGGAGGGAGTAAAAAAAAATTGTTTAGCTTATTTTTTTTCTTCATTTATTGATGCTTTTAGGCATATTTAATGTATTTATAGACCTCGGTCCGTTACTTCAACCTGTGGGCTGGCTCTAGGCACAGCACCGTGACCACTGTTTCATTCAATCACTCAGTTGTATATGCAGGTTTTGACCAGTGTATTTACTAAATATTAACCACGTATTTATTATTTACACTGGTTAAAACTTGACATGCTGATTTTTGTCAGGACCAGCTCTCTGACTTGTCCAAGACAAATTTACATAGCTCGGGGATATTGCAATATGTTCTATACAATCCCTATATAAATATCAGCTGTTTAGAAAATGTTTATCTTCTATAAGATTTTCGTTAATCGGTAAACTTATTAATGGCAAGCAAGTTCTCGTTCATGTATTCTGGATCTGGGCCAAATCTACAGGTATTTGTTAATTTCATGGGAAAATGGGCCTTCATTGTATTCAGACAAGTTTGTAATTAAAAGCCTCTAATCTCGGTCATTCATTGAGCCGAGCCTTTAAGCATTCTAGAAATTGGTATGTTTTGTTTGTTTAAAATCTATCCATATGTTGCATCTGATCGACATTCTTAGAATGTCGGGGCACAAGGTTGCTTATGTTTTAAAATGACATATATACTCAGCTTGAATAGGTAGGTATGTACCTCACATATTTGTGGTCGTAACTGGAGAAATGGGGCTTATGGGTTTTACTACCAGTGCAGATCCAGATCAGCCTGTGCATCCGCACAGTCTGATCAGGATCTGCACTGTTCGTCATTCCATCAATGAAACACTGCCACTCGTGACTCTAACAAGCAATATAGATTGTTATCAGGCTACAGGAGTGTGATATTTGATCAGGAGCTAGACTGGTCACAAACGCCATTTCTCTTGTCACACGGTCACATTTAAACTATATAAGCTATGAAACTATTCACCGACACGCACCAGATAAGAAACATACTCCAACAGTTACACCACAGACTATATATAAAACCAACATTTACAAACAATGTAAAGTGTACAGTAGACCCAGATTATAAGCCTCGTACATTATTTAACTGATCAGGGTCTACACTATTCGGGAATATCATTATGTTCTAACATTTACAAAGTGGCCACATTCTGTTTAATCCTTAGAATGCGGGAACCGAAAATAGTCGTCCGCTGATATTTCATATTTTGTCTTTTCTCTCAGTAAAAACATGGTTTGGCAGCGTTTTAGAATCATTTCCATTGGTGCTGCCAAACCAAGTTTTTGATGAGAAAAATAAAATATATTAACACAAATTAATTCAGCATTGTAAGGGTTAAAGCTAAACATAACAACGTTTATACCATTTCACCCATTTGACCATTAAATTTTCTATTTACTTCACTTGAATACTTGAACACACACGTGGGATGAATTAGTTAGGCCAAAAAAAAAATTGTTTGTTTCAGCTAACACCTGGAAAAAAATATAGGGTAGGTAGGTATAAGGCGAAACTTTTTTTCTCAATTTTTTTTTCCATTCACGACATACTTTTTGTACTGGATATGTTAACCCTTACTACGCTGAATTAAATGTTGTCGTCTGCTGGAAAGGTTTTATTTTCAATATTTCTCGACAAAAACTTGGTTTTGACAGCACATGAGAATCGTCTCCAGTGGAGACGATTCTCATGTGCTGTCAAAACCAGTTTTTTGTTAAGAATGAAAGCAAACATGAAAATCAGAGGACGGCAATTTCCGTCAACAGCGTAGGAAGGGTTAACCCACTATGGGTTAGTGAAAATATACTGTTTTTATCAAAAAAATTACCGATATGACGAAAAAAAGTGTAGGGTCGGCGGGACAAAATAGGGTCGGTCGGGTTAGTGGAAACAAACAATTTTTTTTGTGCCTTACTCAAGTTACTGTTATAGACTGTGCTATACAGGGAAGATAATTTGGTGATGCCTTTCTGCTCTCCCTGTACCAGGAAGCACACTTTCTGAAACATCATAGTTTTTAGATGTATCTTGATAATACTACACCAGCAGAAATATTATTTTTCAGTTTTTGTATTATTTTTTTGTTACCAAACACAAATGATTTTCATGGGAACAGTTGGGCATTTTTAGCACAGTGAGGTTTTGTGTACATGTATATGTGAGGTCTGCTATTAGCCGCCTCCACCCCCTCCACCCTTGGTATCTAATATGGACAGTTCCATGTTCATTTATGGTCTATTCCATTAATCAGGTAAGGGTTACTCCGAGAACCCGATACGTGGGAACAAGGCGACCATTACTAGGGTTACTATTAACCCTTAGACCGCTATCTTAATTTTTTTGTCGTCTGCTGTTTATTTTCTATTTTCCAGTTTAACGATCAAAAACATGGTTTGACAGCACTTTAGACTAATTTACAACATGGTTTGACAGCACTTTAGAATCATTTCCATTGGAAATGATTCTAAAGTGCTGTCAAACCATGTTTTTATTGAGAAATAAGTCAAGATATAAAAGCAACAGCAGATGACAATTGTTGTGAGTAGCGGTCTAAGGGTTAATAGATTTGAAAACTACTGACATTAACACTGCAGATGCAAGCCGGCATTAACACTGCAGATTACAAGCCGGCTCATCTGGATCTACAGTGTTTGTCAAATGTTGGCTTTATGGTCGGTCTGTGGTGTTGCCAGAAAGAGTTAAGCTGTGCCTTAATGAAATACACAGTATTAAGTTGAGACATGTACATATGTATCCAGGACAATCTAGATTAGAACACCGCATTTGGCAACATTAAAATGACCAATGTCACATTTTGTTATCGACTCAAGGTTGGTATAATTCCACAATGTCAAGTCTTTGTAGAAAATTCATCAGGTTAACGTCTTTATATCAAGTTTATGGCACTCGACTCGGAAACGTGGGTCAGGCAGGTGGGAGCATGCAATGGGAAATTTAACGATCGGGATTCATCCTTACTGGATTTCCCGAACGGAGACCTGGTTTGGCCCTCACATACATCGTTGGCATCATTGGCATTCTTGTATGTGACAGTTGAATCTGGTTATACCCCTATGTGATTATTATGATTATTCGCGCTCCTATTACTTTTAGGGGTCGGGGCCCAGTGACTTTGTTGTGGTATGGACCTGGCACCACGTCAGGTTATTCTAATTTCAGGGCTGAATATATTTTTTCTTTCGAAGTAAATATTCCGTTCTGATTTTGGGATTTTCTCCCTTTTGCAAAAGGTTACATACGGGATCGAACCTGTTGGCCCAACGTTAAATGACCTTAGCTGTTGATAGGCCGTTAAACACCAATAAATCAAATCGACTCGGAAATGGTAGTATTTTCTCAGAATTGCTATGCATTTACTATCCAAGCCATCAGTTTGGTATTCTCCACAGGTTGAAGTAACGAACCGAGGTCTATAAATACATTAACTCTTTGCATGCTAGCGGCGAAAATATCCGCCAAACGAATTAGGAGTGTATGTTTTATTTCTCTCTGTAAATATGTCTTGGAATTTCATTAGAATTGAGTCCTCAGAACTCAATTCTAATGAAATTATTTCAAGATCATAATTCACGTACTTATTTACAAGCGTGAGAAATCAAAAATAAAAGAAAATATAGGAATGATTTTTTGTCCGCTAGCTTTGAACCTAATTTATATAGCCCACAAGTTTCCCTCCCAGCATGCAAAGAGTTAAATATGCCTACAAGTCTATATGGAGGGAGTGAAACAATTTTTTTAGCTTATTTTCTTTCATTTATTGATGCTTTTAGGCATATTTAATGTATTTATAGACCTCGGTCCGTTACTGCAACCTGTGGGATTGTCTACATATAAAACATCTACGATGTCTCGACGGCTTGCCAGTATAATAACGTGGGCGATCAAAAACAGGCGTAAATCAAGTGTAGCCGTTAGCAACAGGATTTTTCTGGAAATAATTGCGTGGAATCGCTATCCGATGAATAATTGTTAAAAATAAACGATCGAATGTCCACGGAACTGCGTAAAAGCTGTAATAGATTCGGAGGCTGGTCTGTCTGGAGTGATGTATACATGGACAATAAGTTGGTCATCAACGTGATTCACATGATATTAAAGTCTGGTCACAGCCAAGAAAATCAATAGTAAATACCAGAGAGGGCTCGTATTTGTGGTGGTTAAAACAACAAAGATCTGGAATGTATTGGAATTATAAATGGTTTTCAGGTTGGCCTGCTACTGATCTATATTGCTGTTTAGAAGCATGGCAGGTGTTTCATTGATGGAAGTGCGAGACGGGAAGATAATTCATGAGCCAGGAATCAAATCAAAGTTCACTGTGTGCATCTACACACCATAAGAAAGCCACATACCAAATATCAAGCCTGCAGCTATTATGATTTAAACTTTTTACTCTTTTCAAGGCAAAACTGCAAACTTCTAAGTCCACAAGGGGGAGATTATCCATGACCCGGGGGTCCAATCAAAAATCAAATTCCACTTTGTGCATTTGCTCACCATAAGGAAGTCGCATTCCAAATATCAAGTCCCCAGCTATTACAGTTTAAAGGTTTAACTTCTTAGAAGAAACGTGACAGACGGACAGACACCTGACAAAAATAATACATCCATTTTTTCTCTCAAAAAAGTGGGTACAGTTGTATAACAATGACTGTTGCTGGGATTTACACATGGGGGCTTGTCTGGTAATGGTACTACATGTACATTGTACTTGACACCAGATCAGGATCTGCAAGAGTTTAATAGTATATGTGACTGGAGAAATGTGACCAGTGGGACCAGTAATGCCGATTTCATCAAAGTTGCAAAGTATACTTATCTAGTAATCATTTATTTTTCCAGAAATGCATTATTTCATATAGAACTAACCACTGCATATATTTGATGATTAAAAGTATGCAAAATTATTATACTGAATTTATTACATTATCACAGCCAAAATGGCTGTGATAATGTAATAAATTCAGTATAATAAAAATTAATAAATTTATCCTTAAGTTGAAAATTTCTCCCTCAAAGTATACTTTGCTAGATAAGTATTCTTTGCAATGTTGGTGAAATAGGCTACTGATCTCCCAATCAATAACCACACTTGTAGGCTGAAAACGATCTACATTGCTTGTTTTAAGCACGCCGCATGTTTCATTGATAGAATGGCGAACAGTGCAGATCCTGATCAGAATGTGTGGATGCACAGGCTGATCTGGATCTACACTGGTCGCAAAACCCATAAGCCCCATTTCTACAATCACGGCCATGTATTATTTCAGTGCTGAACATTCTCTCCCCATAGAGCTGCATTCCTGGCTGTATGTAGCACCTCACTGTTGAACACCATTGAACCAATCAATCAATCAATCAATCTCTACGCAACAATAACAATCAGTCATTCTCTGATTCTAATCCTATTAGTGGGTGGTTGGTCGGGCGAAGGTGACTGCGTAAATTAACGGTATGGGTTCCTCCTGATAGGAATCACGATTTGCCTGGTTTGGCTCTTTGTTACCTGGGAGTTGAATTGGGTTATTGCCCATTATAAAAGTAGTAAGATTATTACTGATCCTACTGCTTTTGGGAGGGAGTCAAGTGATTCTGGTGTGGGGAGGACCTGGCATCGGATCAGGATTATTCTAATTTCAGGGCTGAATATATAGTTTTTTGTCCCGCCTGCATAGGCATAGCTTTTCCGTCGGCGTCAGCGGCGGCGTCAACATTTCACGTTAACTTTTTGCATTTAGCTCAGTTTCCAGAAAACTATAACTCCTACGACCTCCATTCTTGGTATACATCAACACTGTGGTGTAACCATCTCACACAGAGGGAGCCCATGTGACCTTCACCTACATGTACTTTTCATGGTTTTTGTGTTTAGCTCTGTTTCTAAAACGTAACACTCGGGTTAATTCATTGTAAATGCAACTTCTGTTTCCCTCAATGGAATGCTTTAATATTCCATACATGCATTTGTAGCAACATCTCGCATCATTCTACAGAAATCCCATGGTGCCCGCTAACCCCAAAGGTCAAGGTCACTGACTTAGAAATTTCCGTGTTTGGAAAAGTTAACGCTCAGTTTATGCTTTAATATTCCATACATGCATTTGTAACATCATCTCGCATCATTCTACAGAAAGCCCATGATGCCTGCTAACCCCAAAGGTGAAGGTCACTGACTTAGAAATGTCCGTGTTTGGAAAAGTTAACGTTCAGTTTATGCTTTAATATTCCATACATGCATTTGTAACAACATCTCGCATCGTTCTACAGAAAGCCCATGATGCCCGCTAACCCCGAAGGTGAAGGTCACTGACTTAGAAATTTCCCGTGTTTGGAAAAGTTAACGCTCAGTTTATGCTTTAATATGCCATACATGCATTTGTAACAACATCCCACATCATTCTACAGAAAGCCCATGGTGCCCGCTAACCCCAAAGGTCAAGGTCACTGAATTAAAAATGTACGTGTTTACAAAAGTTAGCGCTCAGTTTATGCTTTAATATTCCATATATGCATTTGTAACAACATCCCGCATCATTCTACAGAAAGCCTATGGTGCCCGCTAACCCCAAAGGTCAAGGTCACTGACTTAGAAATTAACGCTCAGTTTATACTTTAATATTCCATACATGCATTTGTAACAACATCCCGCATCATTCTACAGAAAGCCCATGGTGCCCGCTAACCCCAAAGGTCAAGGTCACTGACTTAGAAATGTACGTGTTTGGAATAGTTAACGCTCAGTTTATGCTTTAATATTCCATACATGCATTTGTACCAACATCCCGCATCATTCTACAGAAAGCCTATGGTGCCCGCTAACCCCAAAGGTCAAGGTCACTGACTTAGAAATTTACGTGTTTGGAAAAGTTAACGCTCAATTTATGCTTTAATATTCCATACATGCATTTGTTACAACAACATCCCGCATCATTCTACAGAAAGCCCATGGTGCTCACTAACCCCAAGATTATTACAAGCTCCTTATGTACTATCAAACTGCGCCAGACGGGACATCTTGCAGTTCAGTTCTGATTTTGGGATTTTCCCCCCATTTGTACATGTACTTGAACATTAATAAATTTCTCCTAAAATTGAAAATTTTTCCCTCAAAGTATACTTTTCTAGAAAAGTATACTTTGCAATGTTGGTGAAATCAACTACTGGTATCCAATTTGGAAAAATATCTGTTGACGATAGACGAAATTTGACAGAAGCTGTCAAATAAGTTTTCCATGCTACATGTACATATAGCAACCAATTTTCACAATCAAAAACGGAGCATAACTCTGAATGGATCAGCAGGGATTCCGCTGGGGAAAATAAAAAAAATCGCCACTTGAAAAAAAAAAAAAGAAAAAAAAAAAAAGGAATAACCAATGGGATAAAAATAAACAATTGGCGATACAAAATTACATTTTTCGAAAAAAAAAAAAAAGTATTTTGTTTTTTTCGAAAATTATAATTTTTTATCGCCAATTGCGAAAGTGGCGATCGCCAGCGGAATCCCTGGATCAGAGGCAGAGCAAAGTATTTTACGTTACTACTACAAGATTTCTGCTCCGATTTTGATTTGATCACGATCACAAACATAATTTATGAATGGACGTCTACAGTCTACAAAACGTCTTACATGTAGCTGGGCATAAAATAATAAATTTGGCTGATAACCCCAGTTTAATAAATTGATAAAATAAATTTATGGCTTATTTCATTCTTGGCTCTACCAATACAATGTACCTGTAAATCCGAGATCAGTCAGAGGCTTAAATGAATATTTTAACAAGTCAATAATGAATGCGCCCACATGCATTTTTCATTCTGTTATCTTTCATACAAAATATTTGAATAGTCGATTGATTATAATTTATAAATATTCAAGTAGGAGTGCTATTTGAATAGTTCCCACACAATAATGTGAACTTTAAAATATATATACTTCACAAAATAAAAACAGATTGCTAGCTGTAGATAGATCATTTTTTGTCTCACCCAGTAGCCGATTTCATCAAAATTGCAAAGTATACTTATGTAGCAAAGTATACTTTGAGGGAGTAATCATTGATTTTTCCGAAATGCATTATTTCATACAGAACTAACGATTGCATATATGTGATGATTAAATCTATGCAGAATTATTATACTGAATTTATCACATTATCACAGCCAAAATTGGCTGTGATAATGTAATAAATTCAGTTAATAAAAATTAATAAATTTATCCTAAAATTGAAAATTTCTCCCTCAAAGTATACTTTGCTAGTCAAGTATACTTTGCAACGTTGGTGAAATAGTCAGTGAAAAGTGAGATAGAGTGGTCACATTCCCAGGGCTCCAGATAAGGAATTAGTAATTGAGTATTTTCACTGCATCATTTCTGAAGCAATTGGGTATTTAAAAAACTGAATTGGGTAAAATAAAATCGGACCACTGTTTACACATCAACAGACAGCAAATGAAAACATGTCTTGGCGTTATGAAATACCAAGATGTGTTTTCATGGAAGATAAGAAAAACTATGCTATATTTGTGGTCTGTTTATTGTTTTCTGCAGCATGATAAAGGTACCACACAATTGTTATTGCTTTTTGATGATTGCTACATGTACTTCTGATTTCAATTGGGTATTTAAGCAAATACGCAGCTTATCTGGAGCTCTGGTGTACGTCACTAAAAATACCAGGCCACTGTTAACAAATAATTTCTAATGTATACCTTAACCACAAATTGTGATTTGATCACATGTAGAATCTGGTGACACGCCATATACTTCGATCGGTGGCATATATATTGAGATCTTATTCATGTCTATATAATGTGGCCCGGCCTTAAATGACCTTAGCTGTTGATAGGCCATTAAACCCAAACAAACAAACAAACCAAACTATATGTGGTTGTCACTAGAGGAATGGGGCTTCTGGGTTTTGCACACACACAGGGGATGGCTTTGTGTTTTCATGTACTCATGACCAAAGGTCATGTACTCATGACCAAAGGTGGGTCACACGCTAGAACCACAGGTTGAAGTAACAGATCGAGGTCTATAAATACATTAAATATGCCTAAAAGCATCAATAAATGAAAAAAAAATAAGCTAAAAATTATTTTTTTACTCCCTCCATATACTCCATATTATGGAGGGAGTAAAAAAATAATGTTTAGCTTATTTTTAGCTTATTTTTGTTCTCCATTTATTGATGCTTTTAGGCATATTTAATGTATTTATAGACCTCAGTCTGTTACTTCAACCTGCGGCTAGAACCACAATCTTGAAGTTTGTATTTTTGCAGTTTTGATAATTTTGAATAACTAGAAAGAAATTTGTGAGTTTTAAGTTTTACATAAATATTCTGTCTTGCTACTTTATATTAGCATAACCTACTGTTTATACCAGTTTCCATCAGTCATGTACCATTGTCTAATTAACTTGGCCTTTGGTTGTCTGTATGTGGTGAAAATAATAGGCTTAACCCTTAGACCGCTAAGGGTTAATAGTGATAGCCGCCATGAACCTTATACATGTATATAGCTGTGACTGGAGAAATGGGGCTTATGCATGTTTTACGACCAGTGTACATCCAGATCAGCCTGTGCATCCGCACAGTCTGATCAGGATCTGCACTTCTTGCCATTCCACCAATGACACCATCATGCTTCTAACAAGCACTATATGGATGGTTATCAGGATACAGGAGTCTGCTATTACATCAGGAGTTACACTGGTCACAAACCACATTTCTCCATATATAGGGAGTGGCATAATATAATGGTCGTATATAGCCAGATTAATGATCTATTATTTTGTTTGATTTGGATCCAGCTATGGACTTCATTATTATACCTCTCTGGCTTGTGAACAAAGTATTGCCAAGGGGTATATAGTTTTCGCCTTCCCTTCATTTGTCTGTCCGTCCGCTTTCCCCTTCATTTGTCTGTCCGTCCGTACACTAATATTAAAATTTTGATATGTTTTAGGTTTGTCGATCCAGGTGTCTGTGAGCCCCTGCTCATTTGCTCTAGTTAGTTCAGATGATCAGGACTCCAGATAAGGAATTAGTAATTGTGTATTGTCACTTGATCATTTATGAAGCAATTGGGTATTTCAAAATTGAACACAAAGTGTGTAAAATAGAATCCTACTGTTTACACATCAGCAGACTGCACTTATTGAATAGTTTGCTTCTAAATGAAAACACATCTTGGTATTTCATTAGAAGACAATTCTAATGAAATACCAAGATGTTTTTTCATGGAAAAGTTAGAAAATATGCTATATTTGTGGCCTGTTTATTATTTTCTATAGCATGAAAAAGATACCACAAATTTTTCATTGCTTTTTGATACTCACTATACTTCTGATTTCAATTGGGTTTTTGGCAATTTTAATTGGGTATTTACGCAAATACGCACCTTATCTGGAGCTCTGAGATGATGCATGTATTCATTAGGTCTGCATTACCAGATTGGGTGACCTGTATATGTGGGAGGGATCCTGGCCATTATTATGGATTCCAGGAGCAGAAAATCAATCGGGATTTGTCCTAATGACATAAACTGAGCTGGACAAGGGTTCCAGATAATTGCATATTTTATTTCGCTGGCTGCCAATGTCATAATTGAGTTACAGTGTACTGCTGCCTTGTAGTGGTCTGGTGCAGACACTGTCCAATGCTGACCAGACATATATGAAGCTGGTACAATATAGATATGCCTGCCAGGGTGTTGGGTTTAGAGACTTTCCACTGAATGTAGCTGTGCTGCTAAGGAATTTATCAGTTCCCAGAAATGGCTTATAGTGGGGAATGGGAGGGCATGCATATCTATCCTTTCTGGGATTCACGCCTTGGACCAAGAGATCAGGGGCCCGTTTCACTAAACTTTGTACGACTAAAATGTTCGTAAGTGCAAATTTAGAATAGTCTGTAAATTTCAATTGATGGATTTACATTTATTGAGCATAGGCTGCATGTGCAGCCTATGCTCAATACATGTAAATCCAATAATTGCTTACAATAACACATTGTCAATGTGAAATTTACAGAGTATCATAATTTTGCACTTACAAACATTTTAGTCGTAGGAAGTTTAGTGAAAGCGGCCCCTGATGTTGTAATACATGTTCAACTTCCCACCTTTTCAACATACATTGTGCTTTGTATTTTGGGGCCAATTCTAATTCCTGACTATGTGTCATTTATTTGCTGTCTAGTTAGTTGTCCATTTTTTCACTTAGCGTTCAGTGGAAAGTAATTCCTTGATGAAGGCCTTGTGCCGAAACATCGGAAAAGTGGGTTCCTGGTTTTTGCAGAATTGTTGAACATATTAATTGTGTTATTGCGGAAAGATAATTATATGTGGCAGTTCATCCACTGGATGGGGAAGAGGGTTAGGGTTAGCGTCCTACATGTGCATTGCTGGCTTGAATCCTTGTCCATTACTACTCTCTTGTAGAATCCATGTATATATACATGTATAATTCCAGCACAAAAATATTTACACAATTCCATAACATTTGATTGGCCCGTAGCAAGTCTCTGTCCAAAATTTATATCCCAGTAAACTCCCACGCCGAACTACTTTCTACAGGTGCGCTGTAAGTGCTGTCAATGTAAACAAATGGCTGCCGTCAGTCAAAATAATCACATTTTCTTGATGAATTTATTTCAAATGCTGGAATTATAAGGAATGAATGGCCTTTTTGTGGAATTTATCGGGGATATAAACTTGGAAAAGTCGCGGGAATACTGGACGAGGCCTTCTGGCCTTCGTCCATGGCCCGTAGCAAGTCTCTGTCCAAAATTTATATCCCAGTAAACTCCCACGCCGAACTACTTTCTACAGGTGCGCTGTAAGTGCTGTCAATGTAAACAAATGGCTGCCGTCAGTCAAAATAATCACATTTTCTTGATGAATTTATTTCAAATGCTGGAATTATAAGGAATGAATGGCCTTTTTGTGGAATTTATCGGGGATATAAACTTGGAAAAGTCGCGGGAATACTGGACGAGGCCTTCTGGTCTTCGTCCAGTATTCCCGTGACTTTTCCAAGTTTATACCCCGATAAATTCCACAAAAAGGCCATTCATTCCTATAATAAACATACATGTACATGTAGCCATACCAGAGGGTGGGAGGGTGTGTGTGTGTCTGAGCAATAAATCAAGCCATAAGGATTCATATCTTAATGGATAATCTTACTGGGATTCACGCCTATTACGTGATTTGGTATAAGAAGAGTGCCTGGCACTGGATCAGGACACTGTATTTAAGTTCTGACAGTTGTTAATGTAATTTTGTGGTGAATTTTCAGTACAATCCCCTCCATGCAGGTGCATTCCCGTCTGTACATGCACAAGTATATAACCTTCCTGTTGAACATACGTAAAACCCAAATCAACCACTCATGTATGTACAAATCATAATTGTCTAGAGTTTATCACACGATGCTCATAAGATGCTAAGTACATTTTCATGACAGTGAGTAATTTAATTCTTGTATGCAACATTTCCTAACCAAGTAAATGTATTTACAATGGTGAAGTCAATTAAATTGTGTCGTCTGTTTTTTATTTTCCATTTTTCTCATAAAAAACATAGTTTGATAGCACTTTAGAATCATTTCCAGATTCTGAATCATTTCCAGCTGTCAAACCATGTTTTTATTGAGAAAGAAGGAAAAATATAAAACAAAAGCAGACGACAATCGATTTTCGGTTCCCATGTTCTGAAGATTAACACTTAGAATGCAGGGAAACAAAACATTATCATCTGCTGTTGGTGGTATACGTTTTGTTTTCTTTCTCATCAAAACATGGTTTGACAGCACTTCAGAATCATTTCCAACGATTCTAGAGTCCTGTCAAATCCTGTTTTTCATCTGGAAAATTGAAAATAGAAAATTAACAACAGATGACAAAGTTCAATTCAGTATTGAAAGGGTTAATACGATATGAAAGTCTAACTGTGAATGGTGACACCATTAATTAATAACATTATAGTATTACAGGATATATTTGTACCAGTTAACTGTTAGTGTACGTAAACCATTGAACAGTGAATAACGTATATCCTGTTACTTTTAATTGTTAGGCAGTTCCGTCGCAAACATGTATACGTCATATTTTGTTTTCCCTAACCCATGAGATTTATGAGGCGAGCCATGTGATTTCTTACCTAATAGCTCTGAGGAGCAATCCGCTCCAAAACACCCGAACCTGGAAAAAAAATGCAGAAAGCTGATTTTTTCACCAGTGGTAGCTTGCATATTTTTTAATTGATTGGCAAAAGTTATCATCTGAAAAATGTGAGCTCGCTGAGAAATCCAAGATGGCCGCCAAAAAAAATACAAATCACATTGTATTAATGCATGTTCATAAAACAATGCATAATTTACCTCTAATATGTGGTTTTGGGATGTAAGGTAGTAGTTTGGTGACTTCATAATTGTTCAAATGCTTCAAGGTCAGCTAATAAGACCAAGGTCAAATGTCAAATATCACATGCACTTGTTACTTTTCGATGCTGAAAATTTCAATTAATGTCAGTTTTTGAACATTAATACTGTATTTATATATACAGATCCTTTGTTATATATAAATGTATAATACATGTAATGTTATTAAGCTAGTTATGCATCATGTATCGAGGCACAGCTATAACCCTACTCATGATAGTGATGCACACTCCAGTGAAGGTGTGATACAATAGCAACAATCGAAAGACCACTACAAGAACAATGTTTGTGAGTAAATTGAATTTTCTTTTTGTTATTGTTGTCTCCTTATTGCTGTCATACCTTTTATTTATTCCAATATATACATAGTTACCTACCCTGGTACCTAAATTTGCCATTTGCATTCCTCAGTCACTTCATAGCCGACAAACATCACCCAATGACAATTGGTATCAAATAAGCAGTTTATCTACCATTGATAACCGCACTGTAAGAAAATACCCTTGTGAACAGATCTTTGTCTTTGACAACATAGATATTGATACTGACACTGACCAGACATGGAACATGGCATGTGCTAGGTGGCATTGCTGGTGTCACTCCAGCTGTACAGACTGGGAAAGAACAGCTTCCTCGTTCAACACCAGTTCGATCAACTGATATTGCTGGCCACGGAGATGCTCTATTCTGCCCTTTTGTATGCACACGATTTATGTTTGAAGTACAAGTTGGGTATCGCTCCTGTTACATTCGACCAACCACTGTACAAGAAAGCAGTCAAAATCATACAGGCATCATCAGAACAGGCTGGTAGGGGTATTAGGTGTTTTTCATCTGTTGTCATACATGGGCGCAATCGGGCATGTCATGACTGAAAGTGGTTTGTCTCATACGTTCTTGATGGTCTAGAAAGTACTTGGCCGCAGAATCAAGGATTGGAAAATTGTGGATTGTTTATCAGAAAATGGTGCGGTTAATACTCTTATTAAGAACTGCACCTGTTCTGCATTATGCAATGATCCAACTATTTCACTCTGATGGGCATGTGGAATATGCAAAATGTGCCCGTCTTTACCATACCAGATGATAAAGCTCCCGAATATCATGGATGAAAATCAGCGTACTGCATATACCACATCTGGCTACTGGACAATTCGCAGGAGTGACATATTCTGGTTAGGTAACCCGACGGACCAGCCCATTGAGCAGGTGCTGATGCGGATGCTAAAGACACAAGGAGGCTTGAAACATGGTCGTGGCATCACAAGTAGCACCCATTCGATGATGGTCCACGTTCTGCCAAGGACTGTTCCCACATGTCTGTGAGTCACTTCTGTAGCATTCATTTGCAAACAAGCGACCAGCACAATTGCATGCGAGTCTCCAAACAGCGCGTGATGGACAACACTATGCCATATTTTGGAATTGGCTTGGTGATCACTTTCCTTTCTGTTACAGAAGCCATCATTGTGGCAGTCTGGTCTCTGTCTCAACAGGACTGGTTGCACACAAATCTGTTAATGCAAATTGTGCTCTGGAGGGAAGCTGCGGAATGCCTTACATGTGACAATTATGCTGACGCTAAATTCAAAAGGAATGACCGAGTTGTTTCAATTGGTAAGTAAGCGCGAACAATAGTGACAGTCTGTAATCATGAAGTTTAGATAGATTCCAACCTTCTGTTCATGCGTGTTACATGTGTCATCAGACATGGAATATCACCTTCGACATGAGTTCAGAAAGGAGCCACCAGCATTATTTGACAAGGGAGTGTTGTGGAAGAACAATAAAAGTGTTCTGGCTAATCATCTGAAAGCCCCAGTTACCTCCACAACACGTGATGAAGGCGAGAACCCATACTACATTATTGATGGCGGCCATTTATTGCAGAGTGTGTCATGGCCAATTGATCCGGATACTTGTACATATGAAATGTCTGTGACAACTATGTATCCAATGTGCTAAATAATTATGACAAGTGTACATTTTGTTTTGATAGCTATGCCACCATGTCAACTACAGTTGCAGAACAGAATAGGCACAGTCTCAGTCAAACCATATCTGCAAAAATAATTGTTGATCTTCACCGACCAATCTCTACAAATCAACGCTTGTCCTTAGCCATTTCTTCAAATCAACACTCTTTCTTAGCCAGTCACAACTAAAAAAAACCGACTGATAGAAAAGTCAAACAGAAGCTCACCGTCGAAGGTGTGAAATGTATTCAGGCTACCGTAGACACTGAATACATGTTGCCACGTTCAACCATAACTTACGCCGATGCTCACCCATGTCGTCCCGTGGTACTGGTCGGCACGGACACTGACTTGCTTGTCATGCTGGTCGATAGTCACCACCACAAACTTCTACATGCGTTACTCAATGAATGTTGTTTATACAGTCAGTGACATTCAACTAGCGATGCAACCCAGTGCACGTACAAACGTTCTTCTCGGTCATGCCATGATAGGGTGTGATATGTCTCTGCCCCCTTCGGCATTGGGAAGAAGGCACTTACTGTTGTCAGTAAGATTGACAGTAGCGGATGTATTTCGAACTTCCGACTCCAGTCAGAATGTAGTTGCACGGGTGGGGGAGACAATACTCTTGAAGCTATATACTAGTAATGCCAAGCAGTCTACATCTCTTGACAAGCTGCGTTGTGTACAATACATGCAAAAGAGCAACAAGAAAAGCAACAGCAGCTTCAAACTGGAGAGCCGCCCACCAACATCGGCAGCTGCAAGATATCACTCGTACAGAAGATACTTCACTGTACAGTAATGGCTTGGTCATGTTGGAGATCTAGAGCCCACTGACTGGGGCTGGGAGCTCAGTGGCAATATGCTGAAAACTGTTCTGACAGATGTATCTGTAGCACCTGACAGTGTACTCCATATTGTAGCATGTGGCTGCAAGACAGGATGTACAACAATGTGCTCGTCATGCATTTGCCAAACATGAACAAATTACTATCCTCTCGATGGTGACGATGAGCAGTAATTAACTTTCTCACCATGTCGACATAAAAGTGTAGACTGTAAGCATCCGCAACATTGAAACTTGTTTTGTGCGATATTCAAGGTCATATTAGGATAATTATATTATATAAGCTGAAGCACTTACTCTCCCTAGTATTGTTTACTTACTAATATATAAAAGGAGGTGCATGCACTGTACTGGTAAATAAATACAGAAATATAATAATATTGCGCAGATTTCACATGATTATTTGGAATTATTTGCAGATGACCTTGAAATTTGCAGATGACCTTGACATCTGACCGATGATATGACATTAGATTTAGATTCCTCACATCCTCTAACATGAAACTGGGTTATGTTATATTAGTTTAAGATCAAAACATTAAAGATATACGACTCTTCATATTATTGGCGGCCATCTTGGACGCCATCTTGGATTACACATCGAGCTCAAATTTTCCAGATGATGACTTTTGTCTATGGACTCAGTATGGCTCCAGGTAACTTTGCTGAACAAATCATCTTTCTACATTTTGTTTCCAGGTTATAGCTAATGCTCCTGTACTATAAGGATATTTGCAACATCTGAAAAATACATGTATTTACAAAATTTATGATATTTTCCATAAATGACGTCGAACCAAAATTTCAGAGCGAATGCGGAATTTTTTATTTTGCTTTGAAATTTTGTCCACTTCCGGTGCCAATTACAGAAAATATCCATAAATATTTTTCATGATAAATCGCACATAATTATGTTAGGTAAAAGATCACATGGCTCGTCTCATACATGTATATCTGGTGTGATTTCTTCTTTAAAAACACTACAAATCACATCCCAGGGCTCCAGATAAGAAATTAGTAATTAAGTATTGTCACTCTATCATTTCTGAAGCAATTAGGTATTTCAAAATTTTAATTGGATAAAATGAAATTACACTACTGTTTACACATTAACAGACAGCATTTATTGAATAGTTTGCTTCGAAATGAAAACATATCTTGGCATTTCATTAGAATTGTCTCCTTGGAGACAATTCTAATGAAATACCAAGATGTGTTTTCATGGAAAATAAGAAAAATATGCTATATTTGTGGTCTGTTTATTGTTTTCTGAAGCATGATAAAGGTACCACAAATTTTGTATTGCTTTTTGATACTCGCTACTTGTGTCATTTCAGTTGAGTTTTTGGCAATTTTAATTGGGTATTTAAGCAAATACGCAGCTTATTTGGAGCTCTGACATCCTCTTTTCTTTTTCTACGCATGTGACAATGAAATCCGTGTGAGACGCAGTTCTATGATTAGTTGGGGAAACTTGCACTTTCATCATCCTGGAAATTTGAATTACAAATTGCGGTAAATATGTTGCTGATACTTTTAATGAAGTTTTGACGCAATTGACTTGGTCACGATTTCGGGGAATACCGCGGGAGGTTTGCGACGTTTTGCCGTGCTACCGAAAAACACCGTAAATAAAAATAGATATGCGGGTTTCGTGTTGCCTGTAATTTCGAATCAATTGCCTTTATTGTTTCAGTTCAGTTTGGCTCTCAACTTGTTTTGTATCAGTTTCACTTTCCGGAAATCAGCCATACATGTACATGTACTTTTGCAAACTTGAATAACAAACAGCTGGTCAATATTTTGGAGCAGATACATTTTAGATTTTTTGCAATAGTGAAGTCTTTTTATATACATGTTGTACGATCGAGTGTGTGAAAAAAACCAAGAATTGTATATAGTTTTTAGGAAAAATGCAAAATTCACAGGAATAGTCAGTATATTCCTAAGGACAAAAATATCCTTCCTCTCCAAAAAGTGTATTTTATTTTCTCATTTCTCTTTGAAAGTATATATCGAGACCACAAGGCAGTTCAATTGAGTGGGTCACCTCCAAAAAGTGTATTTTATTTTTCTCATTTCTCTTTGAAAGTATATATCGAGACCACAAGGCAGTTCAATTGAGTGGTCACCTCCAAAAAGTGTATTTTATTTTCTCATTTCTCTTTGAAAGTATATATCGAGACCACAAGGCAGTTCAATTGAGTGGTCACCTCCAAAAAGTGTATTTTATTTTCTCATTTCTCTTTGAAAGTATATATCGAGACCACAAGGCAGTTCAATTGAGTGATGGTGATCACTCAATTGAACTGCCTTGTGGTCTCGATTCATTTCTCTTTGAAAGTATATATCGAGACCACAAGGCAGTTCAATTGAGTGATGGTGATCACTCAATTGAGTGATGGTGATCACTCAATTGAACTGCCTTGTGGTCTCGATATATACTTTCAAAGAGAAATGAGAAAATAAAATACACTTTTTGGAGAGGAAGGATATTTTTGGGATAAATTGAGAAAAATGTATTCCATATTAAAAAAAAATGTGTGCAAAACAAATATATTCTAATCATATTGTGAATGTGAAAAAATTGTACATATATATGTATATGTATCGTCACCTGTCTGTCTGTCTGTCCGAGATTTATGTTTCTACTATCTGTGTTACCGTAAGTTCATATACTTATTTGTCATCAGCCATATATGTATTTTCATTCTCTAGCCCACCCATGCGGCCCCTGTGCTCAAGGTCAAGGTCAAAACACCAAGCCCTATACATACACTTATTGCAACAGTCGTAAGGTACCTTTTCGGAAGCCTCGGTCCATTTCTGACAGCCAATGGATCATTTGCTATGTACATGCGCATGATATTGACACGCCATAATCCGTCATACAGTTTTCATATGATGATCATGTGACGTTGTTCTATGATTAGTTCGGGAAATTGCCACTTTCGTTGACACGGAAACATGAAGAGGGATCAATACGTTTCAATTTATGATTATTTTGTCGTGTTCAACTTTTGTGAAAACAATTTGTTGTTGAGAATTCAAGCTAAGATGATCACAAATATATGAGAATTCAAGCTAAGATGATCACAAATCGTAGATTGAATTTCAACAAAACCTGTATAATGAAGTTAGTGTGTGAAGTTTTTACAACATCGTCACTGTCTCATAACATCATTACATGTGAGGAAAGTGATGAATCAGATTTTGTAACAAACAATTTTAACCCTTAGACCGCTATCTTAATATTGTTTTTGTCGTCTGCTGTTTATTTTCCATTTTTATCATCAAAAACGTGCTTTGACAGCACTTTAGAATAATTTACAACATGGTTTGACAGCACTTCAGAATCATTTCCATTGGAAATGATTCTGAAGTGCTGTCAAACCATGTTTTTAATTGAGATGAGAAATAAGGCCAGATATAAAAGTAACAGCAGACGACAATTGTTGTGTGTAGCGGTCTAAGGGTTAATTTGTAGATTTGTAACATATTTCTGAACCCAATTATGCTGTATGAGTAGACTACATACCCTCAGAGTTTGGTGAAAAACCTTTTTTTATAATTAATTAATATTATAGTTAATTGACATTGTTACTCTTTACATATCAAACATGAATTGCCAAGTTTGATACCAGGGGAGATAACTGTGATTCATTAAAAAAATTAACGGAAACAACTACATGTATTAAGTCACTCTACATGTCGACGGTCTTGTAACATAAGGTCGTAAGTGCTATGCTTTAGCATAGCAGTTACGACCTTATGTTACTAGACCATCGATGTGTTATGTGCAATTTCACCACATACAACATGTATGTAAATTTGTACGTATAATTGGAAACACGGCATTTGTAATTGCTCAAGTTTTTCCATTGAGTTTCTGGCATGCATTTAAGATGCTGAATACATTTACGTGACATTGACTAATATTAATGCGTACAACATCGCCACGTAATAGACATAACGATAACTAATTGTCTTGTGATTTCAATTAATTGAAATTAGTCATATAGGCCAGACAGAGGAGCATTAGTTTCATGTACCTGCCACCTCCTGGTACCAACACTACAGAAAACAATTGTAGCATAACAACCATCAATATACAATTAAATAGGGTTTCCCAAAACAAATGGTATCCAAATAAGTTGTTATTGGGATAAACGGGTGTAATCATACTAACCCTAAACATTGGGACATTCTTTGTTTTGGGACACCAGTAGCCTATTTCACCCAGTATACTTATCTAGCAAAGTATACTTTGAGAGGAGAAATCTTCAATTTAAGGATAAATTTATTAATTTTTATTATACTGAATTTATTACATTATCACAGCCATGTTGGCTGTGATAATGTAATAAATTCAGTATAATAATTCTGCATATTTTAATCATCAACTATATGCAGTCGTTAGTTCTATATGAAATAATGCATTTCGGGAAAAATAAATGATTACTCCCTCAATGTATACTTTGCTTGATAAGTATGCTTTGCAATTTTGATGAAATCGGCTTCAAATGTTTATATGTTTTTCGTAGAATAAATTGTGTCCAAATATTTATGGTTATTACGGTAGATTGATTATAATTCTACGTTGTTCCTATTGCGTTTTCTGGCTGATAAGTTTGTGCGTTTTTAAAATTTTGGCAGCTTTCGTGAAACAGACAGTATAGTATTTATACCGTAGTTAGGTTTTAAAATATTTGGGAATAAGTTTAATAGTGGATATTGCTTGTTTACTCGAGTGTACTAAACAGTTTATATCTCAATGCTGCATATTGGTCAGGGTATATGGTGGTCTCAAATGTGACTGTGACTGGAGAAATGGGGATTATGGGTTTGCGACCAGTGTAGATCCAGATCAAATACCACACCCCTGTATCCTGTCAGTGATATATATTGCTTGCTAGTAGCATGACATTTTGTATAGCGAACAGTGCAGATCCTGATCAGACTGTGCGGATGCACAGGCTGATCTGGATCTACACTTGTCGCAAAAGCAATAAGCCCCATTTCTCCAGTCTCAACTCATACGGATGCCTTTTACAGCATCTGCACTGTTCGCCATCCCATCAATGAAACACCCGTCATGCAAGCTGCCGGAGTGTGCTATTTGATCGGGAGCTACACTGTTCACAAATCCCATAAGCCCCATTACAGCGCCAGTCGTCGCCGCCAGCAACATGAGCCTGATTCTGTGATAGCAGGTTTTCCTGTCTGAGGAACATACACTCACTATGTTCGTTATTCATGTTCCTGGGAAACCAAGCACGATGTAGTTTTTACACTCCCATTCTGCGGAAACTGAAACTATCGGAAATTTCCCCTCAGTGGATTCTAGTACTTTCGGTGTCGAAATATGCTGTTACGCATATGAAACTGTTAACCCTTTCAACTCCACAGGCCTGTATAGTAGTATTGGCAAACAGTTTAGATCCACGTGACGAGCCGGCTCATCAGGATCTGCACTTTTTGCAAGTAATTTTCATTTGTTGGGTACAAAAGCACACCCTTTTCATAAATGGACTATAGTCTGAAAATTTTGTGACCATTGGATTGGTTGCAAAATTAACATATCAAAATCCTTTCCAGTTACTGAAGGGTTAAGCATTTCTCTGCCCTCGGTGTCAGTAGAGTGGAATGTGTGTCCGTCCGTGGGTCCAATTAAATAGTTTGCCACAGTTTCTCCAATCTGTCATAACTTTACTTACTCTTTAAGGATTACTTCCATACTTCAATATGTTATGTATGTGTACAAATGGCACACATCCATGCATGTTGCCCTCAATATGACCATATACTAGAAGTTTGCCGAAGTTTCTCAAGTCAGTCCGAACTTCTGTATGCCTTGAAGGATTACTTTAATAGTTCAGTACATCATACATGTAATTATGCACAAATGCCACAAATCCATGTTGCCATTAATATGGTATAGAATTTGACCTTCACAACTTTGCTTAAACACTTGACACTTTCAGTTAAGAAGTTATGTCAGAGTTTCTCCCACACGGGGCATTCACAGGCCACACTTTCTTGTTTTCTCTAAATTTTTCATATCTCTCAATTAATATATATCATTTGAGGAGAAATAAAAAAAAGTATTTGTTTCTTCTGTTTTTCATATATTATTTCGTATGAACTTTTGTTGAATAAATTTATCCATAATCATCGATCATCGCTCGTGTAATACGCTATACATGTACATTGCATGTGACTGTGACGGGAGAAATCTGCTTTATGTCCTTATGACCAGTGTAGACCCAGACAGGGGCGGATCTAGAAGCTGGGTTCCAGGGTTCAGCCACGGAGTTTACATAGATCACAGTTTACCACCAGTTGGAGTCTGAATTTAAATGCCGTAAAACACAAGAAAGTGCATTTCGAAGAACTCGAGATAGGACAACGCCCTAGTTGCGAACGGTAACTCTTGCCATACGGGAGTAGATTGCAAGAGTTACCTTCGCAACTAGACAACCACCACCCCCCCCCAAATGCTGGATCCACCCATGCCAGACTAGCCTGATCAGAAGCTACACTGGTCAGAAATGACAACCGTCTCCATTTCTTCAGTCACATAGAGACTTGTCTTGTAAATAGGTTAGCAAATTTGGTTACTTTAAAATTACATGTCATCGAGAGCATTAGAATCGGCGGAATATGTCAGTTTCACTTCACTTTGTTGAGTTTAACCCATTTAATGCTGAGCATACGCCATGATTATGTTTGCGAAAAATCCTAAATATTTCCTTATATGTGCTCAGAAATATATGTCATGACCACCATTTGAACCGTCTCGACGAGATGGTTCAAATGAGTGGTCACAACATATACTTTCATTGAGAAATAACAAAAATAAAATATATAATACATTTCATACCTATAAAGGTGTATTCTGAAAGGAATGGGTGATTATGACATTATGACATTATTGACATGTCAATTAAAGCATTTACCCATTCAACCCAAAGGAACTGGAATGGATTGTGATATGTTAATTTTCCAACCAACCCAATCATCACCAAATGATTTTCAGACTAGTCCATTTATAAAAGAGTTATGAATATGAAAATTACATGTACATGTACTTGCAAAAAGTGCAGATCCTGATGAGACGGCTCGTTATGAGCTGGCTCATCTGGATCTACACTGTTTGCATATTTCACAAAAGAAGTATGTAGTGTTGAAAGGGATGCCGCGGGAGTTGTGAGACAAATTACTCGTCCGGTAACCTATTTACAAAACTGGTTTATAAGATCACGGGCCATTTATCACGGATGCATTCCTTTTCTCATTCCAGAAAAGTTTTGTGGAATTCTACGACAACCGACCTGCGGACAAAGCTGATGATAATCCGTGGCCCACGATGAGTAAAATTGTACTCGGCGCGGGCGCAATATTAGCCATTGGTGCATTATGGACCAAATCCTGAAACTGTTCTCTCTGAATTTTGTTATTTATTTTTCAGTCGGGGACTTTGATGGATTTACATTTATTGAGCATAGGTTGCATTTGCGCCTATGCTCAATAAATGCAAATCCAACCGTTCAACAAGGATTGTGAAATAGTGTTATTTATTTTCCAATTTGCGGCCGGTCAACATAGTGTTGGATCCTGAAAGCAGAATAGCTGTGTGTGTCATATTGTATATCAACGGCTGCAGGCAGCGAGTAGTAATATAAGGGTGGAATTGGCATGGACACAGGAGCGAGGAGCAGGAGGGGTCGACAGCAGAAGCAACAGTCCGGCACCAGCATGGCGATGGCAGCAGAAATTGAATGAAAAGAATGGCAAAAAATATATCCTTTCATGCTGTGTATCTATACACCATTTAGTTTGTGGAAAATCCAAAATATTTTCTTTATATGTGCGTCAAGGCGGTTCAAATGAGTGGTCATAACATATAATTTCTTTCAGAAATAGCAAAAAATAAACATTTAAAAAGGTTCATACCATTAAAGGTGTGTTCCTAATGTATTTAAATGGGTTAAATACAAAACTTTGTTTTTTGTTGATAAAAATGTAAATTAAAGTGAGTAATCAGCAGACAAAAAGATTTAATTCATCACTGTAACGTTAACCAATTAAAGACGGGATACAATTATAGTATGAAACATTTTAGGGGGAAAAAAATCCTATTTTTTTTATTTCATCTCGAAAGTATATGTTGTTACCACTCATTTGAACCGTCTCATCGAGACGGTTCAAATGAGTGGTAACAACATGTACCTTTATGAAGAAATAAATTAGTTTTTTTTTCAACAACATTTATCGTATCTTTAGACTGAAATGGGTTTAAGGCCTGAAATTTTGTGTAGCATAAACTTAGTTGTATGCATCTCGACATTGATATAGAAATCAGAATCATCCTCCATCATTTTATATTTACCATTTTGTATAGTTTGAGATGTATATTCAGTCTTTTAATAACCAATAAATGGACACGGGCTAGTAGCTGGATTGATCTTACATGTATGGTGGGTGGCAGGTGGGAGCACGCAATGGGTAATTTAACGATCGGGGTTCATCCTTACCGGAATCCCGACTGGAGACCTGGTTTGGCCCTCACATACGTCTTTGGCATTTTGTATGCGACAGTTGAATCTGGTTATACCCCTTATGTGAGTATTACGATATTCGTAATCGTATTTTAGGGGAAGGGGCCAAGTGACTTGGTGTGGTATGGACCTGACACCAGGTCAGGTTATTCTAATTTCAGGGCTGAATATATTTGTTCTCGATGTAAATATTCCGTCCTGATTTTGGGTTTTTCCCCCCAATTCAGCAGGTTAAAATGGGATCGAACCCGTTTGCCCGGCCTTACATGACCTTTGCTGTTCATAGGCCGTTAAACACTAATAAACAAACAAACAAACTTACATGTATGTATCAATTCATGACAAAAAGGGGCTTATTAGATTTGTGACAATATTTGATCTGGAACTAGACCTGTCACAGATGTTCGATTCAGTTCACCCGTCTACCAGCTACATATATGTGACACCCATGGTACAGTGGAACATCTCTAAACCGGACACCACTACGACATCGATGTGTTAAACTATGACCGATTTCACTGTGAAGTAACTCGGTGTTTATGATTGCAAGCACATAGGCGTGTACTTCAGTGCTCATACACCAGAATTACAGTGAAACATCTCTAAACCGGACACCCTGGGGACCTCCCAGGGTGTCCGGTTTAGAGAAGTTCCACTGTATTATCACTACAGTGCAACCTCTCTACAACAGCCACCCATGGGATGATGAAAAACTGGCTGTTGTAGAGAGGTGGCTGTTGTAGGGAGGTTAATGCTGAATTAAATGTTGTCCTCTGTTTATTTAATTTCTTCGATAATTCTCATCAAAAACATGCTTTGGCAACATTTTAGAATCATTTCCATTGGAAATGATTCTAAAATGCTGTCAAAACATGTTTTTATTGAGAAAGAAGGCAAAAGCAACAGCAGGCGAAGGCTTAGGTACAGAGGAAATCATCCAATTGGGATATAAAATAGCAGCTGTTATAGAGAGGGTGTTGTTGTAGAGAGGTGGCTGTTTGGGGTGTCCGGTTTAGAGAGGTTCCACTGTACCTACCATAGATATCTTGGTAAATCAAAAACATAAGTGTAAATGTTTCCTTTTCAATGTCGATTCTGTATGATCGTCAGCATTTAGGCCAGAACATTATTTGACATAAATTCATTTTCAAAATATATGGAAATAATTTGTTTACATTAATTTTAAACCAATTTGAATAAAAAATATTATTATAAATTGAGAAATTTCCAAGTACGTAATTAGCCAGATGCTAATAATGATTGTCTTCTTTTTTTGGGTCAATACTTGGTTTTATCGACCCCTATAAAAGGTCAACAAAACCACGTATTGACCTCACAAAAAGGCAATAAGTGTATAATTGTCTGCCCCGTGTATTCCAACGTTTTCATGGGAATCTTCTAATTAATTTTGTTTGGCATTTAATAAATATCAAATGTCAATTTATTCATGTCAGCCTCTGATTCTTTTATTAGACATTTAAAGATTTGTTTTCTTTTATTTCTTTTGCATTTTTTTGTCCATTGACGTTTTTATTGTATGATTGCTCATTTAGCAAGTTGATGTGGATGGGTAGGATGTAAACATTCACGGAGAAATGAACTGTGGCCACATAAGTTGATGTTCAATATTGCCTAACGTTTCAATGTACCGTTATGCTTTCTTCTGTGTGTATGCATTTTGTGTTGACTGAATATAAAACATGATTCAATCATTCAACCCTCTTCCTTAAAAAAAATCCTGTTTCTGGGCTAAAACCATACAACATAATTTTTCTGCAGCGACCAGTTTCTGCCCTCGGTAATTACATGGACTTGCAGCATTGTCTCCCTTGGTTATTTTGCCGTACTATGAGAGTTATTTCCCCTGGTTATTTTGTTGTGCTACACGGGTATTTTGTATTCTGTATATTTCTTGTTATACATGTGGCGTAATACGAAAGCCAAAGGAAGACACAGGCAGTCGGCTGATACATGTATGTACATGTAATTTAACTCTTTGCATGCTAGCGGCGAAAATATCCGCCAAACGAATTAGGAGTATATGTTTTATTTCTCTCTGTAAATATGTCTTGGAATTTCATTAGAATTGAGTCCTCAGGACTCAATTCTAATGAAATTCCAAGACATATTCATGATATTTACACACAAGGAGAAATACAAGAAAATATGATGAATTCTTGTCAGCTAGTTTTGAACTATTTATAGCCCACAAGTTTCCCAGCATGCAAAGAGTTAAAGTGACTAAGCTATGACGACAAATGTTTTTGTTTTCTGCCTTTCTAATGTGTATAATATACCTTCCTATCATCAAGCCGACCGCCAAACACATATCTGTTCCAGTAGTTTATAGAATGTTGTCTGTTCACCTGTATGTCTGTTTGTTCATCTGACTTGTAACCGGTATGTTCTAAAATACAGTTTAAGTAGTAACTGGCATCCGTATGCGTTGAGACTGGAGAAATGGGGCTTATTGCTTTTGCGACAAGTGTAGATCCAGATCAGCCTGTGCATCCGCACAGTCTGATCAGGATCTGCACTGTTCGCTATACGAAACGTCATGCTACTAACAAGCAATATATATCACTATCAGGATACAGGGGTGTGGGACTTGATCTGGATCTACACTGGTCACAAATCCCATAGGCCCCATATCTCCAGTCACAGCCACATTTCTCATGTACATTGGTACCGCGGACTGAGAAAAGGTACCTTATGGCATTTACAAACATTGTAGGTCTCGGTACTCCAGATAAGGATTTAGTAATTGAGTATTGTCATTCCATCATTTCTGAATCAATTGGGTATTTCGAAATTTTAATTGTGCAAAATAGAATCACACTACTGTTTACACATCAGCAGACCGCACTTATTGAATAGTTTGTTTCTAAATGAAAACACGTCTTGGTATTTCATTAGAATTGTCTCCTTGGAGACAATTCTAATGAAATACCAAGATGTGTTTTCATGGAAAAATAAGAAAATTATTTTTGGTCTGCTTATTGTTTTCTGTAGCATGATAAAGATACCTAAACAATTTCATTGCTTTTTGATACTCATTACTTCTGATTTCAATTGGGTTTTTGGCAATTTTAATTGGGTATTTACACAGATACGCAGCTTATCTGGAGCTCTGAGTCTTGATGTATAGCCTAGACGTTATCACTGGACTTCATACCAGAGGTTTTGGGTTCAATCCCCACTCAAGGCATGAACCCGTATTCTCATAGTGAATGTGTTTCCGAACGCGACGGCGTAAATTAACGGTAGGGGTTCCTCCTTATAGGAATCACGATTTGCCTGGTTTGGCCCTCAGGTACGTTTTTTATCTTTGGCGCTTTTGTTGCCTGGGAGTTGAATTGGGTTATTGCCCATTATAAAAGTAGTAAGACTATTACTGATCCTGCTGCTTTTGGGAGGGGGCCAAGTGATTCTGGTGTGGCGAGGACCTGGCACCAGATCAGGATTATTCCTGATTTCAGGGCCGATATATTTTGTTTGTTGTAAATATTCAGTTCTGATTTTGGGATTCCCCCCCCCCCCCCCCCCCCCCCCCCCCCCCCACCCCCCCCCCCCCCCCCCCCCCCCCCCCCCCCCCCCCCCCCCCCCCCCCCCACCCCCCCCCCCCCCCACCCCCCCCCCCCCCCCCCCCCCCCCCCCCCCCCCCCCCTATTTGTACATGTACTTGAACATGTACATGTACTTGTGCAGGTAATATATAGGATTTAGTACTAAACCCATTGACCCAGCTTTAAATGACCTTAGCTGTTGATAGGCCGTTAAACCCCAACAAACAAATAAACATGTATTTCCATCCCACTGGTCTGTAAGACGAGACTTTAAACTGTGGTCCCGTCTCTATATGACCGTAGCTGCAGGGATTCCGCTGGCGATCGCCACTTTCGCAATTGGCGATAAAAATAAACAATTTTTTTTTTTGAAGTGGCGATTTTTTTATTTTCTTCAGCGGAATCCCTGTAGCTGTTGCTGGGATGTTAAACCCACTTTCACTTTCACTTTCACTTTGCCTCTTGGCATTCACTCAGTCTGACTATTGTGCTGATGTCAGGCAACCTACGTCGGTGACTGAATGTCGAACAGTGTAGACCCTGATCAGACTGAGCCGCTGCTCAGGCTGATCTGGGACTGTGCTGGATACAAACACCGTAAGGTATCTTTTGTAAGTTGGCGGCCCATGTATGTTTTTATATCTTTGTTTATATCCAGTATATTCTGATAACACATTTTTCTTGGAATCGTATGAATACATGTACATGTACATTGTATTTGAATATTTTTCAGCCAACATATACATGTATCCCAGAGCTCCAGATAAGCTGCGTATTTGCTTAAATAAATACCCAATTAACATTGCCGAAAACCCAATTGAAATCAGAAGTAGCGAGTATCAAAAAGCAATACAACATTTGTGGTACCTTTATCATGCTGCAGAAAACAATAAACAGACCAAAAATATAGCATATTTTTCTTAATTTCCATGAAAACACATCTTGGTATTTCATTAGAATTGTCTCCTAGAAGACAATTCTAATGAAATGCCAATGTATGTTTTCATTTTGAAGCAAACTATTCAATAATTGCTGTCTGTTGATGTGTAAACAGTAGTGATTTTATTTTACCCAAATCAAATTTTGAAATACCCAATTGCTTCAGAAATGATGGAGTGACAATACTCAATTACTAATTCCTTATCTGGAGCCCTGTATCCTTTGACTATTCATTTAACTCTTTGCATGCTAGTGGTGAAAATATCCGCCAAACAAATTAGGAGTATATTTTTTATTTCTCTGTAAATATGTCTTGGAATTTCATTAGAATTGAGTCTTCAGGACTCAATTCTAATGAAATTCCAAGACAGATTCATGATAAGGAGAAATAAAAGAAAATATGATGATTTTTTTGTCCGCTATTTTTGAACTATTTATAGCCCACAAGTTTCCCAGCATGCAAAGAGTTAAACTCTCCCATTGATATACATTAATGGCCACAATATGTTCTTTCAACAAGAAATTAGAGAATTAGTGAAACTCTACTTCACCCTTATTGTTAACCTATTATATTTAGCATACAATCTTTGTAGTATGAAAAATTATTTCTCAGCAAAATTATATGTTTAGACCATCAGACGGGTCAAATGGTGTTTATAACATATAGTTTCAAGATGAAATAAGAAAATAATAATTATTTTCTATAATCAACGTGTCAGAGTGTATTGGAAGAATAAACAGCGACACAGATTGTGAAAATATGTCCTATTACCGTTATGTAGATCGGCGAGTCTTGGGAATAATTAGTTTTTAGAAATTTTCAAGAAAGTCATGTCAGAATATGACATAGCGTATGTGACATCGTCGCTGTCGTAGATGGCATCAACAATTTTGGGCGTACACAGGGATTCCTTTGGGGGGTGGGGTGGGGAATCGCCACTTCAAAAAATTGGCCAAAAAAAATATACAATTTTCAGTTTTCGAAAATTGTAATTTTTTTATCGCCAATTTTTTGAAGTGGCGATTTTTTGAAGTGGTAATAAAAAATTACAATTTTAGAAAATTGTATATTTTTTTTTTGCCAATTGTTTATTTTTATCGCCAATTGCGAAAGTGGCGAACGCCAGCCGAATCCCTGCGTACATTTGTCGGATCATTGCCTAACTTCATAAATAGCTTTGTCACATTGATGGCTATCCACCCTGTGTAATTCGGGTCACCTTAATCTTTGTGGGTGAGACACTCGCTGGCGATCATCTTTTTTTGTGGTTGAAATTTTCCCAACTTACATGTCCAAAAAATTAGTACAACCAGCACCAGTACGCCATATTTTCATATACCTGAGACTGTGATTGTAATACGTCCTGAGCATGTACTCGGCACATGCTCATAATCATTGGTCGAGCTAGGCTTCACCAGTCAAAGTGATTGCTGTTTTACTCAAAATTGAACATTTTTGATCAGCTGAGTCTTCAGAAAGCTCGGCATTAACCAAACAAATGGGTAAATGCTTAGAAGGTTTGAATCATGAGTTATTAGTTTTTTAGCCTGTGCTAGTTCACTTATTTACATGACACCATTGCAATATAAATGTATGCATATATCTGCTGTATGTGTTGAAACTTCTGTTCTATGCCAAATTCTTTGTGTTCCTGCAGTTCTGGGGACCGTTTTATTAAATGTGCAAATTTAGAATAGTCTGGAAATTTCAAGTGATGGATTTACATTTATTGAGCATATATGCAGCCTATGCTCAATAAATGTAAATCCAATAATTGTTTACAAGAAAACATTGTTAATGTGAAATTTACAGACTATCATAATTTTGCACTTACGAACATTTTAGTCGTACAAAGTTCAGTGAAACAACCTCCCTGGTGTCAAATACAGTTGTATTCTTGTTAGCAATTCCACTGCTTCATTTTAATTTTCCTAGACTTTGATTAGTTGGAAAAGGGGCAATTGTGGTAAAAAATTCCGAAGCTATCCACAAACGGTGCAGATCTTGATGAGCCGGCTCGTTGCGAGCCGGCTCGTCAAGATCTACACTGTTTGCAAATCGTAGGAAAGAGGGCTGTGGTGTTCAAGGGGTTACTACACCTGTTTCTATTTGAACTTGTTCAGTGCATGTTAAACCAAATTCAGTCAATCAGTAATTTTATAATACATGCACATTACAACTGGTCATTTAAGGAACAAAACCATGCGCTGTTGCACTTGCTGTGGTACGCAAAATGTCATCCTTAGGCATTAACCACAGGTTGAAGTAACGGACTGAGGTCTATAAATACATTAACTATGCCTAGAAGCATCAATAAATGAAAAAAATATAAGCTAAAGCAATTTTTTTACTCACTCTATATACACATATGTGTGTATATAGAGGGAGTAATTTGTTTTCATTTATTGATGCTTTTAGAGGCATATTTAACGAGTTTTGTAGAATTTTTTTTTGCCGGGAGCAGGGGGTGGGGACGTCCGGACCCCCTGGACCCCCTGGACCCCCCTCCCCCTTTAGACTGAAGACTTTAAACCGAGGTCGCGTCTCTATATGACCTTAGATGTTGCTAGGATGTTACAAACTCATCAATACAGCAAAATCACATGTTTTCATACATGTGGCGATATTTTAGTAGCTGACATAGTGTGTAATTATATATTACCTGCTTATAGTAAAAATCTTTTTAAAGTCTGATTTACGGTAATTGGCTTTTACCTATTCAGGTATATGTATATCCATCATTTCTTAAAATAGTTTATTCAGTTCACAACCAGTGTAGACCCAGATCAGGCTGCGCTTCCGCGCAGTCTGATCTGGGTCTACACCGGTTGTGAATCATTCATTGAACATGGCCTTCTTTCATTATATAACAAGCACGTTAAGCGGCTACCTATTGGACTTGTTTCAAGCTGGTCTGCGTCTACAGTGGTGAAATTAAATAAACTCGGTGTTGACACAGCTATTTTATATATGTGGCTGTCGCTGGAGAAATGGGGGGCTTTTGGGTTTTTGCTACCAATGTAGACCAGGACGTGACCTGTGCCGTTCGCCATTCAATCAATGAAACACCCATCATGCTTCTAATAAGCAATATGGATCGTTATCAGGCTACATACGTGTGATTTTTTATCAGGAGCTACACTGTTCACACATCCCAGGACTCCAGATAAGGAATTAGTAATTGAGTATTGTCACTCCATCATTTCTGAAGCAATTGGGAATTTTCAAAATTGTAATTGGGTAAAAGAAAATCACACTACTGTTTACACATCAACATACAGCAATTATTGAATAGTTTGCTTCGAAAGGAAAACACATCTTGGTATTTTATTAGAATTGTCTCCAAGGAGACAATTCTAATGAAATACCAAGGTGATTTTTCATGGGAAATAAGAAAAATATGCTATATTTGTGGTTTGTTTATTGTTTTCTGCAGCATGATAAAGGTACCACAATTTTTTTATTGCTTTTTGATACTCGCTACTTCCGATTTCAATTGGGTTTTTGGCAATTTTAAATGGGTATTTAAGCAAATATGCAGCTTATCTGGAGCTCTGGATCCCATAAGCCCCAAGTCTCCAGTCACGCCCACATATGAGTATAGGTCTGACAGGAGATATCTTCTTTATTGCATTTGCTATACCGTAATTTATAATAAATCCAATATTAAAATCCTGATATTTCCCATAAATTGTATTGAAAGGTGGCTTAATTTCACAACTGATGATATTGTGTTGCATATAAATCGTAAATCTTAACTAAATCAATGAAGTTTGGTTTCATATTAGCAATGTGGTATTTTGTGGCAGAGCCTCGCCCATCCCATTTCCTGAGCCTTGCCAGATATTTTTTCCCATTCACAGCACTAACCTACTATTCTCTATCTATTTTCCTTATTTCTAAACCAAAGTATATGTTGTGACCACTCATTTGAACCGTCTCGGCGAGACGGTTCAAATGAGTGGTCAACATATACTTCTGATAGAGAATAAAGAAATTATTGAGCCTTGCCAGAATATTTTTTCCCATTCACGGCACTAACCTACTATTCTCTATCTATTTTCCTTATTTCTGAACCAAAGTATATGTTGTGACCACTCATTTGAACCGTCTCGGCGAGACGGTTCAAATGAGTGGTCACAACATATACTTCTGATGAGAAATAAAGAAATTATTGAGCCTTGCCAGATATTTTTTCCCATTCACGGCACTAACCTACTATTCTCTATCTATTTTCCTTATTTCTAAACCAAAGTATATGTTGTGACCACTCATTTGAACCGTCTCGGCGAGACGGTTCAAATGAGTGGTCACAACATATACTTCTGATGAGAAATAAAGAAATTCTTGAGCCTTGCCGGATATTTTTTCCCATTCACGGCACTAACCTACTATTCTCTATTTATCATCTACCCCTTTTACGTTATTGTCATATGTGTTTTAGAGATATGGACGTTATCATACGGTGCACTTGACAACATTGGAGAGCTTTCTGAATTGGATGACAAATAACTTTTTAGAAGAAGATAAAAAAAGTCAATTTATGTCCCGAGGACTGTTCAGGTGGGAGTGATTCAGTTATATTAGCCACTTGACCAATTTATTATTTTCACAAGTACAGGTACCTCTTGTCACAAGGCGAGAAAACTGTGCATCTGGCGACGGGACATGGGGCCCGTTTCACTAAACTTCGTACAACTAAAATGTTCGTAAGTGCAAATTTAAGATCATCTGGAAATTTCAATTGATGGATTTACATTTATTGAGCACAGCCTATGCTCAATAAATGTAAATCCAATAATTGTTTAGAAGAAAACATTGTTAATGTGAAATTTTGCACTTACAAACATTTTAGTCGTACGAAGTTTAGTGAAACGGCCCCCTGGTTTACCATATAATCGCTCTACCGACAGAGCTAACCGGACTGAGATACACACTTTCTGATGGTGACTTGCAGTACGGTGAAATACTCGTACGCCAAATTGGAAATCGTCCTGATTTTATGGGCAAGAGAACAAGAGACCTCCACTCCAACTGTCTATGGGGAGGAAGTTTGTATCTGTGCCCAGTTGGCTCTGTCGGTAGAGTGATGATACGGTAAACCAGTTGTCCCGGGTTCGAGTGCCACGGCCTGGTGTACATATTTCTCGCTGTGCGACTCTAATTCGGACACCCTGGGAGGTCCCCTGTGTTTTCCTAGTGGGAGTGAGTTGTATTTTCTACTTGAACAATTTCACTTGCAATACTGGGGGTCGTTTCACTAAACTTTGTACGACTACAATGTTCGTAAGTGCAACATTATGATAGTCTGTAAATTTCACATTAACAATGTTTTCTTCTAAAAAAATTAATTGATTGGATTTTCATTTATTAAGCATAGGCTGCATATGCAGCCTATGCTCAATAAATGTAAATCCATCAATTGAAATTTTCAGACGATCCTAAATTTGCGCTTATGAACATTTTAGTCGTACGAAGTTTAGTGAAACGGGCCGCAGATTCACAATTACAATGAAACCTCTCTATACCGGACACCATGAGACGTCCCCAGGGTATCAGGTTTAGTGCTGTTCCACTTTAATCAGGCATATGACTACTCCAAGACATGAGTGTGTGTTTTGCCATCATGAACAGGCATTAGCATCGGAGATCGATGCCAATGACCAAAATTAACCATTTCAACCTTTTTCCTAATGCTGAGCATTATGGTATTCGACCCATACAGGGACATTCCTGTCTGTATATGACATTGCTGTTGAACGGACACAAAACCCCATTCACTGAATCAACCCATCCTCTATACAGGTACATTCCTGCCTGTATATAACCGTGTAACCCAAATACTGTAGCTGCCACACTGTTGACTTTTGTAAGTCGCCCTGCATGACAGCCAGACAATACGGGTTAACGGGTTAATGGGTTAACGTCCGTGTTGTTGAATGGATGTAATCTCCCAACCAGGTGCATTCCTGTGGGTGGCAGTTGAATCTGGTTATACCCCTTATGTTAGTAATACAATATTCGTAATCCTATTTTAGGGGAAGGGGCCAAGTGAGTTGGTGTGGTATGGACCTTGCACCAGGTCAGGTTATTCAGGGCTGAATATATTTGTTCTTGATGTAAATATTCCGTTCTGATTTTTGTGAAATAGCCAATCGAGGTATGCAATGCATCAGGTTAAAATGGGATCGAACCCGTTTGCCCGGCCTTACATGACCTTAGCTGTTGATAGGCCGTTAAACACTAATAAACAAAAACAGGTGCATTCCCATCTAAATATGCCATTGCTGTTGAATGGATGTAAAACCCCAATCAATCAATCAATCTTTATTTATCTAAAATGTAAAGGTTATAATTTGCTCATTGACTTTCCATGCCTGGCCATATACTTCCAAAGAAGCAGAATTTTGAAGGTTTACAGAGATCCAGATAAGCTTCGTGTCTAAAGCGTACTATACTCCCTGATTTCAAAATCATTGCGTATTTTACTTTTACCAATGCATTATTGATTGTTTTCGTTACTAAATAGAGAACAAATGATTAAAACAATATAACAAATTTAAACATTCACTTATTTGAGCTAAAGCTTTTTGCAGCTCAACTAAGTGAATTTTCAACGTTATGACAGTATTTTCACTACTCAATTTGAAGTTCAATGCGTATTTTCACATTGCTGTGCGTATTTTGTACTCCCACTTTTGATAATCAATGCGTATTCAGCTAAAATAATTGCGTAAACTACGCCACTACACACCTTATCGGGAGCTCTGGGTTTAGATTATATGTGATATATGTTGGTGCAAGGCGGACATATGTATGTGTTTATAACCATGTGCCGAAATGGGACACTGCCTAGTACGGTCCTGCAATTCCGCGCACCGTCCCGCTGCCATTGAACGAATCAGTTTCAGGTTATTGATATTGTCGGAGGCGGATGTTTTCAATAGTCCGCGATTTCCTGGCATTCTCCCCATCCCTGTTTACCAAACAGGTTGCTGCTAATGCCAGCAGGATGCAGTAAAACATCTTGGATAGATCAAATATAATTGGTACATTGTATGTCTGTTTATAATAAGCGATTTGTCTGAGCAGAAACATTGCTACGGTATATAACTCACTATTAAGATGAAGTGCAGGGTCGTATATGTGTGTGTCTGTCCGTGTCAGCCAGGCAGTCGTGCAGACCAATGGTATGGTCAATCAGAGGAACACAGGGCCAAGACTAATACGGAGATCAGCCCAGAGATGATCACTGTCCAAAAATATGGAATTCTGAGAAAAATGAAAAGGGAATTCAGGGACGAATTTCAATTTCGCAGGGCAGTATGTCATGGTTGGTATGTGATTAAGTCACTGAAAATGAAGCGTGTAACTGCCTTGTTAGTTTAGTCGGTAGCGCAGTGGTGCGGTAAACCAGAGGTCCCGGGTTCGAGTCGTATGGCCGGGTATGCGTTTTTAGCTCGACTATTCGAATAATAGTTAGAGCTTATGTTGTCACGTCGGCGTCGGCGTCACCGTCACGCCTTGGTTAACGTTTTTAGTCAAGCTTGTATATGGATTACTACTGGCCCTACACCCACCATACTTGGACAACTTCATCTCCTAGTGATGTACATCAATAACCCCTGATCTATATTTGACCTTGACCTACATTTCCTCTTTAATTACTTAGTTAATTCCCCTTGGTTAAGGTTTTTAGTCAACCTTGGTTAATGTTTTTAGTCAAGCTTGTACATTCAATACTATTGTGCATGCAGACACCATACTTGGACAACCTTTTCTCATAGCTTATACATCAATAACCCCTGATCTATATTTGACCTTGACCTACATTTCCTCTTGAATTACTTAGTTAATTCCCCTTGGTTAGTCAACCTTGGTTAAGGTTTTTAGTCGAGCTTGTACATGGAATACTAGTGTGCATACATACACCATACTTGGACAACCTTTTCTCATAGGGATGTACATCAATAACCCCTGATCTATATTTGACTTTCACCTACATTTCCTCTTGAATTACTTACTTAATTCCCCTTGGTTAGTCAACCTTGGTTAAGGTTTTTAGTCGAGCTTGTACATGGAATACTAGTGTGCATACATACACCATACTTGGACAACCTTTTCTCATAGGGATGTACATCAATAACCCCTGATCTATATTTGACCTTGACCTACATTTCCTCTCGAATTACTTAGTTAATTCCCCTTGGTTAAGGTTTTTAGTCAAGCTTGTATATGGAATACTACTGGCCCTACACCCACCATACTTGGACAACTTCATCTCCTAGTGATGTAGATCAACAACCCCAGATCTATATTTGACCTTCACCTACATTTCCTCTTGACTTACTTAGTTAATTCCCCTTGGTTAGTCAACCTTGGTTAAGGTTTTTAGTCGAGCTTGTACATGGAATACTAGTGTGCATACACCATACTTGGACAAACTTTTCTCATAGGGATGTACATCAATAACCCCTGATCTATATTTGACCTTGACCTACATTTCCTCTCGATTACTTAGTTAATTCCCCTTGGTTAAGGTTTTTAGTCGAATTTGTATATGGAATACTCCTGGCCCTACACCAACCATACTTGGACAACTTCATCTCCTATTGATGTACATCAACAACCCATGACCTATATTTGACATTGACCTACATTTAACCTTGAATTACTTAGTTAATTCCCCTTGGTTAAGGTTTTTAGTCAACCTTGGTTAAGGTTTTTAGTCAAGCTTGTAGATGCAATACTATTGTGCATACAGACACCATACTTGGATAACTTTTTCTCATAGGGATGTACATCAATAACCCCTGACCTATATTTTACCTTCACCTACATTTAACCTTGAATTACTTACTTATTTCCCCTTGGTTAAGGTTTGTACTCAAACTTGGTTAATGTTTATAGTCAAGCTTGTATATGGAATACTGCTAGGCCTACAGCAACCATACTTGGAAAAGTTCATCTCCTAAGTGATGTACATCAATAACCCCTGACCTATATCTGACATTGACCTACATTTAACATTGAAGTACTTACTTAATTTCCCTTGGTTAAGGTTTTTAGTCAACCTTGGTTAAGGTTTTTATGTAGGCCGCGGCCACCTTGTTTGTCAAGCTATGTGTACATCGACAACCCTCGTAGTCGAGCTATGCTGTTCTCCTACAGCTCTTGTTTCTCGTCCTGTGACATATTTACTGGATATACCTATACATGTACCCATACTTGTCGTTGCTGGAGGATTCAGGTGAGGTATACACTATATATACAGTGAGTGTCGTCTTCATAACAAGCCGGGCTAATTGTCTATTCATTATATTCTCTAATGGTTATTTCACTGTCTCACATGTGGAATGTAATTCGTAACAAACAAAACGGCATTTACTGTAAATTGCCTATTCTCATTTTCTGGCATTCACATTGTGCTATTTCGTGAAGTCGGACAAATACCAATGTGTGTGCCATTTAGTGAAGTGAGACAAATACCAATATGTGTGCCGATATGATTGTTTCTATTACTACGTTGCGAATTATTATTTTTGTAATTACATTTTAATTGTCAGATAATTAGATACTGCTTGTGCTGCGTAGATTCACTAACTCGTTTTTGTTTTGTTTTTAACTTTAATTTCACCACAAATCACACCAAAAACATTGTTGACTGATCTTCCGAATACTTTCACCGAGATGATACTCAAGAAGGCCAAGCTTGAAGTTGCTGATCAGGCGGCCGTTTCACTAAACTTTGTGCGACTAAAATGTTCGTAAGTGCAACATTATGATTAAAATGAACAATGTTTTGTTGTAAACAATTATCGGATTTACATTTATTGAGCATAGGCTGCATATGCTGCCTATGCTCAATAAATGAAAATCCATCACTTGAAATTTCAAGACGGACCTAAATTTGCACTTGCGAACATTTTAGTCGTAAGAAGTTTAGTGAAACGGGCCCCTGGGTTATAAGCCCCATTTCTGCAGTCACAGTCATGAATCACAGGTGGAAATAACGGACCAAGGTATATACATACATGTACATCAAATAAACATATAATTATCATTAAGTGAACAAAAATCAACACTGTTTTTTTTAACAACACTTGAAATTTTGTATTGAATTTTTTTTATTGATACCTTTAGGTATATTTAAAGGTACATGAGTGGGCATGTACCTTTAAATATACCTAAAAGTATCAATATTTCAAAATTTCAATACAAAATTTCAACAGTGTTCTTTATAGGAATTGAAAAAGTGTATAATTGTGTCGCTATTCAACCAGTTCTAAAAATTACGAGTGCCCCCTATACAGATATAATCATTTAGTAATATTTATTTTACTAATTGTGACGCGCGGTGGTATTATGCTATTTGCAAATGAGGTATGGTATATTTTTTAATTATTTATACTAATTAAATGCGTCACCTGAAAAAAACAATATTTTCGACATATTATAAAGTATGATCATTGCACATCACTGATCAGAAATTAAATACAGATAATAAATAGTAATGTCCGTTAACATTTCAAGGAAACACGGTTATCGCCCCTGATATCAGTGTGGAAATATGCGCCTGATATAAAATGCACGATCATGCCAATCAATATGTGGGGTAATGGTGACTGAATGTTTATTTTGCTAGAAAATGTCTCAGAAGATGTCTCTGATATAAGGAACAGTTTGTGCCTACTGAGCATGCACCTTTAATGTATTCATAGACCTTGGTTCGTTACTTCAACATGTGTCATGAACATGGAAATATGCAAAAAGGAAGACAAATTAGTTGCCTGTCTGCATTAATAACTGTTGCTAAGCCATCAAATTGTATTTTGTTTTGTTTTTATCCCGTCAACACAGTGCGCATGTGCCGTGAAACACGGTGCCGTGAAACATTTTTGATATCCAGTCAATACTATTTTTGCATTTTACAGCCATTTGTAGGTGTTGACGGGATAAATAGAATAGTAGGTTAGTGCCGTGAATGGGAAAAAATATCTGGCGCGGCACGGAAACGGGATGTGCTCGGCATAGCCTCGCCCATCCCGTTTCCTGAGCCTTGCCAGATATTTTTTCCCATTCACGGCACTAACCTACTATTCTCAATTTACTTGATTACCACAAGAATTTGTGAGCCCACGCATCTGATAAATGAGGAGAAACTGGTACATGTGGAGCTTGTTACCAGTGCAGCTCCCGATCAACTGCACGTACATGTGGAGCTTGTTACCAGTGCAGCTCCCGATCAACTGCACGTACATGTGGAGCTTGTTACCAGTGCAGCTCCCGATCAACTGCACGTACATGTGGAGCTTGTTACCAGTGCAGCTCCCGATCAACTGCACCGTGATCACGTGCACGGTACACATGTTGGAACAATCAGAATTGTCGTTGTTGACTAAATTAATCTGTGATCAGTGTATATTCTGATCAGACTCGGAGCCAGTACACAGAGTAAACTGATGTTGACGTGATGTTAATGCGTTTGGAACATGTCCTCTTGTAGCGCTACAAATTCATGCTACCTGACGGTATGGAGTAAAATATAAATGTGAGGTAACTTGAATGACTCAAAGACGTAAAACGTAGACAAGGATCATGAAATCAAGCACACCCCGAATACTCTGTTAAAATGGGGCTCTTTAAATGTACTGCCACCAACGTCGATCTCCGCCGTAATTAGAAATTGTAGAACTCTGGTATATCTGTGCTGTGCTATTGTTTATGGTACCAATATACTGGTCTGATTTTGGACATTTGTGCTACGGTGGTCGCTGTAATTATCCTTACATTTGTGTTGATGTATCATTAAACATCACTAGAGAGTTAAGCCCACTTTTTGAGAGAAAAAATATGGGCATTTTGTTTTCGTCACTTGTGTCCGTCCATCTGTCCGCCCATCCATACGTATGTACTCATGTCCATCCGTATGTATGTCCGTCACATTTCTTGTAATGTGTAAAACATTTAAACCGTCATAACTGAAGTCTTCACAGTTGGTATGTGCATGGTGTACAGATGCACACAATGACTTTGATACCCGGTCGTGGATTATTTCCCCTTTTCAGACTTAAAAAGATAGAAAACGTGGATAAATTGCAATATGACACGCCATCGGCATCACTCTTGTTAGTAAATATATATTGTTTACACGTATGCTCATTTAATACTGCTATATGGTCTGAAGGCAAGTATAAAAACTATGAAAATTTATAGTTATATACGGAGCATATGTACCATATAGCCGCAAGGTGGTGATGCACGGAAACATTATTAATCCTACGCTGTATGAGAAACGAGAACATAAATACCTGTGTACACTTGCAGTAAATAACACTATGACCATGTATACCAGTTTGCATTTATCACCAACTGAAGTGTACATTTCTTAATACACACCAACACGGTCAAGTTTGATCATAGGCTACGTCACTGTCTCGTCACCTGGGGGCCGTTTCACTAAACTTCGTACGATTATAATGTTCGTAAGTGCAAAATTATGATAGTCAGTAAATTGCACATTAACAACGGTTTATTGTAAACAATTATTGGATTTACATGTATTGAGCATAGGCTGCATATGCAGCATATACTCAATAAATGTAAATCCATCAATTGAAATGTACAGACGATTCTAAATTTGCGCTTACGAACATTTTAGTCGTACGAAGTTTAGTGAAACGATCTCCTGTTGTGGATGGCAATGTCATAGTAACCATGGTAACCAACGTAGATCCCAGGTGAGACTGCACATCCATGAAATCCGCGCAGTATGACCCGGGCACTACGCTGGTTACTATGGCAACATGGTCAACTTCCACAGCGGTGTTCCCTAATGGATCGTATTTTACAGTAATTGGCGGTTTTCGCCCCAGTACACATAACAACAGCGTGTGGGTGTGTCGGTATCTCGCTTTATGAAACTATACAGGCTTAGATGACTGTTCCGATTCACTTGTTCTGATACAAAGCGACAGTGTTATGCAACAATATGCACTGAATTGATGGGAAAACATCACCCACAATGCAACTCTGCAATTCAAACTTATTTCCCACAATGCAACAGTCATAATTACTTCATTATTGTATTTTATTTCATAAATTAGGAGTGTTCAGTTTGTTGTTAACAAAGTAATGTATTCTAAAACAAAGCACCAGTGTAGTAAATATGTAAGTAAGACCGCAACAGAAAACATGTGAGGTTATCAGTGTATATATATATACATATATATATTTATTAAGCATTAAACATACATACACATATGTTTTTAGCCATTTCGTACAAGTTTGTGAAACATAATGTGCGAAAACCGACTCTACCGCAGACCATAGTTGCATACATGCATATATATAAGCTTCACTGCATGACGTTATGTTAAATACAATCTAACATTTGTGTTGATTTAATATCATACTTATTAAGCGTGTTGACATATTTCACATAAGTAAGTCAGTAAGTCAGTAAGTCAGTAAGTACGTAACTTCTTTATTTATGTAACGTTTTTATTGATAGAAGAAGCTCAGTTGACCTAGCCAATCTTCCCTGAGATGATCTATATATCTACATAACAAGTACATGTATAGTTAACAAATAATAATGATACAAGTACAAATGTGCATGTAAACATCAGTCACAATGTAACACTCGCATGAGTATGGTTTTCTCATATATATGATGAAACCGTACATGAGTATTAAATTAAGAGCTAATCATGTTGAGTACTTGTATGAACATGTATGTACTACGTATTTGCTCTTAAAATCTTCCACGGACTTGGCAGTTTTAACATACACTGGTAGATCATTCCATAGTTTGGCTGCAGAATAGACGAAGGTTGACCTTTATATATTGAATATTAGGTTTTGGTAGATATATATTGTTTTTATCTGCTAACCTTAAGTTTACCCCATGAATTGCTGTTGTTTGTTTAAATGCATTGTTTAGATAATTTGGGCATAAGTTATGCATGCACTTAAACATTTGAATTGCTTTTTGATATTATATTCGGTCTTCTATTTTCATCCGATTAAGTTCCTTAAAATTCCTCATTTCTGATACAATCAGTCGACTTGTTTAATACATATAGTAAATCACCCTCGTGTAATATCCTCTATTTTCATCTTTTCCCGCAAAATGTATTAAGGATGTGATGCTATTTCAACATGATACAGTGAAACCTCTCTAAACCGGACACCCTGGGGACCTCCCAGGGTGTCTGGTTTAGAGAGGATTCACCGTAAACCAGACATTTGATCATTCTAAGCCATAGTTGTGTGCTAAGCGACAATGAACAAGCATTACCACCTGAGATAAATGACCAAGAAACCCATCAAAAATAAGGTCACAGATGTGTTCGTGATGTCCTGTTTAGAGAGGTTCCACTGTATTATTAAGTTGAGTCAATTTGGTGCAACCAGAGACATTCAAAACCCTACGGCTATTTATATCTCTGGTGCAACCCTGACTGAATTCTGTGTTCTTTGTTCTTGGCCTCCTTCTGAGTTCGCCTAATGCATAGTCTTTGTGCAGTAACCTGTTGATAACAATGCATGCATAACTTGTAAAGTCCAGTGGTCAGATGGTCAGTGCAATCGTGGCTGCAATCAGCCCATCTGTTACTGGACTTGTGACCCCTTAGAGGACTGAACGAATTTGAATCACTAATTGATAACCCTATACATGTATATGTAATTCAAGCAGATTGTCAACCTCATTAACCTATCCATTCATAGTTGGTTGACCTTCAGCTGCATTTGTGATTTTCTTGTATCTGACAGTTGAATTCGGTAATACCCATTATAACAGATTAGTGATACTACTTTTACGGGGTGGGGCTAAGTGACTCTGATGTGTGGTGAGAACCTGGCACCAGATCAGGTTATTCTAATTTCAGGTCTGGATATATATATGTTTATCTCACCTGAGCGAAGTTCATGTGAGCTATTGTTACCGCAATGTGTCTGTCCGTCGTCCGTCGTCCGTCCGTGAACATTTTCAAACGTCTTCTCCTCGGTAACCATTGGGCCTATAGTCACAAAACTTCATGATCATGGTCCTTAGGTAGGGGGATTACAAAATTGTTAAAATGACGTCATTACGTTATCCAAGGTGGCCGCCGTCTAAAAATAGTACAAATTCTTCAAAATTCTTATTCTCAAGAACCGCCAACCGGATTTCGACAAAACTTGGTAGGAATGATCGATGTACAGTGCTCTTTCAAAGTTGTTAAAATGGTGACCCCGGGGTTAAAAATGGGCGTGTTATGCAAATATTCAGTTTTGATTTGGGCATCTCCCGCCACCCCCTCCCTCCACCATTCAAAGACCGTTACATTTCTCAGTCATAGTTTACTATTAGTTGCATTTGTATGTCACCACCCTGTCCGTCTGTTTGTGCAACAGTTGTGTAAAGTTTCAAAGGTTCCTACTACATGTATCTGTGTTATCGTAAGTGAGATTGACATGAAACAACACATGATTATTTCTCACCATCCATACAGAGAATAGTAGGTTAGTGCCGTGAATGGAAAAAAATATCTGGCAAGGCTCAGGAAACGGGATGGGCGAGGCTCTGCCGAGCACATCCCGTTTCCGTGCCGCGCCAGATGTTTTCCCATTCACGGCACTAACCTACTATACTATTTATCCCGTCAACACCTTGAAATGGCTGTAAAATGCAAAAATTGTATTGACTGGATATCAAAAATGTTTCACGGCACCGTGTTTCACGGCACATACGCACTGTGTTGATGGGATAAATCTTCGTTCTATATCCCACCCATCAAGGTCAATGTCAAATTATGTAAGACATTTGCGTTCATGTTGTGGCAACACATGTTGTTTTTCTTTGTTGGTCCAGGCGTCGTTTCGCGGTACATATTTTCCATATTTTCGTTCTATGTCCCACCCATGCGGTCCCTATGCTGAAGGTCAATGTCGAATTATGTAAGACATTTGCTTCACGTTGTGGCAAAACACGTGGTTGGTCGAGGCATCGTTTCGGGGTACATCCATCAGTGTGGCATATTCTTTTTCTACTCGTAAATGCCCTGCTGGAGTATTTATGGTGTTTATTGCTATATTGCCGAGTAATAAGTAAATACAACCCAATGTCCGCTATTCACTGGGAAACAAATCAATACTGGCATATGCGGATTTTCCCAAAGCCAGCACAAGTTCAACCATAACCCGTTCAACCCCACATACCATAAATCCGATATTTTCAAACACTGTAGATCCTGGTGAGACGGCTCGTAACGAGCCGTCTCACCAGGATCTGCAGAGTTTGCAAGTATTTTCATATTTTTAAAAATAATAAAAAACGCACACCTGATTAATGTACTATTCCTAGAAAATAAAGTCCAAGTGAGATATTTAGGGGTGGAAGGGGATTAATTGATAAACTACAAAGTCAGCTGCTGCTGTATCAGATAAAGGCCTTTTAACGTATTTACCCAAGATAATATAGGTCAGCTGAAACAAGCGAATGATGTTTAAATGTCAATCATATCTAATCCCTATCAATACAACTGGTCAATAAAACTGACCTTGTAGGTCTAATATTGCAACGATGCAGGTACTATAATATGTATTTGATTGAAACTGCCATAGCCCCAGATCAGCATTTATCTCCGTGCAATCTGATCAGGGCCTACACACAGATGAAATACCTGGACCTTTGAGCTAGCAACAATTGTGCGGATTCACATGCTGATTTGGATCTACACTGGGCGCAAAACACATAAGCTTTTTCCAGTCAAAGCCACATATTATGACTGTGTTGTTGAACAAGCATTAAGACACAAGCAATCTCTCAATTAATCCGCACATACTTTTTATTAGCATTTAAGCACAGTTTGCTTCTCGCCAGAATACATTGTCATTGTCATTGACGGTGCGAGAAGAGCAAAGGAAATACAATTAAGTTTAACTATATAAGCAAATACACGTAACAAGATAACATGTGAGTCGAGTTCCGCCCAGATGGACACCATTCTGAAAACAGTAATGGCCCTGGGGGCCGTTTCACTAAACGTCTTACGACTAAAATGTTCGTAAGTGCAAAATTATCTGTAAATTTAACATTAACATTGTTTTCTTGTAAACAATTATTGGATTTACATTTATTGAGCATAGGCTGCATATGCAGCCTATGCTCAATACATGTAAATCCATCAATTGAAATTTCCAGACGATCATAAATTTGCACTTACGAACATTTTAGTCGTACAAAGTTTAGTAAAACGGCCCCTGATCCGTTCATGCCAATGCGTTGGCGGATCTGAGCCATCACTGGTCGCCGATGTAAAGTTTCCACTGGTAAGACCACGGCTTACATGTATACCTATCCATTATCTGTTAAGTACAATTTTCTCCTTTCAGTGGCCAAATAGATGTATTTTGCAAGTTTTTTTAATCGGGTTTCATTTTTCTGCTCATCAAAGATATGAATTTAGTGTTGGTTGCCCATCTGCAATAGTACATTGGTAAATATGCATGTCTTAAGCGAGTGTAGTACGGGGATATTAATAGAAAATGGTATTCATTTTCTACGACGTTCGTATTACAGAGCTTACACAAGCCTGTATCGTGCCACGTGCCTGTATCAACCTTCCTCGATCTCAAGTGTGTGGGCTGAGCGTCGACATCTGGTTAGCTCGATTGTAAATGTATCGTTTTCGACTGCAGATATCTATTTCTCAATGGAAACAATGGAGATCACTGTACCAGCTCTGTAAATACTGGTCGCACATAAAGAGGTATTCCCGTCTGTATATGACCCAACTATGGAACGAACGTAAAACCCCATTCACGCTCTCAATCAGTCAAATGTGGCCTTGTGATATTTGAATAATTGCAGATCTTAATACTTGTTTAGGCCATGTACTTTACCACTTGTAAACTGTGTTTTGTATTGCGACAAATTATCATGCAAGAGAATTATTTTATTATTTCAAAATACATGTATGGTTTATAAAGTGAGACAACATATTATGTTTGACACATTTCCGGTGTTGTTTCTGTACTCGTGTGCAAGGAATGTACATGAGGATGTGATAAATACGTTAGATCACGTTTGTCCTCATGTACGAGCGATAATCCGCAAAAGCTTAGTAGCTTTTGCGGATTATCACTCGTACATGCGGACGAACCGTGATCTAACTTTTATCCTGTCAACACAGTGCGTATATGCCGTGAAACACGGTGCCGTGAAACATGTTTGATATCCTGTCACTACGACATAATCACTGCGTATGAATATGTGCGGTGGCTGGGGTTATTTTTATTGCATTTTGAAGCTTTTTGTAGATGTTGACGGGATAAATAGAATAGTAGGTTAGTGCCGTGAATGGGAAAACATATCTGTCGTGGCACGGAATCAGGATGTGCTCGGCAGAGCCTCGCCCATCCCGTTTCCTAAGCATTGCCATATATTTTCCCCATTCACGGCACTAACCTACTATTGTCTATATATGTGACCATCTGAAACTATTGAAGACAGAACAACAGGAGGAATATACGAGACACGCCATGTGATTGTGCACCTAAGAACATGTGCGATATCTCATGAAAACAATTTACGATAGTTTCCGTAAATGACGTCGAAAATTGACGAAATTTACGTCATCTTCTTTCGACATCATCTACAGAAAATATCACAGTTTCTGTAAATATATTTCATGAAACATCGCACATGTTCTTAGGTACACACTCACATGGCTCGTCCCATATGTGTATATAATATGCATACAGTGTCTGATTTTGTTGTTGTTTTATATAGTATGTGTTGTGTCAATGCATTCTGGGGATTATGTGGAATATATGGGCATTTAATATGTATACATAGTCGGGTTATGTTGTTATAGTACATGTACGTTATGTTATGGTGTAGTGCTAGCTGGACAGTGTGTCTGTATGTAACTTACTTCCATGTCCGTTCTTTTTATCCGAAATGTCTTCAAATTAGGGGACAACACCGTAGTCACACTTTTCATAATATCGAAATTACACAGGTGTTCATTTTATATTATGCCATAAAATGGTCGACGGTGTGATTTATATATTTTTGGCATAGCCATTCCTGAAACTCCAAACTGACAGAGCAATGTACGTGTGTAGACAATGTCAGTTACAGGGCACTAGACATCAATTGCAGAGGATATTTGAATGATTAAATGATATGCGGTATATGATCTGTGTCTACACTGTTGTCAGTTAATTTTTACAGGGCACTAGACATCAATTGCAGAGGATATTTGAATGATTAAATGATATGCGGTATATGATCTGTGTCTACACTGTTGTCAGTTAATTTTTTCACATCATACGGTCATACTGTGTTATTGGCACGCTTTACCTCATACATGCATCTGGGGGGCCGTTTCACTAAACTTCGTACGACTAAAATGTTCGTAAGTGCAAACTTATGATATTCTGTAAATCTCACATTAACAATGTTTTCTTGTAAACAATTATTGGATTTACATGTATTGAGCATAGGCTGCATATGCAGCCTATGCTCAATAAATGTAACTCCATCAATTGAAATTTCCAGACGATCGTAAATTTGCACTTACGAACATTTTAGTCGTACGAAGTTTAGCGAAACGGGCCCCTGGTGATCGTTCGTCATAGATTTTGTACTTGCGATTTTGTAATCCTTTACTTATTGTTAATTAAAACGGAAATATGGCTACATCAACACTTGATTTCTGTTGTCTTTATTCTCGATTGCATTGTATCCTGGATTACGTCACATGTGTATAAGGCCAGATAAAACTAATTTGAATATGCTCTTACCCACACACCCATACAATAAATTGCCAAATTAGTATATTATTTGTAAATGATTTTAAAAAAATCCATCTTATTCCCAATGTATCATTTGTATGATAATCCACTATTAACGAATTGTAGTAGGAGTGGGCTAGATCAGCCGAGCTACTGGCTCACACAGGCACTTTGTGGTATGAACGAGAGAAGCCTCTGTAAATCATACCCAATTGTATTCTGATATTAAATATCTAGAAGGTAGGACACTCGCCATCTTTTCAACCAACGGAAGTGGATTATTTACCTTGAGCCCGGCTCGCTAATTCAGTAATTGTCACGCGAGCTGGTCCCGGCCTTCTCGCGCGTTACAATTACAGAATCAGCGAGCCGGGCCCAAGGTACGCTAGTACCACTTCCGTTGGTTGAAAAGATGGTGAGTGTCCTACCTTCTAGATATTTAATATAAGAGTAAAGTTGGGTATGATTTAAAGAGCGTTTTGACATTCATACCACAAAGTGCCTGTGCTGGCTCACTGAAGATAAACTGAATACACCCCATTGTGTTGTTCAAGCAACATTTAAACAGGTCATTGGAAGAAAGGGGCTAACTCAGCCCCTTTCTTCCACTGACCTCATCCTATCTTCAGCAAGCACTCACATTTTATTGCATTCCATTGTTTTAGTTACGTAGCAATCACCGTGATTATCCTGGTTATTTACGAGCCATAATGATACATTACACAAGTGGTTGTAACAAGCCTTTTCCATTATTTACAGTTCAAAATCTTTACTAGTCATACATTTATCAGATAACTTTGGTTCAAGTGTATATCCAACCAGCATAGTTGCGGAAACGTAACTCTTCAAACACACCCATACCGTCAGTAGCAGACACGTACAAGACTGAAGTGTTTTGTGGAGTTATGTTTCCACAACTACACCCGGACACCGGCCTCATGTGTGGTTGTGATTGGAGAAACGGGGCTGATGGCATTTGGGGCCAGTCTAGCGCCGATTGTGTTTGTGAACTCCCACAGCCTCATATATTCCGCCTATTTGAAGCATGGAATGACGAACAGTGCATATTCTGACTAGACTGTGCAGATCAGGGTCTACATTGGTCACACACCCCACAACCCCCACACTTATCCAGTCACTACAGCTATGAGGCTGGTGTCATTGACCCATACTCGTATACAGTTCCCAGGATAGGGCATCAAATATGCTCCAGCAGCTGCTATATTGAGGAAAATCTATGTCGAAGCGGGTTATTATAGGAATGAATGGCCTTTTTGTGGAATTTATCGGGGTATAAACTTGGAAAAGTCGCGGGAATACTGGACGAAGGCCGGAAGGCCTCGTCCAGTATTCCCGCGACTTTTCCAAGTTTATATCAAGGCCTTCGTCCAGTATTCCCGCGACTTTTCCAAGTTTATACCCCGATAAATTCCACAAAAAGGCCATTCATTCCTTATAATTCCAGCATTTGAAATAATAAATTCATCAAGAAAATGTGTTCATTTTGCGTTTTCTTAAGAATTATTTTAACTGCGCCTCACGGTTACGAAAAGTAGTTCGGCGTGGGAGTTTACTGGGATATAAATTTTGGACAGAGACTTGCTACGAGCCAATCAAATGTTAGGGAATTGTGTAAATGTGTTTGTGCTGGAATTATATAAATATAACACGTACATATACAGATTACACATACATTATGCAATGTGTATCTATACATGTGGCAAAGTTGTGGATATTCACACGCACTAGAAAATTTGTGAATTTGAATTTTCTTTATTGTGAGTTAATTAACATGCCCTTACAAATAGTTGTTACATGCAAACATGCAATACGCCAATATGACATGTCCATGTGGATGGTTTTAACCAGTGTAGAGCAGGAGCAACACTGTATTTGCCTTCATGAAGCTGGATCAGGGTTTAGGCAGTTCTATATTGTGTCTGTTTCTTATTCTAGCATCTACATTGTAATCTCTCCAAACCGGACACCCTGGAAGGTCCACAGAGCGTCCGGTTTAGACCGGTTCCACTGGATGCAGGCAACTGAGCACTTTGTTACGGGCAGTAACTCTGCAAAACTCCCGTACCTTACGGGAGTTTTGCAGAGTTACTTACCGCAACAACTGAGCGGTCTACAAAACATGCATGTGATTTGCGATCATGAACAGACATTATAACTTGAGATGTACAGTAAATCACCCAAGCAAATTAAAGAAACTGAGGTTCTATAAGTGTCCGGTGTAGAGAGGTTCTACTGTAACAATTATATCCAAGGACAATATCCAGGTGCATGATCAAGTGGTTACAACAACAACAACAACAAAGTCGCCCACTCCAAAGTAAGTATTATTTGATATGAAATATGGCGCAGCAAACGCGTCTTCATGAGCTGCATTTGGTGGTCCATGGAGTTCGGCACAGACTTATGTCGTTATTGCGAAGAATCGATGTCCGTGTCGGTAGACACGGACATCGATTCTTCACAAAAACGACAGAAGTTTGGGCGAAAATACAGAGACCACCAAATGCAGCTTAACAAGACGCGTTTGATGCGCCATATTTCATAAAAATCCGTTACGTAAAAGAACAATATAAATGAATACGTACTTTGAATCCGATGGATTCGTGAAGTTTCAGTACTTGTTGTTGTTGTTAGTACCACGTGATCATACACCTTGAATATGACACAACATGTGGCAATATATCACACATAATGTCTCGGAAGACATCGCATGATTTTACACTGCACTGATATTTAAATTAAGAAAATAGTACGATGAATAATTTAAAATGACGACATGGTTTAATTGCATGTTGATTGTTGGTTGTCAACATGTGTTGCTGTGCACTTAAAGCTAGTGTCAATATCATTTCAATTAATGCAAAAATCTCCATGTTACAATTGGTTTTATTGGAACCTGTCTAAAACCGGACATCGTATTAGATACCCGTGGTGTCCGGGTTAGAACGTTTATGTTGGCCTTTAGTATAGTATAAACAGGACGTACTGTTCACCGTATTGTGATACTGATTGTTTGGACGTTTATCGTGTTGATACTTGGATCTAAATCAATTAGCCCCAGCTATATATGGCTGTACTCTATTAACTATATTAGACCTCGGCTGGGAAAATGGACCTTACGGAATTCGTGACCAGTGTAGCCCCAGATCAGACTGCGCATCAGCGCAGTCTGATCTGAGGCTACACTGCTCACCTATCAGTCACTGAAATATGTTAGCTCGACCATCAGCAAACTGATTAGATTATAATGTGCATGTGCGCGTATAAGAATACCAAAATCTATAATTGTAAGGTTCTCTTCCAAATTATCCTGTCCGCATGAATGTTTCATAATGATAGCCATATAATGGTAGGCACATGCCTGAATTACATGAGTGTGTTACTGTATGAATACTGACTGTATATGCATGGAAATATGCAATATAACCACACATGCACCGTTACACAGGAGAGTGGTTGGGGACATCGGTGGTCGGCTGGTAGGATAACAGAAATCGAAGTTGCAACCGACAGTTAGCAAAAAATAGCGAAACAACTAACAAACTTGACCAATATATGTTATATGTAACAATAGTACACAGTACATGCATAATAGTTAACAAAAAGTGGCAAAACAATGACATCGAAATAACAGGCTAACCGTATTAACTTATATCCCCCTCAACACCCCACCCACCGGCCCTCATAGGCTGATGTAATTTGTTTACGACACACCATAATATAAATGCTTATTGGATTTGTTATCAGTGTAGTCCCAGATCAGTGCATATTCTGACCAGGTCCTACACTGTTGGTTGTGGTATTGAGGTATCGGTGTTATACGTATGTATAACAATATATTTCCACCTGCAGCAGGGGCCCGTTTCACTAAACTTCGTACGACTAAAATGTTCGTAAGTGCAAAATTATGAATTTAACATTAAACATGTTTTCTTGTAAACAATTATTGGATTTATATTTATTGAGCATAGGCTGCTCAATAAATGTAAATCCATCAATTTAAATTTCCAGACGAGCCTAAGTTTGCACTTACGAGCATTTTAGTGGTACGAACTTTAGTGAAATGGGCCCCTGATATATTGTCCGTGAGAAATTTAACATCCCGCTGTGACCAGTGTAGTCCCTCAACCCGTGGTGTCATTCATGGTTTACACTGTTCGCCAGTATGTCCTATGAAGAGTGTAGCATAACTCGGTTAGATATGTATATGGATGGACAAGTGTCATTGGTGTTGCACTCTGCACCGGCGTAAAATCTTTCACGTCGATAAAGGAACTGGTTTCGTGACGAGATTCCACACTTAGAGCTATCACATAAACGCATTATTCATCCAGTAATACCTCGCCCCACCGACAGACCGGGGTGGCGTCCTTACTGCGCTGCTACGGCGACGGAAAATTGGCCCAGAGCGCGTCAAGGTCGCCATAAGCGTGTTATAAGCGTGGGACTGACCTGGAACGCGGTGAGAACGCGGTGGGGTCGCGAAGGTCGTGAGAGAAGCGTCGTAACATCTCCATGAACGTAGTACACGCGCAGTACACGCGTGGCAAAGACGCTGCGAAAATGGTAACATTTGCAACGGCGACTTCATGGCGTCCTCACCACGACCCTCATGTGTCTGCCACGACCCCACCACGCGTTCGGAGTCATTATGGCTTGTCAGGGCGATGTTACGATAATGTCACCACTGTTGCGCGATTGCACCACGTCCTCATGGGGCTCCCAGTACGCCTATAGCGTTCTTATGGGGTTCCCACTGCGTTTATGGAGTTCTTAATATGACCATGGCGTGGTTACCAAGCTTTCACTACGCTCCTATGGCGACCATGCTTTTCATGTGCGACCTGCTATAAAAACTGGCGTTTCAAAGTTCATACCTCAGTGTGTCTGTCGTCTTCATCGCGTGTATGTCGTGTTCATCATCATGGCAGAAGATATCCAGAACTTTCTAATACTACAGCAATTGCTTATTATAGGAATGAATGGCCTTTTTTGTGCAATTTATCGGGGTATAAACTTGGAAAAGTCGCGGGAATACTGGACGAAGGCCGGAAGGCCTCGTCCAGTATTCCCGCGACTTTCCAAGTTTATATCCCCGATAAATTCAACAAAAAGGCCATTCATTCCTTATAATTCCAGCATTTGAAATAAATTCATCAAGACAATGTGTTTATTTTCCGTAATTATTTTAACTGCGCCTCACGGTTACGGAACGTAGTTCGGCATGGGAGTTTACTGGGATATAAATTTTGGACAGAGACTTGCTACGGGCCAATCAAATGTTAGGGAATTGTGTAAATATTTTTGTGCTGGAATTATTGTGTAGCAGCAGCAGGCAGACAATGATACTGCAGCTGTAAACATCGTCAGACGGCGAAGAAGGAGGAGGGCAAGGCGAAGAAGATATTGGGTTAGACCATGGCTAGGTGATGTCCGAATATCTCAGTTTGGGAACTTCAACCGCCTCATGCCTGAGTTGAGGCACGAATATCCTGCATCTTTCCACAATTTCCTCAGAATTACACCAGATATGTTTGATGAGCTGCTCGACAGACTTGCTAACAAGAATCATCAAGCTGGATACCAATTACAGAAAGGCTATAGATCCAGGGATGAAGCGTGCAGCCACTCTGCGCCATCTGGCATCTGGTGACACGTACGCCAGTATGAAGTTTGACTTCAGAATCTCATCCAATACATTGTCTCTCGTAGTGAAGGAAGTCTGCCAGGCCATAGTTGACGAGTACACAAATCTGACCAGCTTATATAGTCGCCGTGATCGCGTGGTAGAAACGCCGTGAGGTCGCCGTGCAGTCGGTCGCGATACACGTAGAAGACGCGTGGTAAGAACCCCATGAGCGTGGTGAGAGCGCCGCGGGATCGCCGGTGATCGCCGTTGCCAAGCCCATAGATCTCAATAGAAACGCCATAAGCGCGGAGAGGTCGTGGCGGGCGCGCCGTGAGAACGCGGTATGATCGCACAGTTCGCGGTAAGAGCGCGGCTTTTTTCAAGTTTGTAATTTTGTGGGACTTGTTCTCGCATTGTTCTCACGTTTGCCGGCGACCTTGTTCATTTTCTGGTCGCTGTACGGTCGCGGATGGTCGCCGTCCAGTCTGACGAGGCTATTACCTTAGCTGTTGACATGTCGTTAAACAGCATTAAATGAAATCAAATTTATTGCGCCGGTTACTAGACGAACATGTGCATCTAGCTGAATAGGAATTCGTCAGGAATCCGACACGTATGTCTACGTGAACGATTTTACGCCGGTGCGGGGTGCAGAACCAGTGGGTGTACTCGATGTCCTCAATAAGGCGGGTTATACTTCAAGGGAACTAACTATTGTTCCATATAGATTAGTATTGAACGAGTTACTGTTATCAGCATAACACATATCAGTGAAAATATAAAATTGCATTTATCAATGACTGTCTGTAGTGTATGCCACCTGGCTACTCAGGTCATGTACCTTATGCCATTTACGACCAGCCTAGCCGTATATTTAGTCTGTTCAGGGCATAAACTGATCATTTAGTCACGGAAGTAGTTTTATTGTCCTCAATAAACCACTTACATTTTATGTCATCGCTTGTTATGAGAAAATACAACCTCAGTATGTTATATGAGACAAGACATGTGATTTTGTAACTAAGATGATGTGCAATTTTTCATGTAGAAAATGTACACAATTTACGATATTTTGCATAACTGACGTCGAAACTTGACAACATTTTCATCCGCATTTGCTATGAATCTTTATGAGATCTATCTTAGCCAATCAGACTGCGTTCAACTCCGTAAGGTTGCTCTTAATCCAAACCCCTAAGTGCCATTACCCTAACCCTAACCTCTTACCCTTCCCATGTTCCCAACCAACCACTCAAACCGATGGATGGAAATCACAAAATTAAAACTGAATATTTACATATATATATATATATACAGCCCTGCTACAGGATGAAAATATGAAATAAAGGTGAAAGTGAATGGGTTTAACCTCCCACCAACAGCCAGAGCTCCAGATAAGGTGCGTATTTGCGTAAATACCCAATTAAAATTGCCGAAAACCCCCAATTGAAATCAGAAGAAGTGAGTATCAAAAAGCAATGAAAGAATTGTGGTATCTTTATCATGCTACAGAAAATAATAAACAGACCACAAATATAGCATATTTTCTTATATTTACAAGGAGACAATTCTAATGAAATACCAAGATGTGTTTTCATTTAGAAGCAAACTATTCAATGAGTGCGGTCTGCTGATGTGTAAACAGTTGTGTGATTCTATTTTACACAATTAAAATTTTGAAATACCCAATTGCTTCAGAAATGATGGAGTGACAATACACAATTACTAATGCACCTATCAATGTCTTCCCCGCCCGGGGGGCGGCGGGCACCCCCCGGGGAATTAGACAATTTGCAAAACTGACTGTCTAATTCCCTACTGTAGGGAAAGAATTGTGTGTCTAATTCCCCAGAGGGGTAGCTACCAGAGTCGTCTAATATCCCCAGGGTGGGGCATACTTTTTCATGATTAGTTGGAATCTTTTGACTTATTTTGTAGTCACAATTGTTGGAATGCCAGTTTTTTAAACTAATAGATATCTTTGTCATGTTCATGAGACAAGACATGTGATTTTGTAACTAAGATGATGTGCAATTTTTCATGTAGAAAATGTACACAATTTACGATATTTTGCATAACTGACGTCGAAACTTGACAACATTTTCATCCGCATTTGCTATGAATCTTTATGAGATCTATCTTAGCCAATCAGACTGCGTTCAACTCCGTAAGGTTGCTCTTAATCCAAACCCCTAAGTGCCATTACCCTAACCCTAACCTCTTACCCTTCCCATGTTCCCAACCAACCACTCAAACCGATGGATGGAAATCACAAAATTAAAACTGAATATTTACATATATACATATATATACAGCCCTGCTACAGGATGAAAATATGAAATAAAGGTGAAAGTGAATGGGTTTAACCTCCCACCAACAGCCAGAGCTCCAGATAAGGTGCGTATTTGCGTAAATACCCAATTAAAATTGCCGAAAACCCCAATTGAAATCAGAAGAAGTGAGTATCAAAAAGCAATGAAAAAATTGTGGTATCTTTATCATGCTACAGAAAATAATAAACAGACCACAAATATAGCATATTTTCTTATATTTACAAGGAGACAATTCTAATGAAATACCAAGATGTGTTTTCATTTAGAAGCAAACTATTCAATGAGTGCGGTCTGCTGATGTGTAAACAGTTGTGTGATTCTATTTTACACAATTAAAATTTTGAAATACCCAATTGCTTCAGAAATGATGGAGTGACAATACACAATTACTAATGCACCTATCAATGTCTTCCCCGCCCGGGGGGGCGGCGGGCACCCCCCGGGGAATTAGACAATTTGCAAAACTGACTGTCTAATTCCCTACTGTAGGGAAATAATTGTGTGTCTAATTCCCCAGAGTGGTAGCTACCAGAGTCGTCTAATATCCCCAGGGTGGGGCATACTTTTTCATGATTAGTTGGAATCTTTTGACTTATTTTGTAGTCACAATTGTTGGAATGCCAGTTTTTTAAACTAATAGATATATTTGTCATGTTCATTTCTACACATCTGCAGAATAAATATACAACAAACTCAATATAGTGTTGTACATGTACATACCCATCAAGGCTATGACATGCAAATAGAGTTGTTCTACACATTTACACACACAAAAAGGTCATTTACGACTCCCTATATTTTCCAGGCTTCGTCAGAATCACTAAAGGTATATACTGATGGGTACCCGTAACAGGGTAGAACCAGAGCAGAAACTGAGCCTGCTAATGCGAGGGTGACATCACTAATTTACCTTTCATGATTGACATTATCCCGACCTGGTAACAGGTGCTCTGAATCACAACAATGAACATTTAAATATATTCTGACGTTCACCTTTTTGTTGACATTTATGATAATCGGGAGGTACTGACATATTGTAGGAATCAGAAGTAGTTGCGCAGCTGATCATTCGGCTGATGATGCCAGATTCAGGCAGCATCCATGATACATGATAGTTTACAAAAAATACAAGGTGAAAACAAGCAAAAAATTACTTGGTTTAATAAAACTAATCAACACTGTAACACTGTAACAGAACAAGTATTCAACATTATATCAGAGAACAAATGTGAACAGTAATGATTAATTGGGGCTTAACGCCAACTAGTATTAACCCTTTAGATTCTGAGGAGACACCATTTTGTTGACGGAAAATTCTAAAATATTTTCTTCATTACTCAACCAAAAGTATATGTTGTGACCACCATTTGAACCGGCTCATAAGGTCCTGTTCAAATAAGTGGTCACAACATATACCTACGTTGAGAAATAGGAAACAAATATTTTGAACTTTTCGTATCCTTAAAGGGGTATTCCCAATGTAAGGGTACTTTTGAATGGGAAATTAAACTTTGTGTCAAAATCAGACCTAAAGATGACAAATAGGCAGTTTGTGATATTAACTAGAGATGTGTGTCTGTACGACACGAGGATGTGCCCTATTGGCAGCTTTGACCGATATGCACCGAAATGTACAAGGTGAACATTTTGTTATAATGACCTTGACCTTGGCCATAGGGACTAGGGGTGTATTGATAATGAAGGACAGACACAAGGCACATATGCATATGAACTATTATTGAAATGCAGCAAGCGGTTGCAAAGATATTGATCAAAATGTACTTCATGAACATTTGGTGTGACGGACAGACAGATAGACAGACAGGTGCAAAACATAATGTGCCCTCAGTCCCAGTTTCTGCACAAGCTCCTTCAACATGCCATCGTCCGCTACCACTGCCAGCAGCTCTTTACCATCGATCATATTTTCTGAAAATGTTTTATATTATATTATCTACCATTTTTTTTTAGAAAACTATGCAAGCACTAGATCACTTACTGGATCTATAGAGTAAAAATACAGCCCGTGCTTGTCCAAACTAGATCTGTCAGTAAGCGAGGGCTTACGGAATACCCCCCGCTTGGGCCCTGGCCATCAGTTAACCCATGTCAATAGTGAAGAGCATAAGCGTGCGAAAAAATGCAGAGTAATGAATGTTGAAGTTATTGTGCAGAAAGCAAAATGTTACACGAATATCAAAGTATTTTTAGAAACAGAGACCTTGACCTTGAACGGACAAGACCCATATTCAATAGGTGTCTTGCTGTCATTGAGATAAGTGCATATGCGAAGTTTGATGAAGATCGGAGGAAAGGAACTAAAGTTATCGTGCGGAAACCGCACGGGGACATATGAGGGGCTTTAACTGAAGCAAAATTAAAAGCCCGGCTATTCTCTGGGCCAGGAGGGGCGGGGATTCCCATTGACTGGCAGGGATGTGGCTATAGGGGGGGGGGGGGGGGGTGTGTGTGGGGGGTGTCTCACCCCACCCCCCCCCCCAGTTATCGGCTAAATTGTCAATAGTTGGAAATTCGGTGGTAATAATTAAATAGTTGGAAATTTCAGACTCTGAATCTAGTATATAATTTAGTAGAAAATTGATGTTTCCAACTAGGATTTCCTTCAGAATATTCCAACTGATGGCCCGGATAGTCCAAATTTCCAATCAAAACCCAAAATTTTCCCAAACTAAAATTCAACAGTTGGAAATTTCAGACTCTAAATCTAGTATATAATTTAGTAGAAAATCTATGTTTCCAACTGGGATTTCCCTCTACGTGGTAGAACCTAGACAATGTGTATTATACAGGGCCGGATCGCATACGCCCCCCACCCTGTATTTTTTACGGAGCAATGATTTTTTTTACTCAGATAAGAAAAGTTGTATTTTGACTTGGGTAAATGTTAGAGTATGTTGTTCTCAAATGCCAGGAAAATGCATCTGAGGTATCTGATTTTCAAAATTTTCTGGGGGAGGACCCCCACACCACCCCCCCCCCCCCCCCCCTCATCTACGCCAACCCCCCCCCCCTTTTTATTCAAATCCTGGATCCGGCCCTGTTATACTCCTATATGTGGAAAGCGGGATTGATAAGTTACATATGGTACATTACCCCAGTTGGAAATTTGGTGGGGATTCACCCCCCCCCCCCCTCCCCCCCCCCCTCCCCCCCCCAGCAAAACCCCCCTAGCCACATCCCTGTTGACTGGTGCATATTAAACTCTGATTGGGAAGTTGGAATTTGGCTGGTGACCCCCCCCCCCCCCCACCCCCTCCCCCTCCCCCCCCCCATCAAACATTGATACACCACTCTACAACGTACCAACTACCGTATCACTTCCAATTCAGTAGAATTCAAATTAATATGAAAAGTGCCGAATTTAGGTTCGTCCGATTATTACTCCCCAATATTATTTCATCGCTGGTAACCATAAAAAAATGTGCGCATTTCAAGTGACAGGCCGTATGGTTGTGCGGCCAGGTTGTGCTTTATAATATACCTCTACACACTTGAAACAGGTCGAGTAGGGAGTTTTGCCTCAACCAGGCGCAAACTTCTTCCACCGTAAAATTTCTTTCCATTACCACGATGTTGTTGTTGTTGTCGCCCTTAGATTACCTGCGCTAGTTTTTAGCGCATCAGAAATTTTGGTCAGAAATATACCGGCGCATTTTATACCAACACTGATCATTCGGCTATCGCGGTAAAAGAACGCACTAAAACTCTGTTCGCGACATGTTTTTCTGACGGTTGCGTACTGCTAACTTTGTTATGTTGAATTGTCTAATTCCCGACCCTTGGGTCACCACTGTGTGTCTATTTCCCGCATGTCGGGTAATTATGTCTTGTCTAATTCTCGTCTATCGGGAATATTTTAATATTTTGCTGTCTAATTCCCCGTGGGTGCCCGCCGCCCCCCCCCCGGGCGGGGATCACATTGATAGGTGCATAATTCCTTATCTGGAGTCCTGAACAGCCATGGTCGTGTAGAGACGGGACCACAGTTTAAAGTCTCATCCCAAAGACCAGTGAGATGGAACTACTATGACAGTATGTTTGGATGCCCTATGCGAGGTTTGAACCCACAACCTCCGGATTGAAAGGTCAGGTGTTCTAACCCCTAGTAACAACCCATCACTTCAAGCCAAAAATCACCCTCCCCAATTGTTTTTATTAGATAAAATTCCATCAAATATTGCTTTTATTGCGAAAAAATAATTTTCCTACGGGAATTTAACATGGAGGTGCTGTGAGAGGAGTCGAAAAACGAAAAAAAAATGGAAATTGGCTCCGAAACCTGGTTAGATAGCTTGGAAATGATGTAACTAAGAAAACAAAAGTTAGATTTTGAAAATAGGTCCACAAATAATGCTTTTTTTTTTTTAAATTTATTTCAGCCCCCATGTTAAATGTCCATAGGAAAATCGTTTTTTTCGCAATAAAATCAATATTTGATGGAATTTTATCATATAAAAACAATTGGGGAGGGAGAATTTTTGTTATTGATGAAAAAGTACTGACATTCAATGTGTTTAATAGCCAAAAGTTGATCGGCAGCAAAACGTGGAACAGACAGTACATATTTCTCTTTGTTTGGTTAATGTTAATATTTCTCTTTGTTTTGTCAGGTCATTGTAAATTAGTCATCGTATTATTTTTTTTTAATTTAAATATCGGTGAAGTGTAAACTAATCCGATGTTTTCCGTGTTGTGTCATATATTCTTGTATGATCACGTGGTATTAACTTTTATATTGTCGTTATTACGTAACGGATTTTTATGAAATATGGCGCAGCAAACGCGTCTTCATGAGCTTCATTTGGTGGTCCCGGGAGTTCGGCACAGACTTATGTCGTTTTTGCGAAGAATCGATTTCCGTGTCGATAGACACGGAAATAGATTCTTCGCAAAACGACAGAAGATTGGGCGAAAATACAGACACCACCAAATGCAGCTTAGCAAGACGCGTTTGATGCGCCATATTTCATCAACATCCGTTACGTAATAAGGACACTATAACAGAATACGTACTTTGAATCAGATGGATTCTGGAAGTTTCAGTACTTGTTGTTATTGTTAGTACCACGTGCTGTACCACGTGCTAACGCCTTCATCTGTGCCAATGAAAGCATTTGTACATGCATAATAGCTATCGCGTTTGTTTATAATACATACAGATACATGTGGATAGAGAGGAAACCGGCCTCAGTGGCCTAGCTCTTATTATAATAGTCTCCTCTGGTTCGCTACGTGTCCAGACTCTCCTTCAAATATGATACACGGGAACGTCTTTAAAGTCCCCATCCGAAAGGACTACTAGAGCAGGAAATACAAAGTATCTCAGAAATACTGAACCCTGAATCGAACCCGGGTGGCCAGCGTGGCAGTCCGACGGTGTTACCTCTTGTTTGTGGTAAGTTTATTTATGGTGGCCACAAGTTCGAAAACTATACGGGCCACCATTCCAAAAATAGTTACATGTTAGGTAAAAGCATAAGATAATTACAACATGTAAACAATAATTACAGGCAATGCATGAATATGAGAATTAAAATAATGGAGTTGGAGTATGTTAAAACAATATAGTTACATGGCATATACAGTTTAAAAATAGCTAGAACGATATAAATGCGTCATGTAAAAATAAGACTACCATATTTGTAGTGTCCAGGGGGCCGTTTCACTAAACTTCGTACGACTAAAATGTTCGTAAGTGCAAATTTAGGATCGTCTGTAAATTCCAATTGATGAATTTACATTTATTGAGCATAGGCTGCATATGCAGCCTATGCTCAATAAATGTAAATCCAATAATTGTTTACAAGAAAACATTGTTAATGTGAAATTTACAGACTATCACAGTTTTGCAATTACGAATATGCTCAATAAATGTAAATCCAATAATTGTTTACAAGAAAACATTGTTAATGTGAAATTTACAGACTATCACAGTTTTGCAATTACGAATATGTTAGTCGTACGAAGTTTAGTAAAACGGCCCCCAGAAAGGGAACGAGAATGTAATACTAGAGTTATGTTTACCCCTTGACCACGGTCTGCTCTTGTTTATAATCGTTGCAAGTATAAGTTAGATTGTCCGCATGTACGACGAGATAATCCGCGAGCTTTAGCGAGCGGATTTTCTCTCGTACATGCGGACAAACGTGATCTAACTTATTTATCACATCCTCATGTACATACCTTGCACAAGAGCTGTGTTAATACAGAAACAACACCCGGAAATGTGTCAAATATGTGATAATTTAAATAAAGTTTCAAGAGCCTATAGTTCTAATTGAGTAAAAGTCGTTTTTTATACCACCGGGTTTCGAAGAATATGCTGCAGGTGGCATCCGCCTTCGACAGACGCATTTCTTGTTTTCTATAAAACAATTCTATTTGTGTTGCATTAGCTTTCATGTGTTGAGATGAGTGTACATGTAATATAAAACTTGCTGATTTGTTGCATGTGTATCATATTTCTGCTGCGGTAAGCAAGTGCGTGTATATAGATGATACACGTGCACATATCAATAACCTGTGATACAATACCGCTGGTTGTATCTCATCTTCGTTTTTTTTTGTGGCTGTGATTGGAGAAATGGGGGGCTTATGTGGTTTTGCGAACAGTGTAGATCCAGATCAGCCTGTGCATCCGCACAGTCTGATTAGGATCTGCACTGTTCGCCATTCCATAAATGAAACACTCGTCATGCTTCTAATAAGGAGTGTATGTCGTTATCGGGGTACATGAGTGAGATATTTGATCAGGGGCTACACTGGTCACAAATCCCACAATCCTCATTTCTCCAGTCACAGCCACATTGCATGGCATACGTGCAATGTTGTTGGGCGTTTATAATGCAACGTAATTTAACCATGTCAGCACCACAGGTCACTATCGCGATGTTTGACAACAGTGTAGATCCAGATGGGCCGACAGTAATTCAGAATCTGCACTATTTGCGGGTATAGTCTAAACTAAAATTCACCCTTTAAATTAATAGAATGGTCCAAATATTAAACTAGAACATTTCATTTAAGTTACTTAGGGTTGACAGGTTTCGTGTTTCTGCAAGGTTTATGTTATGATCTAAATGTAACATGTTATTTGAGACAAGAACAAGCTGACGAGTTCTGTGGAAGTGTCTGTTCTATTTGCGGAAACGTAACTCTGCCAAACACTTCCATACTGAAGTATTTTACAGAGTTACGCTTCTGCATGATACGGGAGTGTTCTATAGAGTTACGTTTCCGCAACTGTTTCGGTTCATCATCACCGTACCGGGATTCACACATGGACGGTGAATTCATCCGTACAAGGATTCAGAGCTATAGCCAACTGGTATGTTGTGGTCAGGGCACCTGGCACCAGATTAGGATATAGTGATCTACCATTAGCGTAAAAGCTTGTTTTCTAATCCTGTTTCATATTGTATGTATTACATTAATAAACATCAGTCCCCCGACAACAGGTGAACTACTAGTACGAGGTTCGACTCCGTTAACTCGGCCTAAAATGACCTTAGCTGTGTAGATGAGACCGCTATTGAAAATACCTTTGGTAACCCGTATGTTTCAATGCATGATGATGTGCGTATGCAGCAAATATAATCTAACCGGTGTGCTAATATAAGGTTTGATCATGTCCAGCCGTGTGCAAACGTTTGCTGTGGCCCTCGGGAACTGTTTGAACCCGCGGCCTGCCCAATCCAGCCGTGTGCAAACGTTTGCTGTGGCCCGAGGGAACTGGTTGAACCCCAAGGCCGCAGGCCGCGGGTTCAAACAGTTCCCGAGGGCCACAGCAAACGTTTGCACACGGCTGGACATGATCAAACGTTATTGTTACATTTCCAACAAAAAACTGATGTAATTTGAGCATTATATTCAGTATTTTCAGTACTTTTAAAAATCGTCCCATTCACGTAGATAATTTTCGGTATTTATATTCCGGGGCCGCGTCATGAACGTCATGAACGTCATAAAGTAGTGACGTCATGAAGGCACTTCCGCGTAGTGACGTCACGAAGGCACTTGGTCTACGCGCGGCCCCGGAATGAGCATTGCCTAAGTCATATGCAAACAGCACGCGCTATATGTTTGCACATATGTGCAAACAATGGAAACCATGTAACAATACCGTATAAACACACCGGTTAGATTATATTTGCTGCATACGCACATCATTATGCATTGAAATCAGTCAACGAGTTTAATAAATATCGTATTACGATATTTATTAAACTCGTTGACTGATTTCATAAAACAGCCGCAGTCTGTTATGAACTCAGTAAACTCGTTTAACCAAATATCATACTACTGTCTGTTCCACGTTTTGCTGCCGACGAACATTTAAATATAAAAAATATGTATAAGTAGTTTTTTTATCAATAACAAAAAAGTCACCCTCCCATATGAAATCTTTTTTTCGCAATAAAATCAATATTTTTTGGAATTTCATCAAATAATTTTTTTTGGGGAGGGTGACTTTTTGTTATTGATGAAAAAGTACTTTCTTTTAATTTTTTTTTAAATTAAATGTGTTTAATTATTATTAAATTAATATCCAAACGTTCGTCGGCAGCAAAACGTGGAACAGACAGTAAATGATCACTCATGTAAACTCTGTATATCTTCAAGGAATCACTTAGTCGCGGGCTTTAACATCAAATTCCTGGGCCTAATGCGCTAGAAAAAAAATGAATACAAGGGAGCTAACTCCTACGAGACTGTTGTCGATTTGTGGACACAGTGATAACAGGGGCAATTTGCAGGTAAACTTTATCTACACCGCGCGGTTGTATTACATTTTACATTTTACAACAAACAGATGCTCTCACAAAAAAACGATTTATTGTCATTGATTTCGCGCAGTGTGGGTACCGTATTATTATTAGTAGTAGTATTAAAGACAGTGTTCTTGTTTGCTTGATTGACTGCAAATGCCGACTAAATGTTTAGATAAAATACAAAAAAAAGAAAAAGAAGAAAACAAAAATATATATCTTGTTTGATCAAATTTAAAGGAGGTTGCCGTTTATTCAATTATATATCTGTATTATCACAAATGAACTATTGTCTGCTACAACTATAACCATATTCTTAATATTGACTGTTAGCTTTCCCCCGGGAAGGGCTGGAATATCCGGCTTTAGTATATAAATCAGTATTTTCACCCTGGTAAAATCTAAACAAAAGTGGATTCACTCTTTCAACCTAACATACCTCTATCATAATGTTTGCAAACAGTGTAGATCCAGATGAGACGGCTGTAACGAGCCGTCTCATCAGGATCTGCACTAGTTGCGGATATTTTCCTATTTCTTAAACCAGGGCCCGTCGATTCGCATTCGACCCAGCTTAAAGGTACATACCCACTCAGTAGGCACAAATGTCAGGTTATAATATAGGGAGACAGATAGTTTTGTATATTCTGTAGATATGACATTTTCTGGCAAAAGAAACATTCATTCACCATTACCCCAGGTATTGATTGGCAATATTATACATGTTATATCGGACGAAAATTCCCACACTGACAGGGGCGTAGCCAGGGACAAATTTCTGATACGCACACATATCAAATGGTAGAACATTGGGTGAGCATGGCTCACTCGTCGACCTAGTGAAGTGAGGGAGAGTGCTAGGGGGGTCCGGTGGGCATGCCCTCCCCCGGATTTTTTTTGAAACGGAGATCCTGTCTAACGCGTTTTCCTGAATTATTTACGGCACCATTTGTTTGTAATCGACATGTACGTTTGATACAAAATGCGTTCTGTTCCAGACTCAATAGCAACCCCCCCCCCCCCACCACCCGCAAGATTTTATTGCATATTTCGAAAAATAAGCCTCTTTTTTTAGCTCACCTGAGCGAAGGTCATGTGAGCTATTGTTACCGCAATGTGTCCGTCGTCCGTCGTCGTCGTCCGTCGTCCGTCGTCGTCCGTGAACATTTTCAAACGTCTTCTCCTCGGTAACCATTGGGTCTATAGTCACCAAACTTCATGGTCATGGTCCTTAGATAGGGGGATTACAAAATTGTTAAAATGACGTCATTACATTATCCAAGATGGCCGCCGTCTAAAAATAGCACAAAGTCTTAAAAAATCTTCTTCTCAAGAACCGCCAACCGGATTTCGACAAAACTTGGTAGGAATGATCGATGTACATTGCTCTTTCAAAGTTGTTAAAATGGTGACCCCGGGGTCAAAAATGGGCGTGGCCCGTGGGGTCAAATTTGGGTCAAATTTTATTTTTGACTGAATATGGTCATTTCATATATCAAATTGAAGGTATCAATGAGGCGATCACTCTGGTGCATTTTTTGTCGAAATCGGATTGTTATGTCATCCAAGATGGCCGCCGAAAGGTCAAAAGGTCGTTCTTTTATTAGAGATTTCAAAATTATTCTTCACATGAACCGCTTGGCCCATGGTAGCCAAACTTAAAAGTTATGGTCCATGGGTGAAGCCTTTTCAGATTTGTTAAAATGGAGGTCATCGCTAGACCAAGATGGCCGCCGTCTAAAAATAGCATAAATTCTTAAAAAATCTTCTTCTCATGAACCGCTTGCCGGATTTCGACGAAACTTGGTAGGAATGATCGATGTACATTGCTCTTTCAAAGTTGTTAAAATGGTGACCCCGGGGTCAAAAATGGGCGTGGCCCGTGGGGTCAAATTTTGGTCAAATTTTATTTTTGACTGAATATGGTCATTTCATATATCAAATTGAAGGTATCAATGAGGCGATCACTCTGGTGCATTTTTTGTCGAAATCGGATTGTTATGTCATCCAAGATGGCCGCCGAAAGGTCAAAAGGTCGTTCTTTTATTAGAGATTTCAAAATTATTCTTCACATGAACCGCTTGGCCCATGGTAGCAAAACTTAAAATAAAAGTTATGGTCCATGGGTGAAGCCTTTTCAGATTTGTTAAAATGGAGGTCATCGCTAATCCAAGATGGCCGCCGTCTAAAAATAGCATAAATTCTTAAAAAATATTCTTCTCATGAACCGCTTGCCGGATTTCGACGAAACTTGGTAGGAATGATCGATGTACATTGCTCTTTCAAAGTTGTTAAAATGGTGACCCCGGGGTCAAAAATGGGCGTGGCCTGTGGGGTCAAATTGGGTCAAATTTTATTTTTGACTGAATATGGTCATTTCATATATCAAATTGAAGGTATCAATGAGGCGATCACTCTGATGCATTTTTTGTCGAAATCGGATTGTTATGTCATCCATGATGGCCACCAAAAGGTCCATTTATTCAAGATTTTTAACGTCTTTTTCTCAGGAACCACATGGCCGATGCTGGGTGAAGCATTTTCAGATTTTGTAAAATGAGTCATCGCTTAATCCAAGATGACCGCCATCTAAAAATAGCACAATTTTTTTTAAAACACATGAACTCAATGTCACATTCTCCTCTGGTGTTCATGGAGTCAGGTGAGCGAATTAGGGCCATCATGGCGTACGTGCGTATGCCTGGCTACGCCACTGACTGATCAGGGGCGATAACCGTGTTTCCTTAAAATATTAACGGACATTACTATTTATTCTCTGTATTTATGTTTTGCTGTGTAATGATCATACTTTATAATTTGTCGAAAACATTTATTTTTTTCTTCTGGTGACGCATTTAATTAGTAAAACTAATTTAATTAGTAGATATGTACAGGCGCGGATACAGGGGGGGGGGGGGGGGGGAGGGGTAGGGGGGTCCGGACCGGACGCATTTAATTAGTAAAACTAATTTAATTAGTAGATATGTACAGGCGCGGATACAGGGGGGGGGTGGGGTCCGGTCCGGACCCCCCCCCCCCTCCCCCCCCCCCCCTCTGCTCCCGGCAAAAAAAAAGAAAAAAAGAAGAAAATCTACAATACTCGAATAGTTGGATGACTTTTTTCGTGGCCTAGGTGTCAGGAAATCGCATCTGCGGCGATCTGGCATTTATAAATTTCCAGCAGACGACAACATTTAATTCAGCGTAGTAAGGGTTAAAGTTTAGCGAAACGGGCCCCAGTTTCGCATTTGCTTCGGTTTGTTTCATAAACATTAATCAGATAGTGAGATACTAGATACGCCTTTCTGATATGGAATAGTCTTAAAAAAACAACCCGGGATCGTCCATTCCAGTTACTTAGGGATGAAAAGGGTTAATAACATGATATAACCAAATCCCCGGTGTGTTGGTGTCCATCGTGTTTTGTATATTAACCTATACCACATGGTAGGCGGAGGTGTTGCGAAACTAAAACCCTTTAATTGGAATTATCACGTTGTTGGCTGATGTTACGGAAATGTGCGAGTCTAAATATAGCGCGCCGTAAAGACCCGATCGCTTGTGTATTATTAGTCGCGCACAGCCGGGAGATTCATAGTTTGTCACATCGAACGGTTAATTTGAATACACGGCTGTTCGCGTCGATCCGCGTACAATCGACATATTTTAGGCGATTTGGCTAACAAAAACCTGTCAGAAATGGATGAAGATGACTGTTCAATCAACGTGAGCTGTTTCGTGACGGATTATTTGAACCACCGGATCCAAAAAGAGGGTTATTCGTGGCAGACTTCGCCAACGCGAAACTGCCCGGACAATAGAGTGTTAACTGTGTCGAGAAAACTATGCGCAGAATTCGAAAAGCGCTATGGAAAGAAATTCACGGAAATGTGTTTAGTTTGCGGAAAGCTTGAACTAAACGCAGAAAGTTTTAACGCTGTCTTGGATAATTTGATTGTGGGCGGTTTGAACTGGGGGCGTGTGATCGGTGTGTTGACATTTGCCGGCGCTATGGCGGTACATTCTATGGACAATGGAGCCGCTCACTATGTCGATTTGATCCGAGAATGGACGTGTGCATTTATTCAGAACCACGTCATCTATTGGATAAACCAGAACGATGGCTGGGTATGTATTCATGGAATGAGTGGGTCGGTTGAGCGAGGGGTGGCGGGTGGTCGGTCAAACGAGGAGTGGCGTGGCGGGTTGTTCAAGGGTGGGGTGGCGGGATTGCTGAGGGGTGGTTCAGGGGTGGGGTGGCGGGACTGCTGAGGGGGGCCTACGTGTTGAGTCACGAAACGTTTAATTCACATGAGGCTGAGATAAGTGCGACTGATTCGGATTTCCATTACTATTTCATATGTTGTTTATTAACTTTATAGTTTCTGTACTGTACCCTAATATGATACAGATCTTATTGGATTTACATTTATTGAGCATAGGCTGCATATGCAGCCTATGCTCAATAAATGTAAATCCATCAAGAGGTGAGAAGATATAACGGACTGAATCCGTATAGGCCGAGATTGTTTGTCGTTGCTAGCATCTTGGTTGTTCGAGTATATAGTTTGCAATGCTCCAGATAAGCTGCGTATTTGCTTAAATACCCAATTGAAATCGGTCGTAGTGAGTATAAAAACAATAAACGGACCACAAATATAGCATATTTTTCTTATTTTTCATCAAAACACATCTTGGTACTTATCTGGAGCGTTGGGTTTGGTAAGTTACTGAGCGTGTTCCTCAGCATTGGGACCTGGGTTCGATCCTGCAGTGGTGAGTTACATGAAATCCCAGCTGAATTGCGGACCCATGTACTTTCCATCCACTGAGCAAATTCCACAGGAAATTCATGACTAAACTATGCGACATTTACGTAAGGCTTAGCCCGGCGAATACCAATCGACAATCCCTTTCCGACTAGTGGCGGTTTGTTGTGACGCTCTTATAATTATCTGCCTGAACACACAGCTATTCATATTACTTGTGTGTAGCTAGTCTGTGTCTTGGGAAAACGGGGCGTATTGTGAAATGCCTGTATTGCCAGCTGGCGTCCTTTCTGAGAAGAACCATAATTAACTTATCTACATCAGTCCATATGGTCACACACTATTCGTCATTACGTCAGAAGAATATTACCAGTATTTCTAGAATACACATTAATCTAGATTCGCACCACGTGATGGGCATAATGAACTGTAAACCAAATTCCGGTGAAGAACGTGCGTCATTTGTTTCACCAGAGACGCATCACCAATGTGATTATCATACAGTCTAGCTGCACTGCACATAGCTGGGTTGTTTACGTGGTTTGCAATCAGTTCAGTGACATGGAACGAATGTTTACCGAACTACACATGGGTTTGCAGTTTGCACAAAAGCAAGACGCCAGGGCTCCAGATAAGCTGCGTATTTGCGTAAATAGCCAATTAAAATTGCCAAAAACCCAATTGAAATCAGAAGTAGCGAGTATCAAAAAGCAATAACAAATTTGTGGTACCTTTATCATGCTACAGAAAACAATAAACAGACCACAAATATAGCATATTTTTCTTATTTTCCATGAAAACACATCTTGGTATTTCATTAGAATTGTCTCCTTGGAGACAATTCTAATGAAATACCAAGATGTGTTTTCATTTCCAAGCAAACTATTCAATAATGTTGATGTGTAAACAGTAGTGTGATTTTATTTTACCCAATTAAATACCCAATTGTTTCAGATATGATGGAGTGAAAATACTCCATTACTAATTCCTTATCTGGAGCACTGAAGACGCCCTATTGCTGGTTGTGTGGAAATTCATCTAGTCAGCAAATCACAAATTTTCTTCATTTGTCTGTCAATGGGTTTCACAATGGCGCGTCTGAATCGATGAATGAAAGACTTATGTCGTTTTTGCGAAGAATCGATTTCCGTGTCTACTGACACGGAAATTGATTCTTCGCAAAAACGACATTAAGTTCGACACGGAAATCGATTCTTCGCAAAAACGACATAAGTCTGACTGAAAGTAGCATCCAAGCCGCATTCAGTGTCACAGAGCTCCAGATAATATTTGTGTCTAAAGCATACTATAACCCCTGATTTCAAAATCATTGTGTATTTTACTTTTACAAGTAGATTATTGATTTTCTTCATTACTAAATAGGGAACATTAAATGATCAAAAATATATCAAATGTAAACATTCACTTATTTACTTATTTGAGCTGCTTTTTGCAGCTCAACTAAGTGAATGTTTAAATTTGTTATATTTCTTTTATCATGTGTTCCCTATTTAGTAATGAAAACAATCAGGGGGTATAGTACGCTTTAGACACAAAGCTTATCTGGAGCTCTGGTACAAGATAAACAATTGTGTTATAACAAAATTAACTCATTTAGTCCATATTTTATAATCAAAATGCATATGATAAACATGATAAAAAGTCAGTAATCTAATTGCAAAAATCAAATACATGTACGTTTGTATGATTTAATTTGAAATTAGGGGGCCGTGTACCACTACTTCTAGTATGTAACTGTTTAGCCAGTTTTAGACAGAGTTGATCTGAAGCGCGATGGTGGAATATCTACTGCAAGCTCTGCATTATTGATTCAGAAAATTTCCATCACTTCGGTTCTGCGCTTGATGTTTCCAATTATTGCTGGCGACGCACTACAAAACCAACAGTTAAATGGCAGGTTTCCTATTCCAATGTGATTTGGTATTGCGTCATAGTTGAAGCTTGTTGTCTTGGAAACTTCGTCGGATTCTGAGTGACCGACCGCCGTATGACGATGACTCATTGTACATCACGTGACGCGAAGATGGGGCATTATTTCAGATGAAATATGGACAATGCCAAATGACGTTATTTTGCTGTTTCTCGACAAATTTTGATATTGGCTGTGAACATCTTATGTTAAGATTACACATAAGCGCTATAGTACATACATAATATTCATATACAAACATTACAATGATGCCAAAATAAAACACATGTGACCTTATGTTTGGAGTTTCTTCAAATTCTTGGTCATTTATTATTTTCGAGAGGTTTCACTGTAGTTAGATGTTGTTAAATTACTATAATCCCTGTTAGAAAAAATATCAGGTGTACATCTTTGAAAAGATATATTAAGTATTTCGTTTCACTATCAGTTTCAATGGATATATGTTACATCACGTGATATACATGTAAATTGATAAATAACCTAGATGATGTTGTCAGACAAAGAGAATCTTATATTTCCGGACAGATGTCAATCAATGATATTCTGTTTCAATTTAACCAATGCGTATATGCACATGCACATTATCAAACGAATTGGAACAAAATAAATAAAAAAGACAACACAAGTGGTGTTTCATATTCCAGTAGTATTAGTCGACACATTATGTCACGGTTTGAACAACATCTACAAAAATAGCGTTATAATGGTATAGTCTGATTTTTTTGCTGTAAAATAAATGCCTTTAATTACAAAGTCATTACCCTGTACCAGGGCTCCAGATAAGAAATTAGTAATTGAGTATTGTCACTCCATCATTTCTGAAGCAATTGGGTATTTAAAAAATTTAATTTTTGTAAAATAGAATAACACTACTGTTTACACATCAGCAGACCGCACTTATTGAATAGTTTGCTTCTAAATGAAAACACATCTTGGTATTTCATTAGAATTGTCTCCAAGGAGACAATTCTAATGAAATACCAAGATGTGTTTTCATGGAAAAATAAGAAAATATGCAATATTTGTGGTCTGTTTAATGTTTTCTGTAGCATGATAAAGATACCACAAATTTTTCATTGCTTTTTGATACTCACTACTTCTGATTTAAATTGGGTTTTTGGCAATTTTAGTTGGGTATTTACGCAAATACGCAGCTTATCTGGAGCTGTGCTGTACAATCTTTAAATGGGTAGACAATAACTGATTCAAAGCTATTTCACAATCAATTTGTCTGTCAGTCTGTCAGTCAAACCGTGACACCGCCGGCGACTTTAAATTCTCAAGTTGAAAACACCAGGTACGAACCAGTGTGTCGCTTGCTGGCGTTACCTGGCAGATTCCCACATGTCATGTTCTGGAATATCGTGAACTGTCCTGAAAAAAATTGCATATTTTCATGCGACCATTGTAGACCAAAATAAGACTGCGCAACTGCGCATTCTGATCGGAGTCTCCAATAGTGGAATTTGCGACACTGAAAATGCCCTGATGCTTCTAACAAGGAGTTTGATACATAGAACAATTGCAGTTAATAGATAACCGATTCCGCGTGTGTATGGTACTTGCCAACAAACGGAAATAGGAGCATTTTGTCAAACTCGTATCATACTTATAATCTGATACACGTCTCTGGCGCAAGTCCCGGTATTCGCACAAATCCGTCATGCTATTGATAACAAAGACACCATGGGGCATTGGTAATAACTATGTGTTTTGTCGAGTGTTGGCGATCGATTTCCATTGCCTTGGCGTTGTTAATAATTCTGACATGTATACGGCAGTTTATAACACACATGCTGTTTCTGCTGCGATCCCGTGCTGTTGCTTCTTGTTGGCTAACCCGAATGTTCTGTCTGTAACGCAGGGCGACATGACAGAACAATCGGGTTACTTATTGGGGTGTCTGTTGGCATCTGCTTGTCGCCAATGCAATAGAATAATGATTGCCCTGCTTAATACTCAAGAAGATTCATGTATTATTGGTTATACAAGAAATTTGCTCGCATTTACAATATTATCCAATATTGTCACTGTCCATGATAGTGATGCTGCGAACTGGTGACATGACAGTCGTGGTCAACGATCACCAATGATCGGGGAAATAATATCACCATGATCATTGGACGGGCGCACGGGGAGACTTCGAAAGTCGCCACACCGAGCTGAACTTCGCTGATGTGTGTTTTAATGGTGCTTCTATCTTTCCGAGTGAATTTAAAGTTACAAGACAAATTACAAGAGGTACAAGCTGAACTAAACTGTTAACGATCGCTTCATGAATTAGTCCGTCTTTGTCAATGTCTATCGCACCTGGTCGAACAAAATATGTAGATGTCAGGAAAAGTTCAAAGCTACAAACTGATTAGTGTGACACACAAAGGAATACAACCAATTGTATTCTGATTGCTGGATATTTCTATGTTACTCGGCAGTAATGTTCGAAAATAGATCGCCCTATATATGTATACCTACTGGTAAATAGAGTACAAAGTGTACATTTCTCGCATTGCTGTGGCTTATTGTTCGTGGACATTGGCCAAATGGTAAGCCATGAATAAACACTACCAGTACCAGTGTTTATTAACCATTAGCCATGCTAGAATACGGTGAAACAAACATTATTGTCTGCATCTGTTTTGTATTTTGTTGTCATTCTCAATAAAGACGTGGTTTGAAAATCAATCCGTAGTTTCACATTGCTGTGCGTATTGTGTACTCCCACTTTTAATAATCAATGTGTATTCAGCTAAAATAATTGCATAAAATACACCAATAGGCACCTTATCAGGAGTTCTGTTTAAACATGCCAACTATACTGTCACAGTGTACTACATGTAGTATCTGTTTCTTTTTAATGGTCAAACTAGCGACGTATTATGTATTAATGGAGATAGTCAGCTTTGAACTTTAAACCAAAACAAATCTTGACATTCTTTGTTGATACCATACAGACGGTCGGCGTCAGGTGGTTTGGCACACTGTCCTTTACTTGTCCGTCAACAGCCAGATATCACAAACAAAACATCAACAACAACATATGAAACGTATATTCACATGTCACCTCTTGATGCATCTAGAGTTCTGGTCGTTCATATTGACATGCGTGCACTAGCTGTAGTTGCTGGTTAAAATAAACATACATGCTGGTGTTTGGTCTGATACTTTAGAATACTGTCTCTGCACCAAATAGCTGACTGTATACAGCTGGGTGTCACCGTGTAATACGACAGTGCATTATAAAACGTAATGCATTAGTGTAATAATTAATATTATAACCTAACATGTTTTATGTAGCAGTTTCATATTGCATAGTATATGCAGATGAAACTGCTACATAGAACATTTTATGTTGTCCTTACAAGTTCATTGTTACTGTATGGTGTTGTGCTTATGTAATAACAATTATCAAACATTTTTGCTGATTTAATATGACATAATTAAGCTAACTGAATAACAGTTATCTTAAATGACCACCGAGGTAACATCCTGCTTATATGAGTACAATAGATTTACCAGTTCATCACATCTTTTCTTGGTACAGTGTAATCTCTCTGAACCGGACACCCTGGACTCCATTGTATTTAATTTAGATGGGTTTCAATGAAATTAATTTCATTGTCCTGTCTGTTCATGATTCAAATTGAGAACACATGTTCACAGAGTGCTATATCACAGTGGATCCTCTCTAAACCGGACACCCCATGGTGTCCGGTTTAGAGAGGTTCCACTATGTTTGTCTCAGATGGGAATTTTCTCAAACTTATGTACATGATGGCAAATAAAAATAAACAAAGACAGATTACTTCTGCGCCTATACACATCGTTTAGTGAAGATGGTGACATACCTTACACATACAGTCAGTGTATGTACATGTATATGCTGACATTCTATGTATACGCCCCATTCCCATTAAATAGTTTATTTAATAGTTGCATGTTTGTGGTGTCTTATACAATAAACGGCATACAGTGTCATACCTTGGTATGTTACTTCTTCATGGTGTCTTGGCCATGTTTCATATTTCTATTGTGCCTGTTCCAGCCCAATCGGGTGCATATTCTCTTTTATGAAATATGACAGCTGTTTTACAGATCAGTAATCTCGTTTTATTATAGTCAATCGTACAAGGTGCGGATCTTGAATTATTAATATACTTGTCATAGCAAGAATGTACAGATTAATAATTATATTGGTACATGTATATACAGTCAAAATATGTACTACGTAAGCGACACTATAAACATTCACTTAATCATTCACCCTTAAATATCTGACAATGAATATTCCATGCTATTTTGGACTATTCCATTCATAAAATGGGTATTTCTACA
>CM055281.1:61582765-61674721 GCA_029237695.1 Conchocele bisecta
TGGGTATTTCTACACATGAAGCGTAAATGCATATAATTCCAGCACAAAAATATATACACAATTCCCTAACATTTGATTGGTCCGTAGCAAGTCTCTGTCCAAAATTGATATCCCAGTAAACTCACACGCCGAACTACTTTCCGTAACCGTGAGGCGCAGTTAAAATAATTCTTAAGAAAACGGAAAATAAACACATTTTCTTTATTAATTTATTTCAAATGCTGGAATTATAAGGAATGAATGGCCTTTTTGTGGAATTTATCGGGGTATAAACTTGGAAAAGTCGTGGGAATACTGGACGAAGGCCGGAACGGGGATATAAACTTGGAAAAGTCGCGGGAATACTGGACAAGGTCTTCCGGCCTTCGTCCAGTATTCCCGCGACTTTTCCAAGTTTATACCCCGATAGATTCCACAAAAAGGCCATTCATTCCTTATAATTCCAGCATTTGAAATAAATTAATAAAGAAAATGTGTTTATTTTCCGTTTTCTTAAGAATTATTTTAACTGCGCCTCACGGTACGCAGCTTATCTGGAGCTGTGCTGTACAATCTTTAAATGGGTAGACAATAACTGATTCAAAGCTATTTCACAATCAATTTGTCTGTCAGTCTGTCAGTCAAACCGTGACACCGCCGGCGACTTTAAATTCTCAAGTTGAAAACACCAGGTACGAACCAGTGTGTCGCTTGCTGGCGTTACCTGGCAGATTCCCACATGTCATGTTCTGGAATATCGTGAACTGTCCTGAAAAAATTGCATATTTTCATGCGACCATTGTAGACCAAAATAAGACTGCGCAACTGCGCATTCTGATCGGAGTCTCCAATAGTGGAATTTGCGACACTGAAAATGCCCTGATGCTTCTAACAAGGAGTTTGATACATGAACAATTGCAGTTAATAGATAACCGATTCCGCGTGTGTATGGTACTTGCCAACAAACGGAAATAGGAGCATTTTGTCAAACTCGTATCATACTTATAATCTGATACACGTCTCTGGCGCAAGTCCCGGTATTCGCACAAATCCGTCATGCTATTGATAACAAAGACACCATGGGGCATTGGTAATAACTATGTGTTTTGTCGAGTGTTGGCGATCGATTTCCATTGCCTTGGCGTTGTTAATAATTCTGACATGTATACGGCAGTTTATAACACACATGCTGTTTCTGCTGCGATCCCGTGCTGTTGCTTCTTGTTGGCTAACCCGAATGTTCTGTCTGTAACGCAGGGCGACATGACAGAACAATCGGGTTACTTATTGGGGTGTCTGTTGGCATCTGCTTGTCGCCAATGCAATAGAATAATGATTGCCCTGCTTAATACTCAGATGAAACTGCTACATAGAACATTTTATGTTGTCCTTACAAGTTCATTGTTACTGTATGGTGTTGTGCTTATGTAATAACAATTATCAAACATTTTTGCTGATTTAATATGACATAATTAAGCTAACTGAATAACAGTTATCTTAAATGACCACCGAGGTAACATCCTGCTTATATGAGTACAATAGATTTACCAGTTCATCACATCTTTTCTTGGTACAGTGTAATCTCTCTGAACCGGACACCCTGGACTCCATTGTATTTAATTTAGATGGGTTTCAATGAAATTAATTTCATTGTCCTGTCTGTTCATGATTCAAATTGAGAACACATGTTCACAGAGTGCTATATCACAGTGGATCCTCTCTAAACGGACACCCCATGGTGTCCGGTTTAGAGAGGTTCCACTATGTTTGTCTCAGATGGGAATTTTCTCAAACTTATGTACATGATGGCAAATAAAAATAAACAAAGACAGATTACTTCTGCGCCTATACACATCGTTTAGTGAAGATGGTGACATACCTTACACATACAGTCAGTGTATGTACATGTATATGCTGACATTCTATGTATACGCCCCATTCCCATTAAATAGTTTATTTAATAGTTGCATGTTTGTGGTGTCTTATACAATAAACGGCATACAGTGTCATACCTTGGTATGTTACTTCTTCATGGTGTCTTGGCCATGTTTCATATTTCTATTGTGCCTGTTCCAGCCCAATCGGGTGCATATTCTCTTTTATGAAATATGACAGCTGTTTTACAGATCAGTAATCTCGTTTTATTATAGTCAATCGTACAAGGTGCGGATCTTGAATTATTAATATACTTGTCATAGCAAGAATGTACAGATTAATAATTATATTGGTACATGTATATACAGTCAAAATATGTACCTACGTAAGCGACACTATAAACATTCACTTAATCATTCACCCTTAAATATCTGACAATGAATATTCCATGCTATTTTGGACTATTCCATTCATAAAATGGGTATTTCTACACATGAAGCGTAAATGCATATAATTCCAGCACAAAAATATATACACAATTCCCTAACATTTGATTGGTCCGTAGCAAGTCTCTGTCCAAAATTGATATCCCAGTAAACTCACACGCCGAACTACTTTCCGTAACCGTGAGGCGCAGTTAAAATAATTCTTAAGAAAACGGAAAATAAACACATTTTCTTTATTAATTTATTTCAAATGCTGGAATTATAAGGAATGAATGGCCTTTTTGTGGAATTTATCGGGGTATAAACTTGGAAAAGTCGTGGGAATACTGGACGAAGGCCGGAACGGGGATATAAACTTGGAAAAGTCGCGGGAATACTGGACAAGGTCTTCCGGCCTTCGTCCAGTATTCCCGCGACTTTTCCAAGTTTATACCCCGATAGATTCCACAAAAAGGCCATTCATTCCTATAATAGCATACACTTGAATACAAAACAAACTCATTGGAATTTAATCAAATAAAATGGTGCTGTCAGTTTGTGTCGGTGATACGCAATCCACAAATCAATCAAGTAATCAAATTGAAGGATCTAAAATGTGATATGGTGGTGATATGGATATTAGGCATATTTGTCCATTTAATATTGGTAATTAACTGTCCAGATGGCGGTGTCAACGTGACTGACCACTCGCTATATAGACGTCAGTGTGGTTTGTCGGTCATCTCTTGGACGTTTATGTGCCGCCTGTATAATTTATTGGCCGTCCTGTTGACATTACATGAAACTGAACCTAGTTCCGGGAGACGAACACATGCTTGGATAGATAAGATAATATAATCTCAGGGCTCCAGATAAGGAATTAGTAATTGAGTATTGTCACTCCCCGTCATTTCTGAAGCAATTGGGTATTTCAAAATTTTAGTTGTGTAAAATATAATTACACTACTGTTTACATATCAGCAGACCGCACTTATTGAATAGTTTCCTTATAAATGAAAACACATCTACCAATATGTGTTTTCATGGAAAAATAAGAAAATATGCTATATTTGAGGTCTGTTTTCTGTTGCCTGATAAAGATACCACACATTTTTCATTGCTTTTTGATATTCACTACTTCTGATTTCAATTGGGTTTATTGGCAATTTTAATTTACGCAAATACGCAAATACGCACCTTATCTGGAGCATGCAGTATCGGCTGCGATGTTACTTCCTACTAGGTGCATGGGGCGACACAGTACGCTGACTGAAACCGTGTAAAACGTTGTCCAATCCAATTGGAGGTCGTTGATAACAGTGCATCACAGACCTATTCTAGGTCTGTGAGTGCATTAACCCTTAGAATGGTGAAAACGAGAAATGTCGTCTGCTGTTGTATCATATTCTGTAGTTATTCTCCATAAAACACATGGCTTGTCAGCACTTAAGAATCATTTCCATTGGAAATGATTCTAATGTGCTGCCAAACCATGCTTGTGTTGATAACAATGGAAATTGAAAAATAGACAGCAGACGACAAAATTTAATTTGGCATTGTAAGTGTTAATTTAAACTGCCAGTTTTCAGCCCAGTCAACAAAAACAAATCCACAAATAAAAACAACAACTAATTATCATGTTTGTATACCAACAGTTGACAGTACATGTTAGTCGAAACGTCGATAAAACAACAGTTAAATATCTGTAACAGGGAATGGAAAAACAATGGAGTCCGACTGGTGTCGAACCAGGAACACGGGCTCGGCTGCTGTATATTTTCGCTACAATACAATAACCAAGTATTAGCCCAACAGTGAAACGTTGTTGTCTCCCATGTATATGTGATTGCAACTGGAGACATGGGGCTTATGGGTTTTGCGACCAGTGTACATCCAGATCAGTCCATGCATAGGCAGACTCTGATCAGGATCTGCACTCATTGCCATTCCGTCAATGAAACAGCAGGCACGCGGGGTTTTTTTGTAACAAGCAATAATTCCAGCACAAAAATATTCTTAATTCCCTCACATTGTATTGGCCTGTAGCAAGTCTCTGTCCAAAATTTATATCCCACGCCGAACTACTTTCAGTAACCGTGAGGCGCAGTTAAAACAATTCTTAAGAAAACGGAAAATAAACACATTTTCTTGATGAATTTATTTTGTGGTTGAAATAATAAATTCCCCGCTTTGCAAATATACATGCGGTCAACTTAGTCACACATCCGGCGCATATATCGCATTCTGAACAAAACCTCACTTACCATTAACACTTAAATATGTGCTGAGGACACACTACAATCAAATATATTTCATGTCGGAAGTCTATGCCATGACCACCATTTGAACCGTCACAAAATATACTTTTGATGAGCGTGTATTCTTGTTTCAGTTAAACACGTATCTTTTCTCCATTGTCTGTCTCGTGTACGTGACTCACCCAGGATCCCATAGCATAATTATTATGGTGGCTGTGTTCACCTGACTTCCGCCACCTGTTGAGCGTATAGTCTGTGTGTAATGTGTTTCCCACACGTCTTGTATATGTAAACAACAGCCGCAAGTGGTGTTGGCAATCGCTACTGCAATCAGATCTATTTCCCGTCAACACCAGTTTTAGGCTTTGTTTCTACTTGCACTTTGGTGGTACCAGAATGCAACGGAAATTGTCTTGTTTGGGGACGAGGCGACTATTTTTCCATGTTCAAAATGTTTTATTGTAATTTTAGTGCTAAATGTACAGTGCAATCCACCCGCCCCGCCACACAAACACTGAACATCGCAATCAATCAAGCAATCAATTTATCATTCAAGCAATCAATACACAATCGATCTATCATCATTAATACAATAATCTAATCCTTTTTCACAATTTCTGTCCATGCATGTTGACGTATATGTGTATTCACTTTGAAATAAAATAAAACATTGTTTAAACTAATACAATCAATCAATTAATACAATTAATCAACCAATCAATCAAGTCTATCAATTTCTTGTCTCATTGCAGAAAGGTCTAGTGGACTTCTACGACGATGGTGTAGCAAATGAGCAAAAGCAACAGATGCAACAGAATGGTTGGGGGACGATTCTGGTGAGCGTCTTACGGGATTGTGCCAATGAAGCGCTTGTCATTGTCAACCGGGCCTAAACCCTCATAACTCCATCTTCCACGGGTCCCCTGCAGTTGGCAGTCGGGCCATAGCGGGCTGCGGCAATATCATGGAACGGCCATTACACAAGAAGCAGCAAACCAACAACTCACACCAATGCGTTCGTGCATAGAAAAATGGTGTACAGTTGAGAATCATGAGAATAGGACATAGTGTAGCACAGGTGGAAGACTCGGACCTAGGACACAGTAAATGGCTCATTTTAAAAACGTTACCCCACCCACCCATTCCCTTACACTACAGTATAGTCTTTCAATGTGGGCAAGAGCTTGGGACAATACCCTATACATGCTTTGTTTCGGGCTAGTTCAAACACCTCACGTTTATTTTCAAATTTTATGCTGACTTACGCCTCTGGCAAATAATAAACGCCTTAGGTCCCCAAATATATTCACTTTAAACCTCTGTGTTTAGTATATCGTTAGTTATTCGGCAAACATTGGGTGTCGCTGTGTTTGTTGTCTGTAACTGCCAAATCTACCAGTCCCAATTATTTGCGCCATATCTAAACAATTATAAAGAAACACTATTGTATTATGGCCAACACTATATATATTACATGTATGTAAAGATCGGTGTATCAATTCGTGTACTGAGTGGGTGGCAGGTGGGAGCACGCGATGGGTAATTTAACGATCGGGGTTCATCCTTACCGGAATCCCGACTGGAGACCTGGTTTGGCCCTCACATACATCTTTGTCATTTTGTATGTGACAGTTGAATCTGGTTATACCCCTTATAAGAGTACTCCTACCGGTATTACTTTTAAATAGGGGAAGGGGCCAAGTGACTTGGTGCGGTATGGACCTGGCACCAGGTCAGGTTATTCTAATTTCAGGGCTAAATATGTTGTATCTCGATGTAAATATTCCATTCTGATTTTGGGATTTGCAGCAGGTTAAAACGGGATCGAACCTGTTTGCCCGGCCTTACACGACCTTAGCTGTTGATAGGCCGTTAAACACCAATAAACAAACAAACAAACAATTCGTGTACTGGCCTAGTAATCAGGAGCTAGCTACATGGTTAGTAGTCGATCTCGGACGACAGGACGATTTTCAAACTTTATGAGAAGGCTGTGTTTTTGTTCCCAAAAATATGAAAATTACTTGCGGAGAGTGTAGATCCTGATGAGCCGGCTCGTCCCGAGCCGGCTCATATGGATCTACAAGTTTTGCCAATACCACAATACAGCTATGTGGTGTTGAAAGGGTTGCACAGGTTGTTGGCGTTCTCATGTGCTTTCGAATTTCGCTTTCAACGTGAGGGTGTTAACAACAGGATAAACAATCAATAACCAACACTGGTTTCTTTCTCCTAACTTATGGAGATGGAATACCATTGGGTTATGTTAGTATACCCATTAATAAATATATTGTAATTATTTGCAACAATTGTACCATCATCAGTCTGCTAGAATTCAATGGTCATTTATCTCAAATTATGATATCCATATCTAGAAATGATACAATTGGTGAACTTACTCTATACACAGAGTTTACTGCATTCTTTTAAAAACAAGTCTATATGAACAATCGAATGTAAGAACAACATTTGCTTGCTGTGGTAGCTAATTTGCCTGTAACTAACGAAATGCTTAAAGCAGATGATTGAAGTGAATATATTTGCAGCCCAAAGACATTTATGAATTACCAGAGACATAAGTCAGCAAAAATATCGAAATGTGTGGTGTTTGAGCGAGTCCGAAACTACGACATTTTCCCAAGCTCTTTCCTACTTTGAAACCACTATACTGTCTATTGTACGGAAATTGATGGGTGGGGGAACAGTTTACAAATGAGCCATTTATCAGGTCCTAGGTCCGAGTCTTCCACCTGTGTCGTGTACATGTATTCATTAGTCATTCTGGTGCGAATCCAGGCGGGGGGGGGGGGGGGGGGGGGGGGGGGGAGGGGGGGTCGTCGGCCTCCTGAGTCCTCTAACCTTTGCCATGTTTAGATTTTAACCAATCTTTTATGTCGAATGATTCAATTATTTTTCTTGTTTCATGCCCTATGTGTATGTTGTTACCACTCAGTAGCACCGTCTCGTCGAGACGGTTCAACTGAGTGGTAACAACATATAATTGAGAATTGAGAAAAAATGCAGGACAAATATGTATTTTAGGAAAGTTGATCATATATGTCTCATAGAAAATCGAGATTCTACGCCCTTCTAGACCTAAATCTTTATCCACCCGTAGTCAGTCACACATGCCTGTAATCATGGTAACTGTATAACATACAGGCAGATCTGCTTTATGTTGGCAGTTGGCCTGTTAGTAACATACTCACTTATCATGGTCATTTGCCACCATTTGTGCTATTCGTGTGTACTGTAGAAGACGATGCCATGTTGTATATAGACAGAGCTCCAGATAAGCTGAGTATTTGCGTAAATACCCAATTAAAATGGGCAAAAACCCAATTGAAATCAGAAGTAGTGAGTATCAAAAATCAATGAGAACACTTGTGGTGCCTTTATCATGCTGCAGAAAGCAATAAACAGGCCAGGCCAAAATATAGCATATTATTCTTATTTTTCCATGAAAACACATCTTGGTATTTCATGAGAAGACAATTCTAATGAAATGCCAAGACATGTTTTCATTTCCAAACAAACTTTTCAATTCAATAATTGCTGTATGTTGATGTGTAAACAGTAGTGTGATTTTATTTTACCCAATTAAAATTTTGAAATAACCAATTGCTTCAGAAATTACTAATTCTTTATCTGGAGCCTCTGATCACACGTTCATGCTTATGTGCTAATATACAAGTGCTAAACAATGGCTGATGCTGAATGTGGGCATGATACTACAGATGGCAGTCATGGCAACAGCTACATCAAAGATGTCCATACTAACAATGTACATGATATATACTTGTACATATCTAGGATATTCAGTTGTAATTGCCAATAAAATCCACATGAAAACACTCATTGTACATTATCTTTAACCATTAACTCTTTGTTCATTTTCTACCACATTGTCTTTCTCAAAATTTCTCTGTATAACTATTTTGTGAAAGATATTTTGGGACAAAATGCAATGAATACGTGAATGGCCAATGTAGAACATGGTATGTTGATAATGATCATGTGATAGAGAATTAAGTAAATGAGTGAATATTATAATTATGAGGTCTTGCTATGCACTATTGCATTTATTTTCTCAGCCATCGTCAGCGAAGGGACCAATAAAGAATTAGGTCATTGTAACTATGTTTTCATGTTCCTTCATTTTTTCATTCATATTATTTGTGTGTAAACGAAAATTCCGACTATCAATAAAGTGTTTACAAGTTAACCCATTTCATGTTGAGGATACGCCATTTGTTTGTGGAAAATTCAAACTATTTCATTGATATGAATTCTGAAGTATATGTCGTGACCACCAGTTGAACCGTCTCGTCGAGACGGTTCAAATGATTGGTCACAACATATACTTTAATTGAGAAATAATAAAAATACAATATTTAAACAATTTCATCCCTTTAAAGGTATACATGTATTCAAAATTGAATTGGTTAAATCAAAAATGCCCTATAAATAGTGCGAATATTAGAATGTTTGGGTCACCGAGTGTGTGTTAATTTGTAACTGGTAAGCTGATGTGATTGCAAGTTATGTTTCGAGTCATAACACAACACAGCATATCTCACACATACAACATATTGCAATTGTACATAGTACCTATTGTAATACTACATGTACAAAGCCTATACGTATTTGGACAATAGTGATGGTGTAGTTGATGTATGTTAGGCCGGGTGTGTGATAAGGTAGCTGATTTATACCAGTTGAAGGTCAATGTCTGTCCTGAATGAACCCCGCTGTTATCTGTGATGATTCAAGTTACCAAACCCAGTTTATTACTGATTGCACACTAATTTGTATGGTATGATTCTACATTGGGATAGGTTTGTCCAGAGATAGCGGCGGCAGGTTGGTGGGAGCATGTGATGAAGAATTTGGTTCATCCTTTACTAAAATCCCGATATCCCTGGTTTGACCCTCTGGTACATGTTTGGTTTTCTCGTACATGTTCTACAGACACATCCGTATGGGAGAAATACGGAATTCGATGCTGTTAACATGGCATAAAATGATCTTAAACGTTGACAGGCCATTAAATAAATACCATATAAAACTGTTCCATGCCTACTGCCCCGGTTTGTGGGTGGTTGGTCGGGCGAACGCGACGGCGTAAATTAACGGTAGGGATGATTCCTCCTTATAGAAATCACGATATGCTTGGTTTGGCCCTCATGTTACCTGGCAGTTGAGTTGGGTTCTTGCCCATTATAAAAGTAGTAAGATTATTACTGACCCTACTGCTTTTTGGCAGGGGCCAAGTGATTCTGGTGTGGCGAGGACCTGGTATCAGATTAGGATTATTCTGATTTCAGGGTGTTTTATTGCAAATATTCAGTTCTGATTTTGGGAAACTGACATTGTGTGTAAATACTGTATGTGATCTAAAATCTGACATTGCGTGCGTATACTGTATGTGATTTATGAAAGCTGGTTTGATACACCCACTAGACTGTGCCTGTATGACTCCCTGAACACATTTACAATGTGTACAATTCTTTGGTTGTTACATTTATTGACCCATACAGCTGATACATGGTCACATGAATCAGTTAACATGTGCACGATCAAGAAGCATGTTATTAGACATCAGGGAATTGTGCCACTGACTGTATTTTTATCAGTAGTATGTCAAAGGTTAACAGCTGTGACTGATTTTTGTGACTGATGGTTCTAAAAAATCACAAATGATTACATTAATTATTAACCCTTTCAAAGCTGAACTAGGTTTCTCATCTGCTGTATACTTTCTATTTTGTCACTAGAACATGGTTTGACAACATGTTTGGAAATGATTCTAACGTGCTGTCAAATCATGGTTTTATTGAGACAGAATACAAAATATATACGACAACAGCATCTAACACCAATTTACAGTTTCAAATTCTGAATAGTTGTTTATTGTAACTATTCAGTTATGATTTTGGGATCCCCCCCCCCCCCCCACCCCCCCCCCCATTTGTACATGTACTTGAACATGTATGTGTCGGGTAATACATGGGATTTATTGCTAAACCCATTGACCCGGCCTTACATTACCTTAGCTGTTGATAGGCCGTTAAACCCCAACAAACAAACAAACAAACACATTCTGCTGATTGATGTAAGTGTACATGTATATCACTATGTTGTAAGGGTCATTGAATGCACACTTTATTTTGGTTAATGGATGATTCAAGCCAATGTGAATAGGGTCTAATATCGCCATACAAACTATTATGTTGACTGACAGTGTGAATGTTATCATTATTTACATATAGTAGTATGTATGGGTGAGTTTTCCCCAATTCCACATGTCTTTTAATGTATGATCATATAAACAGAGGAAACTGGTTTATATACACAGCACATATTTTGTTATTATTTGTATACATAAATATTTATTCATGACAAAAGAAATATCAGGATTTTTCTTGCTAATTGATACTATTTTATTTTACTTATTCTAATGTCAAAGACATGCGTTTGAGAGATGCATATTACATATTGTAATATAGGCCTACCATCACTATGGAAGTAGTATAATTGAAAACAATACCCAAAATTAGACCGAAGACCCTTGCGAAATTACTTCCAGTGTTTTACAACCATATGCATGTACATACAAAACAATATCCATTTTGCCAGTATAACATACTATAGAAATATTAGGCATTTAACCCATTTCAGCCTAAGGATACTATGATTTTTGTTGAACAAATCTCATTATTTTGTTCATTCATCGATAAAGGTATATGTTGTTACCACTCATTTGAACCGTCTCATCGAGACGGTTCAAATGAGTGGTTACAACATATACTTTCGAAAGGAAATAAAGAAAATAGGGATTTTTTCCTCTCAAAAGGTTCATACTACTAAAAGTGTATCCCGTCTGTATTAACATGAGTTAACAGTTTCATAATATGGTGGGTTCGTCAGTTAGATTCCTAATTCACATAATATACAAAATTTACATTGTACCATGTCCACAGCCTCCAAAATAAGTCATGCGGCACGTTAGCAGCCATAATAATAAAGCACTTATTTGCTATAACGATGTATATCTGTCTGATTTAGGACAGAAGCCGTAAATGATCGCGTCATCATAGTACTCGCACCTGTGGTACATCCATATTTATGATATATAGTCATGGCTCTCATATAGCAATAACAGTTGACTATAAATGTGGCAGGCAGTTTTATTGCATTACGTCTGTGACTGATATTATTGGATCGCCTGACACCATATGGAGACGGATCAGGGTGTATACTTACTTGTCTTGTATCAGTTAATATTGGATATATTGTCATGTTATGTACTTTCAGTTAATACTGTGTATCCTTGCATGTTATGTATTATCAGTTAATACTGCGCTATTATTAAACATCAGCTTATCATGACCTTATATGGAACTTTATTGGTATACACATGTTGACTGGTTTATCGCGTCTTATGGAAATATAATGTATGACTTATTTCTTTATCACTGATATAAATATAAAATGAAAAAAAAAAGAGATGCATATGGTATAAAATAGAAAAATACATATATTTTAATATATATGTGAATAAAAAATATCTGCGTTTGCGAAAGTCAATTCGCATACATAAAGCACTGATTATTACAGGAAATTGTTATACATTTGTTCCAAAGAATCACATGAACCAGTCTGCACAATGAGCCCGTGATTATGTTTCAGTATGTAACTCTTTGCATGCTAGCTGTGAAAATAACAGTCAACAAACCAGGAGGATTTTTCTTCTTCTATGCAAATATGTCTTGGAATGTCATTAGAATTATTTATATCCCACAAGTTTCCCGGCATGCAAAGAGTTAAACTAGCTGATCATGCACACAGTCTGCACTATTTCACGATCTGTGCTGATCGCATATGCTAGCTGAAAACCATTCTTAGTTGCTGATACATAAAACGTAACTTGTAAATATTGTACCTGTACATATAATGTGAGCGCTTGTCGTTATACGTGTGTGTGTGTGTTTGTTGTTATTAGTATGTAAGTGTGAACATTGTATGTTCAGCAAGTTCCATTGCACGAAATGCGATTAAATACCACTCATCTACCTAGCAAGGAATCTGCTATAACCAGAACGCCTAAATCTGGTCAGACAAACATTCAGTCTTACATACTTTGGGCTGCATTCAATGCAGTTTAAATGCAGTTTGCATTGTTCTGGACTTCCACTTTCCATTATGAAAGTTTACTGATGCATGTATTTGTCCTACTATTAGAAACACACAAATTGGTGACGTATGTGCAGATGAGCGGTATTGTGTTATTTCCTCACAGTGCATGCACCGGGAATACTGATGAAATATTCAACTAAATTGCATGCTTTGTGACGAAATCCGTAACTAAAGCTAACACAATAGAGTATCATAATTATTGTACACGGCTATAGATCGTCAATGTCTCTGCATGTATGTATGGGGTATGTATCTCTGATTGTTTGGGCAACTAACTAGACATAGGTGTTTAAGCAATGTCGTTTGTTATTAATAAAACTTTAAAAATTGGATATGTGTCCCCTTGTTTCTTTATTAACCCTTACCACGCTGAATTAAATTGTGTCGTCTGCTGGAAATGTTTTATTTTCAATATTTCTCTATACAAACCTGTTTTGACAGCGCATGGGAATCGTCTCCACTGGAGACGATTCTCATGTGCTGCTAAAACAGGTTTTTTGTTAAGAATTAAGGCAAAAATGAAAAACAGCAGACGACATTTTTCGTCTCCCGCGTAGTAAGGGTTAACATCCAGTCAATAATGATAAGTTCTTACATGATGCTGCAAACCGATGTTGCAGCTTCCATGGAATGGGAGGGTATGCATATCTTAGCTTTGAATGATTCATGCTTAATGATTCATATATTAACGGTAAATCTTGGAGGGATCCTCAGAAAATATATATTCAGCCCTGAATAACTGGATCTCGTACCAGGATAATCCAGTAGCCGATTTCACCAACATTGCAAAGTATGCTTTTCTAGCAAAGTATACTTTGAGGGAGATATTTTAGGATAAATTTATTAATTGTTAGCTCGACTATTCGAAGAATAGTTAGAGCTTATGTAGTCACCCCGGCGTCGGCGTCACCGTCACGTCACGCCTTGGTTAAGGTTTTTAGTTGAGCTTGTATATGGAATACTCCTGGCCCTACACCCACCATACTTGGGCAACTTGTACATCTACAACCCTTGACCTATTATTTGACCTTGACCTACATTTAACCTTGAATTACTTACTTAATACCCCTTGGTTAAGGTTTTTAGTCGAGCTTGTACATGGAATACTATTGTGCATACAGACACCATACTTTCAGTATTGTCTTTTACTACTTAACCATTTCACCCCTAAGTAACTGAATGGGCTGCGATATGTTCGTTTTGCAACCAATCCAATCATCGCAAAATGATTTTCAGACTATTCTATTTATAAAAAGGGGGTATTTGTTTTTCTCAAAAATATGAAAATTACTTTCAAACAGTGCAGATCCTGATGAGACGGCTCGTTACGAACCGGCTCATCTGGATCTGCACTGTTTGTATAAACCGATATAGCGGGCTTTCGGGTTCAAAGGGTTAATCTGTCTTATAATGTTCTGTATCCTAATACATGTATACTAATTTCTATAATACTTCATTATTTTTTATATGTTCTGTATACATGTATGTTTATTTACTCTTCATTTTTCGTTTATAGTGTCTGTAACATAGGATACATTTTAATGTTTTCTATTTTGGGACTGTATATTGCCGCCAAAATTATCAATGTATCGACATTATTTTTTATTTTTTATTTTAGAAGTATTTTTATGACGCGTGGTAAAAACTTATATGACGTTTTAGATCAATGACGTTGAAATTACGACATTTTTATCAACGGCGTATACAAGGGGTGTTAATAAAATACCCGGACAAGTCCTATAGATTTGTCATCTTTTATCGGATGTCAACCAAATTTTTATATCTCGTAGCCTTTCCAAGTGTTTCCCATTAGGCCAAGACAAATTCTGAAAATAATGTTTATTGCAGTTGCTATTAATGTAACGTCATGTTTTGGATTGCGGCCCAAGTAACTTAATTCCGTATGAATACTTTTCAAATAAGGCAGAGTGTTGGCGTTTCCCTGTTGTTTGCTGCTGTCTGAAATAATTTTGGGGAATAATATTAACATTTCGTATGCAACGACATATTTTAAAGGTACATGCCCACACAGTAAGCCCAAAATGTCATTTATAGGCATTAAATAAGTGTATAACTATGTCACTATTCCACCAGTTCTAAACGTTACAAGTGCCCGCTATACAGATATAATCATTTAGTAATATTTATTTTACTGATAGTGACGCGCGGTGGTATCAGGCTATTTTCATATGCAAATGAGGCATGATATTTTTTAATTATTTATACTAAAGAAATGCGTCACCTGAAACTATAATATTTTCGACATATTTTAAAGTATGATCATTGCACATCATAATATAAATACAGAGATTAAATAGTAATGTCCGTTAACATTTTAAGCAAATACGGTTATCGCCCCTGATATCAGTGTGTAAATTTGCGTCTGATATAAAATGTAAAATAATGCCAGTCAGTATGTGGGATAATGGCGCATAAATGTTTATTTTGCCAGGAAATGTCTCAGATGATGTCTCTGATGTAAAGAACATTTTGTACCTACTGAGTGGGCATGTACCTTTAAAGCAGGAAGTAGGCCGCTTATAGCATTAACTTTGTACCAAAACACGACGTCGGGCAGATTTGGTAGCGTGATACCTTATACTTGTCGCCGTGTGTCTTTCTTGAGGATCGCATTACCGTCGCCTGATTCAGACATACATTATTACGCAGTCAAGTGATAAGCTGATAATTTGATACTACAAATCGTGCGAAAAGCAAGTTTATGATCATCAAATTTCCAATTAATTTCAAGACTTTTCGAAAACTCCACCGACCTCACTGTGTGTTTTGTGCATTATGTATTGCTTATACACAAACAATGAAGGAGCTGCATTGAAATCACTGATTCTGAATCTATTAGAGAGATTTTGATGCATTTGTTTTGCCAAATTCATTACAAACCCTGGATATATGTCGTTATATAGATGCGTGTCTACCTCCGTTTATGATAAAATGAGTGGCATTAAATGGCATCATTCGCTAAGTACTGGATGGAATTGTTCAAAAGTGTCTCAATTTACCAAGATAATAGATGGTAATATCGTTGTCATACACTAGGTTGTTCATATTTAAGATTATTTAGGATTGAAGGTGCAGTGTAAGCGAAGACTTCGCTGATATGTAGCCAGTTAAATTATGTGTTCACCATTTTGAATTCATAAGGATAACCGACGAAAAAGAGTGACAATGTCAAAGAACGACAGTTAGGCGACAATGCACAGCGCATTTCTAAGTCATTGATGCTGCGAGGAACTCGTGCAAGTATCCTTGCTATACTATTTTGTCACGACACCGTTGCCATAATGTCAAACATGTATTCACGTTCAGTGACGTGACGTCAAATCATGACGTCATAATATGTGTACTAAGGTGCAAGGCATCGCGTCTCATATTAGTGAAAGTTTCAGTAAGTTATAAGTTTCCGTTTTCTGTTCACACTTAATGTTAACTGACACCAGTAAACGTAAATGGGAGCGCAAAATGTGAACTTTTACAGCGACGCTGCAAACGTCGTTTTTCCGACGTCGTTTACCGCTTTTCATGACGTTGTCATTAAGCCCGGTTTTCGTATTGACCTTTAATGTAATACGTGGAATTGTTTCGGGTTGAAGTAATGAAAGTCGACACGTATACCTATTCAAATGCAACTCCTACGCTCCGTGAACTCGAGTATTGGATTTCCTACTTGCGCTTTCACTCACAGAAAAATACGGAGACCCGCAGGGGACATGGATTTAAAGCTCGCCTGCACGAAGTGCAGAAGAGCTTATGGCATACCCCCGGCGTCGTCAGATTCGTCAGTGTCGTCGGCGTCGTCCACAAACTTAACGTTCGGGTAAATGTCTTATACCTTCTGTTTCCTTTCATGGAACACCTTGTTATTTCATACATGCATTCCTCAGATGACCCTCTGTCATGCTGTAGCAAATACATGACCCACCACCCAACCCTTACCTCAGGGTCAAGGTCACAAACTTAGCACATTCACAAACTTAACGTTCGGGTAAATGTCTTATAACTTCTATTTCCTTTCATGAAACACCTTGTTATTTCATACATGCATTCCTCAGATGACCCTCTATCATGCTGTAGCAAATGCATGACCCACCACCCAACCCTTACCCCGAGGTCAAGGTCACAACCTTGGCACATTCATAAACTTACGTTGGGGTAATTTTCTTATAACATCTGTTTCCTTTCATGGAACGCCTTGAAATTTCATACATGCATTCATCTGATGATACTCTATCTGCTATAGCAAATCCATGACCCACCGCCCACCCACCCCTTTACCCCAGGGTCAAGGTAACAAACTTAGCACATTTATAAACTTAACGTTGGGTAAATGTCTAAACTTTATCATGTTTGACCTTTCATGGAACGCCTTGATATTTCATACATGCATTCCTCAGATGACCCTCTATCATGATGTAGCAAATCCACAAACCCACGACCCAACCATTACCCAAGGCCAAGGTTACAAACTTAGCATGTTCATAAACTTAATGTTGGGGTAAATGCTGTGTAACTTCTGTTTCTTTACTGGGAACGCTTTGATATTTCATACATGCATTCATGTGATGATCCTCTATTGTGCTACAGCAAATCCATGACCCCCACCTCTTCCCCCAAGGTGAAGGACACAAACTTAGCACATTCATACATGCATTCCTCATGTGAATAGCTATCATGCTGTAGAAAATCACCAACTTAGTGCGTTCATAAACTTAAAGTTGGGTTAAATTTTGTTTTACTTCTGTTTTCAGGGAGCGCATTGATATTTCATACATGCATTCATCTTAATATGCTATATTATGCTATAGCAAACCCACGATCCATCTTGCACTGACCCCAATGTCAAGGTCCGCCGCACACCCCTTAACCCAATGTCAAGTTATATAATATTCATGTTTTTTTATGCAACTGTGGCAAGTTTGAGTGAAGGCTGCCAACAGGCGAGCTTCGTTGTCTTCTGACAACTCTTGTTGTTTATTAATTCGTTCCCACGAAATAACAATTCGTTCCCTCAATTTAACAATTCGTTCCCTCGAATTAACAATTCGTTCCCACGAAATAACAATTCGTTCCCTCAATTTAACAATTCGTTTCCTCGAATTAACAATTCGTTCCCACGATATAACAATTCCCGTGGGAACGAATTGTTATTTCATAGGGAAGAAATTGTTAAATTGAGGGAACGAATTGTTAAATTGAGGGAACGAATTGTTATGTCGTGGGAACGAATTAATACAAAAAAAAATGCTACGTCCCCTGCGGGGCTCCGTAGAAATACCTGAAGGTTTGGAATATTTCATAACCACACGGTTGGCACACGTACAAAGAACATTCCTAAATGACTCGAGCTGTGGCTGACTTCCAATGAACAGGAAACGGTGTGTTATACCAAACCAGTGTAACGTGTTCAATGATTTGTCACAGATTCGTGTTGTAAAAGACTATAACGGTTGTTCTCAAGATATTTGATAGACTCGTATGATTTGTGAGTCGATATGGGAAGGGACAGAAACTACAGGATATATCTAATTGCGTGTGATCAAACACAGAGCAGGGTATAGCGATTTAGACGACGTGGAATCGTAAATTCAACATTTCTCTGCCGTCGAAACAATGTCAATCAATCTGTCGTTATCGTAATGTCATGTACAGTGAGGTCCCCAGGGTGTTCGGCTTAGATAGGTTTCACTGTAAATTAGGCATTTGATCATTCTGAGCCATAGTTGTGTGCTATGTGATCACGAACAGACATTATCACCTCTGATAAACGGCCAAGACATTCATCAAAATAAGAAAACATGTGTTTGCTTGGTGTCTGGTTTAGAGAGGTTCCACCGAACAACGATTATAACATAGACGGGCATTATATTGGAGAGCACGGTTTGTCTGCCTGTAAGAGGAGACTGCGAATTATCGACGTACAGGCGGACAACCGTTCTCTAAATAACGTAGCACATGCAGCCACTGGGCCCATATTCACAGAACACAGTGCGTATGTGCCGTGAAACACGGTGCCGTGAAACATTTTTGATATCCAGTCAATACTATTTTTGCATTTTACAACAATTTGTAGGTGTTGACGGGATAAATAGAATAGTAGGTTAGTGCCGTGAATGGGGAAAAATATCTGGCGCGGCACGGAAACGGGATGTGCTCGGCAGAGCCTCGCCCATCCCGTTTCCTGAGCCTTGCTTGATATATTTTCCCATTCACGGCACTAACCTACTATTCTCTATCTATTTTCCTTATTTCTGAACCAAAGTATATGTTGTGACACTCATTTGAACCGTCTCGGCGAGACGGTTCAAATGAGGGGTCACAACATATACTTCTGATGAGAAATAAAGAAATTCTTCAGCCTTGCCTGATATTTTTTCCCATTCACGGCACTAACCTACTATTCTCTATACATGCAGCCACTGTGCCGATATTCACAGGACGTACGTATGTATACAACTTATAATATTAGTTACTGGTACAAACGCCGGAGTATGGACAGAATTGAGCTTCAGCGAGCGGAGTATCAATCGTACAGGGCGGGCTAAATAATCTGTCCAACCCACCCACATATCAACATGATTTCCGTTTCTAGAACCATGGGTAGACATGTGCGGAAGCCCATTAGGGCCACTTCACTTTCTTTATTTCCATTTATTCAAGATCTTTTCTCGAATTTTCAAGATCTTTTCTTGAATGTTCAAGATCTTTTCTTGAATTTTCAAGATACTTTCTTGAAATTTCAAGATCTTTTCATTTGAAGATCTTTCAATATCTTGAAAATTCAAGAAAGTATCTTGAATATTCAAAAAGATCTCTTGAAAATTCAAGAAACGATCTTGAAAATTCATCAAAGTACAATAAAAGATCTCGAAAATTCAAGAAAAGAACTTGAATAAATGGAAATAACAAAAAGTGAAGTGGTCCTAATGGGCTTCCGTAGACATGGGACAATGTTTCTAAGAAATATGGCCGATTCCTACGGATTGCCATACATTGTAATACTTTTTTTTTATAAACGGCAACATAGAAATATTTTACTGACCGTATCTGAAAGAAATGGGCTAAACCAGGGTTATACTGCCTTGAGATGACGCCCCGCCCCCGCCCCCACCACCGACACAGACACAAGAAAGTCGCTCGTGCGGACAGATATATTCGAACGCTTCAGCCGCTCCATTGAGCAATCTATGGAGTTTCTCGGCGTGCTGTGGCTACCAGGACATACATCTATGGTGGTTTTCTGAGTGGTTATACTTGTGAACACCATTACACAACGACTGATCAATAGCGCGAATGAGACCGCGAACAACACCAGAAAACTGCATAGTAAAAACAACGGGGGCGAAACAATCGTATTCCCAATACAGTGGGAGATTTCACAATTTCACAGACATGTTTACATTGGCCGTCGATTGGTCCCGCGTAGAAATTTCCACCCCGAAATCCCTTTCTGATAGCTAAAGTGGGGCTTTCGGCGGTTTGTGAATATTTGGGATAGTTGAGTTAGTCTATTGGCCGAGCGCCACTGACGTATCATACGTGTCTCGCGTGTGAGTCATGGGGAAATACAGAATACACACCAGTATATTTACAGCAAAACTACATGTATTTACAAAAATAACGTTGTGACAAAATGGCGGTCAGTGTAGGACCCAGATCAGTCTGAGGGTATACGATAGTACACGTCACTCAATGAGCAAGAAAAGTTGTTTTTTATACTCTTCTCATTTCCCCCTAGTCCATAATTATGTAGTTGTAACATTGCATTGTGGGATAAACATTAATATTAGTAGTAAAACTAATGTTACAGTACATCAGCGGCTCGGATGACTAGAGGTAATTTATAACATGCAGGCCCGTACGCAGGAATTAATTTAGGGGTGTGCGTTATCGACGGCGCGAAGGGCTAAACATTGTTTTTTTGCACATTCACGGACAGACGGATTTTCATATGTTAATTTTGCAACCCATTCCAATCATCACATAATTTTCAGACCAGTCCATTTATGAACATGAGGTGTTTTTGTTCTCAAAATTATGAAAATTGCTTGCAAAAAGTGTAGATCCAGATGAGCCGGCTCGTCGTCGTCACGAGCCGGCTCATCTGGATCTACACTTTTTGACAATACCACTATACAGGTCTGTGGTGTTGAACGGGTTAAGGGGGGTGTGGGCCTGACATGTACATAAAGTTAAATTTGTACGTAGCATCAATTAAACATATAACTATGAAAGCGAAATATGATTACAAGTCGTCCTACTTGCTAAGCCAATAACTGGCCAGTATTGTAATATTTAATACCAATATGTTACATACTACCTGTTGGACAGGAAATTAAACATCTGTACTCGCGTGCCATCCGATGACGTGTTTCAGATCATGTCTCAAATATCCAATATATGTTTTCGCTTCATCCACAGTAAATGACATACAATCAAACCTGTGAATAAATGCCAACCATGGGAAGAGAACATTCTGGCCTTTGTTCACAGGTGGTATTTGTGCTCAGTGTCATTTATGTATTAATTGATTAATTGAGAAAATAAAAGCACGGCAGCTATATACAGGTAGTTGCTATTTGGAGGTGGCCTTTAGCCCATGTTCAACTGTATATAAATCAATCGCACCATTTTGTTTGATTACATTCCACAAAACAGGCAATTTAATCAAGTACATGTACATGCTATCAAAAACTGTATTAAGCACCGGAGATAATTTGGATTGGCATAATTTCAAGTTGGCATTTTCTCTATACATGTTCCAGTATGGAAACTATTTTATTTTATTTGTTATAGTCAAATGATAATACTTGACCACATTTAGCACATGGTTCCAATTTAGAGGCTAATGCAAATTAATTTAAAGAAAGTAATTTAATTTAGTAACCATCAATTGAAATATGTATACGTTTCTAATACTGAAACATGTTTTTTGTTCACCAATCCCCGTGTGTTTTTTCGAGAAACTTATATAAGGTGTATGATCACGTGGTACTAACAGCAACAAGTACTGAAATTTCCAGAATCCATCTGATTGAAAATACGTATTATTTTATAGTGTCCTTATTACGTAACGGATTTTGATGAACTATGGCGCATCAAACGCGTCTTGTTCAGCTGCATTTGGTGGTCTGGAGACACGGAAATCGATTCTTCGCAAAAACGACATACGTCCGTGCCAAACTCCCTGGACCACCAAATGCAGCTCATGAAGACGCGTTTGCTGCGCCATGTTTCATCAAAATCCTTTTCATATTAAGGAAAATATCAAATAATACTTTCAGGATTTCAACACCTTCAGCCACTGTTGTTGTTGATATAACCACGTGATCATGAACCTTGTTATAAGTACAATTGTGTTCAAAAATACGATTCAAATCTACAATTCAATTTTTTTTCTAATTTGTGTAATCACTTTCTCTCATGTCTGAGAAACAGGGCCTTTAAAATAGTGTTAATAAAAAAGTCGTTCCGTGATTTCATAAGAAATTCGGCATAGCCTCGTATCCGTCCCGGCATGGTTTCTCTCGTCGTTTCTCTGACATCCATTCGCCGGAAAATTACTGGTGTGCAGTTAGGTAAATATAGGTTTCACAACAATATCGGAAATTGGAACACCGTGGAGTTCTATTCATAGTTTTCTTTTCATAGTCGATGAATCAAGTATAGAAATTCGATAAAAAATAGCGCCAATCGGTGACCTTGAACTAAATAGCACGGTCACGAACTTACATCATGTTTACGTATTTTTGAGTTTGTTTACATCGTTTTCTGACCACGCTGTTGGTTATCATTAAATCAAGGTGTATGCTCACGTGGTACTAACAACAACAACAACAAGTACCGATTCAAAGTACGTATTCTGTTATAGTGTCCTTATTACGTAACGGATTTTGATGAAATATGGCGCATCAAACGCGTCTTGTTAAGTTGCATTTGGTGGTCTCTGTATTTTTGCCCAAACTTCTGTCGTTTAAATGAAGACACGGAAATCGATTCTTCGCAAAAACGACATAAGTCTGTGACAAATTCCATAGACCACCAAATGCAGCACACGAAGACGCGTTTGCTGCGCCATATGTCATCAAAATCCGTTGCATATTAACTATTAACTAATACTTACTTTGGAGTGGGTGACGTTGTTGTTGTTGTAACCACGTGATCATGCCCCTTGTAAATTAAGCTGGGAAAATTGGATAGACAAGTGCGTCGGAGTGGAGGCGATGCGATCCAGGAGGGAGGTTGTGTTGGGTTGAGGGGAGACGGAAAGAGATGGGAGAGAGAGGAGAGGGGGAGAGAGAGAGAGAGAGAGGGAGAGAGAGAGAGAGCGATGAGAGAGAGAGAGAGAGAGAGAGAGATAGAGGGGGTGGGGGGGGGGGGGTGGGGGGGGGGGGGGGGGGGGTGGTGTGCGGTCGGGCCTGCGCCAATCTTGCCAATTTCTTTTTTACACACTTGCAGGGCTCCAGATAAGGAATTAGTAATTGAGTATTGTCACTCCATCATTTCTGAAACAATTGGGTATTTCAAAATGTTAATCGTGTAAAATAGAATTGCACTACTGTTTACACATCAGCAGACCGCACTTATTGAATAGTTTGCTTCTAAATTAAAACACATCTTGGTATTTCATTAGAATTGTCTCCTTGGAGACAATTCTAATGAAATACCAAGATGTGTTAACATTGAAAAATAAGAAAATATGCTATCTTTGTGGTCTGTTTTATTGTTTTCTGTAGCATGATAAAGATACCACATTTTTTTCATTGCTTTTTGATACTCGCTACTTCTGCTTTCAATTGGGTTTTTGACAATTTTAATTGGGTATTTACGCAAATACGCACGTTAATTGGAGCTCTGTCACTTGAATATTGTGATTGCATGCAAGCAGCTTGATTGGCGGAGCATGCGCTTTGTAAAAGGTCAGGCACAGCTATCAAATTGCTTGGTTGTGAGTTGATATTGCCAATAGATGTTCAGAAACGTTTCCATCTTGGCAAGATTAACACAGGCGGTGGTGTATTGGGACTTGTATGTTAAAGGTACATGCCCACTCAGTAGGCACAACATGTTCTTTATATCAGGGACATGATCTGAGACATTGTATGGCAAAATAAACATTCATTCATCATTACCCCACGTATTGATTGGCATTATCATAATTTTATATCAGACATACATTTTCACACTGATATCAGGGGCGGTAACCGTGTTTCCTTACAATGTTAACGGACATTACTATTTATTATCTGTATTATTTTGATGTGCAATGATCATACTTTATAATATGTCGAAAATATTTTTTTTTTCAGGCGACGCATTTAATTAGTATAAATAATTAAAAAACAACATGCCTCATTTGCATATGAAAATAGCCTGATACCACCGCGCGTCACCCGACCCCATCATATTAAATCAACACCCCACGTATTGATTGGCATTATTATAATTTTATATCAGACATACATTTTCACACTGATATCAGGGGCGGTAACCGTGTTTCCTTACAATGTTAACGGACATTACTATTTATTATCTGTATTATTTTGATGTGCAATGATCATACTTTATAATATGTCGAAAATATTTTTTTTTTCAGGCGACGCATTTAATTAGTATAAATAATTAAAAAACAACATGCCTCATTTGCATATGAAAATAGCCTGATACCACCGCGCGTCACCCGACCCCATCATATTAAATCAACACAAATGTTAGATGATATTTATTACAGGAATGAATGGCCTTTTTGTGGAATTTATCGGGGTATAAACTTGGAAAAGTCGCGGGAATACTGGACGAAGGCCATTGATTCCTTATAATTCCAGCATTTGAAATAAATTCATCAAGAAAATGTGTTTATTTTCCGTTTTCTTAAGACTTATTTTAACTGCGCCTCACGGTTACGGAAAGTAGTTCGGCGTGGGAGTTTACTGGGATATAAGTTTTGGACAGAGACTTGCTACGGGCCAATCAAATGTTAGGGAATTGTGTAAATATTTTTGTGCTAGAGTATGGCCACATACGCACATGGTGTTATGGCGTTTCCAACACGTGTATGGTTAGGGAGCCCAGAAATATTTATTGTTGCAAAAGGTGTGAGCATTGCTTCATATATCACATCTTCTCTAGTTTGCACAAATGCGCGTCTTAAATGCACCACCCTCTGCCATTTGTATTAAAACCTCGTTTTATCTCGTGAAGTCTCGCCAAACTTGCCATTTTAGTATACATGTACTTACAAAAGTTGATATTCACTATTTTTAATATTAAACGTGGATTTTGTTCATAGTATATCAACGCTCCAGATAAGGAATTAGTAATTGAGTATTGTTACTCCATCATTTCTGAAGCAATTGGGTATTTCAAAATTTAATTGGGTAAAATAAAATCTCACTACTGTTAACACACCAACAGACAGCAATTATTGAATAGCTTGCTTCGAAATGAAAACATGTCCTGGCATTTCATTAGAATTGTCTCCTTGGAGACAATTCTAATGAAATACCAAGATGTGTTTTCATGAAAAATAAGAAAAATATGATATATTTGTGGTCTATTTATTGTTTTCTGTAGCATGATAACGGTACCACAAATTTGTTATTGCTTTTTGATACTCGCTACTTCTGATTTCAATTGGGTTTTTGGCAATTTTAATTGGGCATTTACGCAAATACGCAGCTTATCTGGAGCTCTGGTATATAGTACCGCATCAGATGTCAGAAGTCACTAAGTTTCACTAAGCGTCGTACGACACAAACAATCGTACGAAAATGTCTATGTAATTACTTCACACTTTAAAGGTACATGCCCGCTCAGTAGTCACAAACTGCTCTTTATATCAGAGACATCATCTGAAACATTTTCTGGCAAATTAAACATTCATTCACCATTACCACACGTATTGATTGGCATTATTATACATTTTATATCAGACGTAAATTTCCACACTGATATCAGGGGCGATAACCGCGTTTCCTTAACATGTTAACGGGTATTACTATTTATTATCTGTATTTATTTTTTGATGTGCAATGATCATACTTTATAATCTGTCGAAAATATAAAAAAAAATGTTCAGGTGGCGCATTTAATTAATATAAATAATTAAAAAATATCATGCCTTATTTGCATATGAAAATAGCAGGATACAACCGCGCGTCACTATCAGTAAAAGACATATTACTAAATGATTATATCTGCATATCGGGCACTCGTAATGTTTATAACTGGTGGAATAGTGACACAATTATACACTTATTTAATTCCTATAAAGAACACGTTGTGCCTACTGAGTGGGCATGTACTTTTAAACGGGTTTACTAATTTCACTAGTCGGTCAATGACGTCACATGCACTGCTAATATCAATATACGCTTTTAACTGGCGGCAATACATGTGGCTGTGGGGCTGTGGACCAGTGTAGATCCAGATCTGATCAGGATCTGCACTGTTCGCCATTCCATAAATGAAACACCCGTCATTCAAGCTTAAAACATATACCCGTCATTCAAGCTTAAAACATATATGTTTTAAGCTTGAATGACGGATGTTTCATTTATGGAATGGCGAACAGTGCTTTCATTTATGGAATGGTGGTCTGGAGCTACACTGATCACAATTCCCGCCAAACAGCCGCATTTTTCCAGCCACAGCAACATATGGCGGATATTTAGGATGTATTGAACAATTTTACCGTCTATTAATCGACCAGGGCCTACACTGGACCGCCTATTAGTCGACCAGGGCCTACACTGGACCGCCTATTAGTCGACCACACTGGATCGCCTATTAGTTGACCACACTGGATCGCCTATTAGTTGACCACACTGGACCGCCTATTAGTTGACCACACTGGATCGCCTATTAGTCGACCACACTGGACCGCCTATTAGTTGACCACACTGGACCGCCTATTAGTCGACCACACTGGATCGCCTATTAGTTGACCACACTGGATCGCCTATTAGTTGACCACACTGGATCGCCTATTAGTTGACCACACTGGACCGCCTATTAGTTGACCACACTGGATCGCTGGATCGCCTATTAGTTGACCACACTGGATCGCCTATTAGTTGACCACACTGGATCGCCTATTAGTTGACCACACTGGACCGCCTATTAGTTGACCACACTGGATCGCCTATTAGTTGACCACACTGGATCGCCTATTAGTCGACCACACTGGACCGTCTATTAGTCGACCAGGGCTTACACTGGACCGCCTATTAGTCGACCAGGGCTTACACTGGACCGTCTATTAGTCTACCAGGGACTACACTGGACCGTCTATTAGTCGACCAGGGCCTACACTGGACGGAGCCATAAATACATACAATACCGCCAACGCTAATCTTGCCAATTGTTGTTAACTGTTTTCTTAAAAACCCTGGAATATTGTGCTAAATATGAAGCAGATTGATTGACTGAGCCCCGAGCTCTGCTACAGCTGAGGCTCAGCGAAACAAACTGTTTGATTGCGATTTGAGATTGCCAATAGATGGTCAGAAACGTTGGCATCTGGGCAAAATTAACACAGGCTGGTGTGTATGTCCCGAGTTTATCATGTCCATTCTTAAAGAGCCCCGCAGTGGACGTAGAATTTTTTTTTTTATTAATCCGTTCCCACGAAATAACAATACGTTACCTCAATTTAACAATTCGTTTCCACGAATTAACAATTCGTTCCCTCAATTTAACAATTCGTTCCCATGAAATAACAATTCGTTCCCACGGGGAACGAATTGTTAATTCGAGGGAACGAATTGTTAAATTGAGGGAAAGAATTGTCATTTCGTGGGAACGAATTATCAATTCGAAGGAACGAATTGTTAATTCGAGGGAACAAATTGTTATATCGTGGGAACGAATTGTTAAATTGAGGAAACGAATTGTTATATCATGGGAACAAATAGTTATTTCGAGGGAACGAATTAATAAAAAAAAGCCCATGTCCACTGCGGGGCTCCGTACGTTGTAATTGCTATGTATACACGTTTGTATGATACACAGTCTGGTGTTGTCTGTCTGCTGTTGGTAGCAACAACACGATCACACAGTCATGGCCGCTTTATCAAAGAAATAACCCATTTATTATTGATCAATATGTAACAGTCAGCGTAGTTCATGATTTTAATACACGAACCTGCATTGTAGTATAGTATATATAAGTATGTTGATTTGAGCGAGCCCAGTGTTATATTTTTTCTTAATAAATGGGTAGAATGGGACATTGAACACCATCAATATAAGTATCGGTATTAGTTGGCACGTTATTTCATGGCTAAATTTAGCTGTATTACTGAGATCTCGCTCTTTCGATGTCTACATCAATAACTCACACGTGGCCATACAAACAATCGATATGTCGATCGACGAATGTATGTACTGCCCGGGTCAGCATAACATCATAGTGCAGATACTGCAGTTTAACAGATACGATACTGCAGTTTGACAGGTACTGCAGTTTAACAGATACTGCAGTTTGACTTGGGAGGGCAGTGTACATGTATACCAATAAGCTGCAATATGCGGGTTATTGAGCTTGCGATCAGTGTAATCCCTGATCAATATCCGCATCCGTTCAGTTTGATCTGTTCGCTATCAACAGAGTGACGAATCACATGACCACAAATGGCGCCAATTTCAATGTATTCCCAAGATCTGCCAATATAAAGGTGTATGATCACGTGGTACTAACAACAACGACAACAACAAGTACCGATTCAAAGTACGTATTATTTTATAGTGTCCTTATTACGTAACGGATTTTGATGAAATATGGCGCATCAAACGCGTCTTGTTGAGCTGCATTTGGTGGTCTCTGTATTTTCGCCCAAACTTCTGTCGTTTTTGCGACGAATCGATTTCCGTGTCTCCGACATGGAAATCGATTCTTCGCAAACAACGACATAAGTCTGTGCCAAACTCCATAGACCACCAAATGCAGCTCATGAAGACGCGTTTGCTGCGCCATATTTCATCAAAATCCGTTGCATACTAAGGAAAAGATAAAATAATACGTACTTTGGAGTGGGCGACATTGTTGTTGTTGTAACCCCGTGATCATGCACCTTGAATATAAAGAGGAAATTAATTGTATTTGATATGCTCCATATCATTTAATTTATTCAAATGGGAGCGTAAACTACGGAAGCCCATTAGGGCCACTTCACTTTTTTTATTTCCATTTATTCAAGATCTTTTCTTGAATTTTCAAGATCTTTTCTTGAAAATTCAAGAAAAGAACTTGAAAATCCAAGAAAAGATCTTGAATAAATGGAAATTAAAAAAAAAGTGAAGTGGCCCTAATGGGCGTCCGTAAACGCTAACCGGTCCGGTGTATTGTTGTGTATACATTTTGATCCGCGCCGTGTGATCGGGGTCTACACGGGTCGCAGACAATTTAATTGCCAGGCGCATGCATGCATATAACATGTTTAACTATTTGCACGCTAGCGGCGAAAATATCCGCCAAACGAATTAGGAGTATATGTTTTATTTCTCTCTGTAAATATGTCTTGAAATTTCATTAGAATTGTGTCCTCCGGACACAAATTTATAAGGAGAAATAAAAGAAAATATAATGAATTCATTGTCATCCGCTATTTTTGAACTATTTATAGCCCACACATTTCCCAGTATGCAAAGAGTTAATATACATAATTATGTACGCACACTACACAGGATTTCAAGCAGCGATCAGGATAGACAAGGATATTTTACGAGTAGCTTTACACTTTGCGTAAACACTTCGGAAAAGCATCGCGTACGTCAGATTGTCGGGTCGGTATTCGATATCAGGCCCGTAGCCAGACCTGTTTGAAGGGGGGGGGGGGTGTCGTTTCGAAGGCCCAAGGGGGCTGAGGTTATCTAGGGGGGTCCGGGGACATGCTTTTTTTTGCTAGGTGGACCTCGAGGCTGGGCGGGGGGGGGGGGAGGGGGGGGGGGGGGGTGGGGGGGGGTGGGTGTCGTCCGACCGCTCCGACCACCCCCCCCCCCCCTGGCTACGGGCCTCGATATGCCAGATGGTCGTTTTCCACCACCAAATGGATAATTAATACCCCATTTTGAATAAAATCACCGATCGTGTATTTTGTATGACCTCATTCCTTATTTACTATTTACTGATCAACAAACACAGTATTATATTATATATATGCTAAATGGACTTTTAACACTGCACATGACGTCTTTCGTGATCACTAAAATGCATTATGGCATGCTGTGAGAACGTAAGGACGCCGGCTGATTAAGGTCCTTATGCCAGTGTCCGTGTAGATCCTGGTCATTGTTTGAGATCACATGTAGTGTACACACTGTATAAACATGATATTCAGGGGGCAGTGACCAATTAATTTAAAATTATCAATTTCACGCCCTCAGACAGTATGTATTTAATGCAATGTTCCAAATAAGTGGGCAGACAGTAATATGCGTTCGACATTTGTGACCTAGACACACTAGAAGCTTTTACATTTAAACACAAATATGCTGCTCTATTAGTGCTCCTTACCTATGCAGGAATGTGAAATATCTTGGTGCAGCCTCTTTAAAATGATCCAATTCTGAGGTAAAATATTCACTTTAAAACCATGCCGTGCCACGCTACTTGCGGAACTATAGATTGAATGTTGTATGTGTTCTCAATCATCATCCAGAGGCAAATGTACTATCATGGTGCAAATCAGTTCCCATCCAAGAGTTTTCTCTGAAATAAATTCTTGTTTGAAACTCCCAGAAAAATATGTTGTTTTGATCATTTTTTGTCACAACATAGCCTCAATTCGTATTTGCCCATTTCTGATCAATGGGAACAGGTCAGATGGCCCTGGAATGAGCATTCATCAATTAATACGATGTAAAATCTGAATAAAATACAAAATCAACTACAAAATAATAATTAAACAATTAAAATGAATTTCAGCAGAAAGTGTAATATTTATAAATTTCACGGTGCCATTATACGAAACTGGCGGCTAACTGGTCACTGCTACCTCAGGTGTATGGTAATTTAATTGAATGCGACCCGTGTAGACATCGATTAGAGTGAGCGGATGGGCAGGCTGATCTGGTGCTTCGCTGATAGCACTTGTCGTATGGTCCGTTTTCTCAATATGCAATTCATTGAAGCTGGTCACTTGAATCTCCCTTGAATTTACGTTACCATGGTTACACGTCACATGTATACAAGGGCAGTGAGTGTCTGATTGTGCGACCGTCTGTCTTAAAGGTGTTACCACCGCATGTCACTGTTTTACTTCAACGAACAATGTTTGACTAATTCTTTGATTTATTGATTGTTTATTTATTATTTAATTCTTTTTTAATTTTATTCAATTAAATTCGTTTATTGGCATTAAACAGCAAGAAGCATATTTATAGCCACGTAACAAACATGTATGATGGTTTCATGGAAATGTAAAATCACTTGACATATTAGCCAAGAGATATTATTAGGCTAAATCATTCCACAGTCCATTAGGGCCACTTCACTTCTTTTTAATTTCCATTTATTCAAGATGTTTCCTTGAATTTTCAAGATCTTTTCTTGAATTTTCGTGATCTTTTCTTGAATTTTCGGGCCACTTCACTTCTTTTTAATTTCCATTTATTCAAGATGTTTTCTTGAATTTTCAGGATGTTTTCTTGAATTTTCAAGTTATTTTCTTGAATTTTCAAGATCTTTTCTTGAATTTTTAAGAAAAGATCTTGAAAATTCAAGAAAATAACTTGAAAATTCAAGAAAACATCTTGAAAATTCAAGAAAACATCTCGCTCACCCAGGCTGCATGCCGCGACCAGCCATTCAAATAGAGACTACCTATGCTAGTGTCTTTTGATCTCAAGTTTATCAGGCAAGGCTAGGAAACGCGTAGGAATTCCTACCGTTTCCGAGCCGAGCCTGATAAACTTGATATCAAAAGACACTAGCCTGGTATTCTGTTTATCAGGTAATTTTTATGCTCGAAAATGACCACATATGACGTCGTTATCTGTGGACAGAACGCGGACTTGTTACAGAACGCGGACTTGTTTACATTGCGTCATTACACAGACGTCATTCGGTAACGTCACGTGACGTCATCCGACCAATGGAACGTCAATATTCACTCCATTGTAACCCGGATGTTTGTATCAGGTCATTGCCTGATACAACAATATTTTATCAGTCAGTACGTATTCGGTCAATACAGGGCAGGTTACCTGATAAACCGTTATAGTGAAACGGTTCAAATGGTGACCACGACTTACACCGAGTGAGAAATATGAACGATATGTAACACTGTCCATGACCAATTTTGTATATACCCAGAAGTTATTGGGGTCGGTTTCTATTCAAGCAATTATCATAATGCAGTACTAGACATTGTTCCGTGTGCATGCCGATGTGCACACCGCAATCCCGCTTGTGGAATTATTTGCTTGAATTATTTATTTGTTTTGATTGATTTTATTTGAATTTGATTGATTGACTGCAGTTTTACGTCGGTTCTAACGTTTACCGACAATGACGGAGGCGGCAATATACACCATTGAGAGCGCCACATATTTCAGTCATACACATGCAAGAACGAAGACGTTTCGCCTGTGAGAAGACGGTCCTATGGACCGAATTGAGGTAGGGACATATAGTTGAATTCGGGGTGACAGATTAATCGAAAGTGAACAGTGAATGGGTTTAACGTCTCAGCAACAGCTAAGGTCATATAGAGAACAGGTTAATCGAATGTGTATGCATCCAGCACATAATTCAGCTACTAAAGTCTCCTTCGGTCCGGCGGGGGTATGGATCAGTTATCAACATCTTCCCATCGTATCGTATGTATAGGAAAACGCTACTTCCGTCGCAAATTAGACCAATAATTCAAATAGTAGAAATTCTATGGAAGCCCTGGAAGGACTTCTGACTTCAATACTTCATTACTTCATTACTTCTAACTTCCTCATTTTTTGTAACTTCCTACTTCCTTACTTCTAGCTTCCAATTTCATTACTTCTAACTTCCTTACTTCTTACATTACTTATAACTTCCAACTTCATTACTTCTACTTTTAACTTCATTGCTTCTAACTTCATCACTTCTTACTTCTAACTTCCTTAGTTCAAACTTCATTACTTCTAAGAAGTAATATAGTTAGAAGCACGTAGGTTAGAAGTAGGGAAGTTAGACATAAGAAGTGATGAAGTTCGAATTAAAAAGTAAAGAAGTTAGAGCAAGACGTAATGAAGTTAGAAGTAAGAAGTAATGAAGTTGGAAGTTAGAAGTAATTAAGTAGGAAGTAGGAAGTAGGAAGTAAGAAGCTAGAAGTATTCAAGTCAGAAGTCCCTCCAGGGCTTCCATAAAATCCAGGATGTTTCAATTGCCCATTGTGTTTGCCGCCGCCCACACACCGGACAGGAAAGGCACTAGGCTTTCGTCTCTCAGTTTCGCATTCATATATTAATTCACACATTTGCATTCAAATCATTGCTTTACAAACACAACAAGGAATTCATAAAGCAAAACATGTGCAAACACTGTAGATCCAGATGAGCCGTAACGAGCCGGCTCATCAGGATCTGCAGTGTTTGTCATTATTGTTCAGTTGCAGTCGTCATTGGAAGAATGGGCTAACCCCATGATCATGGACTTAGCCCTTTTATTCCACTGACCCTTCAATTCTAAAACAATCCGCATTGTGTCATTTAAAATGGAATATTCCAACACTTAGCATGGAACAGCAAATGTTGGATATTTGTGGGGTAAGTTAATGGGGAAATAACTCCATGGTACATTTGTAGGCTATTTCTTTCACCACATTTTGTCCAATGTGTGTGAGCTGCGAAAGTTACTTGAAACATTGCAAACTTCCAACTTCCTGGTTTACTCAATCGTGGAGAGTTAATACTGCAGGACACGGGAACATGTAGGATTGCAGCTATGTTTACGATTAAACTTCCGCAATGACTCGAAAGCGAAACATTTAATACTATCCAATAAGGGGGATACTCAAAATCCCCTTCGTTCATAATCCCCTTCGCTGAAAAATGACAGGGGTATCATAATCCCCTTCATAGTTTTGCAGGGGCTATCATAATCCCCTTCATATTTTTTCAGGGGCTATCATAATCCCCGCCATCGTTTTTGCAGGGGCTATCATAATCCCCTCCATGGGAATGGGTTTAGTAAGGTCATATCAAATATCAATTTAATTGTGTGAAATAGCTTTAGTGTGATATTTTAAATCTTAGATAATATTTAATTAAAGTGGTGTAAATAGTTGGTCAATTAATGTCATTGTTGATTGAATTGTATGCAATACCTCATATATGACCATGACAAGTATCATAACATTAACTTTTCCTGTTAATTGGATTACTAAAACCATTATGCCATTTCCATGGAGGGGATTATGATAGCCCTGTTAAAATCATGGAGGGGATTATGATAGCCCCTGCAAAATCGATGGCGGGGATTATGATAGCCCCTGCAAAAATATGAAGGGGATTATGATAGCCCCTGCAAAACTATGCAGGGGATTATGATACCCCTGTCATTTTTCAGCGAAGGGGATTATGAACGAAGGGGATTTTGATATACACTCAGCCAATAATGACCTCGGTGTCTGAAAACAAAACCACAATCAAAAAGTGTTCTTAATTCCCCGTTCTTCTTTTGTTTGCTGCGGGAGATAGAAACAACATGCCAGCATATGGTCATGCTGGCCACATCTTGAATGATTGACGTCTAATTCCTGGCCTTTGGTAATTTCTTGGACAGGCGTATATCACATCGCATGCCGGTGCATGCCATAAAACACGTACAATATACAATATGTTATTCTCGACACAGCTAATGTGATCCGACGCCAGAATAAATACAGACATTATAATCGTAAACAGGTAAACAGGTAGTAAACATTAACTGGGTGACTTAATAGACTACTGGTGTCACATTGACATACAGATTGGAACCTGACCGGGAAACTGGGAACCAGGTGGGGGGGGGGCGTTTCACTAAACTTCGTACGACTAAAATGTTCGTAAGTGCAACATTAGGATAGTCTGTAATTTTCACATTAACAATGTTTTCTTGTAAACAATCACTGGATTTACATTTACTTAGCATATGCAGTCTATGCTCAATAAATGCCACTCCATCAATTGAAATGTACAGACGATTCTAAATTTGCACTTGGATACCTTGGTCCTCATTCAACATCACAATAACGGTAGTAGGCTCGCTACAGTAACTGAATAGTGAACAGCGTAGGCCCTGATCAGACTGCGCATGCGCATGCTGATCTGGGACAAGACTGGTCACACAATTGACAAAGGCACTTGTCACGGCCGAGGGTAACACATTCATATCGCATTACGTAATATTATTATTTTGTACTAGTTTTGGGACAACGTTGATTTGTGTATGTTTGATAGATACCGACTATGTGGCAGGCCCGTACGCAGGTGGGGCGGGGGGGGGGGGGGGGGGGGGGGGGGGGGGGGGGGGGGGGGGGGGGGTGCGACGGATGCGTACGCACCCCCCTAAATTCGCCGAGGTCCGCTATTTTTCAAACAGTAATCTCAACAAATCTTGAAATGCATTAATACACAGGTAATTTGCATGAAAATGTCGCAAATGTACCACCGTTGAAATCCGAATTTAAATGACATAAAATGCAGGAGAGTGCATTTCAGGCCATCTAGGTTTAAACAATTTCAGGGGGGTACGTCACGGGCGAGCCCCATGTAGTGGCGCGAGTACGCTAGGGGATACCCGCCGGGGTGCGTGTACCCCCCTAGCGTACTCGCGCCACTACATGGGGCTCGCCCCTGACGCACCCCCCTGACGCACCCCCAATAGAAAATCCTGCGTACGGGCCTGTGTGGCTCTTCGGTTGAAACGCTATATCTATTATTTATTATAGGAATGAATGGCATTTTTGTGGAAAAGCGCCTCGTCCAGTATTCCGCGACTTTTCAAAGTTTATATCCCGATAAATTAAATTCCACAAAAATGCCATTCATTCCTTATAATTCCAGCATTTGAAATAAATTCATCAATAAAATGTGTTTATTTTCCGTTTTCTTAAGAATTATTTTAACTGCGCCTGACGGTTACGGAAAGTATTCCGGCATGGGAGTTTACTGGGATATACATTTTGGACAGAGACTTGCTACGGGCCAATCAAATGGTAGGGAATTGTGTAAATATTTTTGTGCTGGAATTATTCAGTATTTATTGACATAAATAATTCGATTTATTGACATCAATAATTTGATTTTTTTATATGAATAAATACACTTCATTTATTGATATAAAATAATTCGAATTACTGATATCAACAATCGAATTATTGCTATTAATAACTGCACTTTACTACTCCTATGGTAGCCCATACTATGTATTCAGAATTATATATATCAAAACATTTACATTTCCATCATCTGTATGTTCTTTGCAATCATGAACCGACATTATCATTGGGAATAGGTTATCGTGAACACCACAACTGAAAAATCAGATAATGTGTACTTGGCAGTGCAATTCAGTGGCGTAGTTGTGGGGTGGTGTGTAGGGGGTGGGGGGGGGGGGTGGGGGGTGTCAAAAATGTCTGGCCAAAAATAGGTGGGTGGGGTATCTTTGTAAAAAATAAATATACAGCTGATGAGGTTGCTGCATTTTTATTGTAGCGCGCGATTTGTACTTCATTTGCGAGTATTTTTCAATATTTATCGCAAGAGCTTCCTTAACTGATTGTGAGAGGCGATGATTTTTATAAGTCACCCAACGCCCTCAGAACATCGGTAAATTTTGGATATTTTCAACCGTGCCGTGATGCCATAGGCCAGCATGCGCCATTTTCCAAGATGTCAAACTCAACCGGAGCTACCATTGAGTTTCGTAGAATTATGAAATATTCTAAGAAATACATGTAGTCAAGCCACACAAAGTCAAGACATATTCATGAACCTATTTTTCTAGACACACTGGTGCAACTTGCAGGGTCGGTACTGAAATATATAGAAAATCCCACCCACCTTTTTTACCCCTAGGTCCGCACTGTCCCGTGAGACCCTTGATATTACCCACCACCGGTCAAAGGGAAGTAATACACGCGCAACTCCCGGTTTATTTCCGCACGTGACGCTCACATGATCAGGCACTCTGAAAGACAATTTCAACCAATCGTTGGTGACAATATAATTTACTGCTTCTAGTTGCAACCAAATCTAAACTTCCGGATAGATAAGAAATGGATACTTCAGCGTATTTTATCATCTTATCGCAGTTTATCGCGATAATTTTAGATACGACTGTTGCTGAAGTGTGCAAAACAGACGGGCCATGTAAATGCAAGACATCCAATGGAACAATCGATTTGTCACCAATCACGGCCAACCATAAAAGGTGATTGCCGTCTTCTGTCGGCCGATTCGTACCTGTATCAGTTTGTCCCAGCTTGGCTAGGGTGACACATTATTAGGCAATGTACTCAATGTGTTGGAGGAGATTGTTTTCTAAATTGAAATTTGTAAATATTGTATTATGTGCCATATATGTAAGCGGTTGATTATTCAGGAAGTGGATCGGTTTGTATTAAGACCGAGAAAACTAATTTAATTTAAATAATATTGCGCACACCCAGCTGCACGTTTTAGGCAACAGGTTGCACTATATCGCTACACCACGCTACTGGTAGGCCACCCATTTCCGGCCGAAAATCACGTTTTTTTCGCAATAATTTTAAACGTTTACATCTGACCGTGATTTTTCTCACATTAACAAATACGTCGGCTCGCCTTGCATAGAATAACATAAAATTCATTAGTATAGTGGGAGGTAACTGCTGACAATGGGGCCCGAAAAAGGGTAATTAAAATACAGGAGGAGACCCATTTTTCCGGACACTAGGATTTTCCGTGATATTTATTTTTTGTTAAAGCTAAAACTGCAAAATTACAGTGAAAGTAATTAATACTGTATGGTATTGATCAAACGATAGCAATTATTGCATGTATTACTTCGAAGATACTGTTAATTCCTTTATTCTGTACGCTTTGCCTCTTTTCAACGCAAGCGCCCGGTCCCGATAATCAAGTTCCACGTCATACAGGTGTCAACAGAAGTTGGCAGGTATGAAAACAGTTCAATTTAATAGTTTTACTAATTTTTCTCGGAAAATCTTCACACCTGACAACTGGAAATGACCACCTAAATGACCAGGAACAAAAATCTCGTATGAAAATACAGAATAAAGCATTTATGAGGGTGTCCGGGAAAATGGATACGGACGAAAAATGGGTTACCTACCAGTACACAGTACAAATATGTGTAATCGCATTTACATTTTGCGCACTAAAATATAGATCTGCTATATTGTTTTTGAGAGACAATTTTACAATATGACACTATCATATTACCATAAATGTACCTAATAAAGTTTGTATTAGCAAAATTCTTAGGTCACTCTCCACGGAGTAGAAAGTATAAAACAAATAATGCGTCAAACACACATTTGGGAAGACTACTCTGTCATAACTCTGTCATGTAATGAAATGTAATTATTGTCTGTTCCACGTTTTTCTGGCGACAAACTTTTGGCTATTAAACACATTAAATCTAAAAAATATTTAAATGCAAGTACTTTTTCATCAATAAAAAAAAGTCACCCTCCCCAAATTATTTTTTTTTATTGCGAAAAAACAATTTTCCTAACGCGAGGGATAGAAATATATTTAAAAAATATATAAAAATATTTGTGGACCGATTTTCAAAATCTAGGGTGTTCAGTTGCGTCAGTTTTACGTGAAATTATTGATAATTTAGTGATTATTCGCTTCTTTTTAAACTGTAAAAACGTTATGAATTAAAAACATTTTTTTAAATAATTTTTAACCAGAATTATTTTTAAACATTATTTATTTGATTTATATAAAAAATATTATAATTACTTTCTATAAAATGACTTAAATCGCTGAAACAATTACACCATGTTCGCGCCCAATATTCGACGAAGTCTAAACGCGGCACGCGAATTTGGCCGATTTGGATCGGTGCAGTGTGGTTTAATCGATTTTCCGCAAGCCATTTCGCATGGAGATATTTTTTCGACCAATCAACATGAAGATAACATAATGCAGAACATTTTAGTATGTGAACCTCCAAACATTGAAGAGTTCGTCTGTTGACAATCCGTACTGAAAGGAAAAATTGTGTTTTTTTACGGTAAAATGAATGTTATTCTTCATTGTTCAATCATAAATGGAATTATTGACATCTTTTCCATATAAATAACTAAAGGGCATGACACCCATCACCTCTTATGCGGAAACCAACATTCCCAACCCAATCGCAGACTTCGAAACTTCGGGAAAATTACCCCACCCACATTTACACAATAACGTCGCTTCGATTTAACCATACATTGTGATACACCACTGTTTGTCAAGAATTAATCACATGTGTTTTTACACTGTATTTTGTCTTTAATTTCAAGTTTAATGTATTGTCCTTATTCATTATTTGTATTAGTAAATACAAGTAAAATAGTGGGTGGGGTATATTATTATTTACATCAAATAACTGTTGACAAATGTGATATGATCTTGCACTGTGACTGACATAAAAATGGATGGTGTTTCACTACTAGTACTGAAAATATAATTTCATATATCGTAGACTAAGTTACTAATTTTATAACTGCATACCGCCCCCGCCCCCCCCAGAAAAGACTGCGCATGTTGCATGTTCATAGTCGTGGTGAGGATATTCTGGCCGCTTCACCTATGTGATGTAATCATATTTAGATGTAGTTGGGCAGGTCTATCCATTGGTATGTCTCCCGGCTTATGTTTCCATTTTGCTCTGCACCAGTCAACACTCAATGTTCCATTCCGTGGCAGTACTTTGCCTGGGGACGTCGGGTGTCCCTGCACTGCCGAGCGCAATGAAAGATAAAGCCGTACCACCGCCCGTCCCTGGTAAACGCCCCGATATTCATTCGCATGGCTGGTGTGAGGTTAACCTCTTTACATTGATGTGTGCAAGTGCAGTAATCATTTATTAGCTACTATAGTTATACATAGTTATATATAGTTTTCATCCGTCCGCAAGATTAAAGTTTTCGGGTACCCATTATCGCTGCAGCCGTAAGTCGGATGGACTTCAAACTTCTTATACTTCTTTATCATCATCTATATTTTCATTGTATACCACACTCATGCGGCCTTCTTGCCCAAGGTCAAATTACTTAGAAATGTACTTTTCGTCAGTTCATCATTCCGTAACACTTTGGGCGACCTTGTGCGATTAATGTGATTTATCAATATTCTCTGGTCATTAATAACAGAAAATATTTCAATATTCTCTTTTATTACACTCTTGCGACTTATTTGCATGGGTGTCGCTGCGAGAGAAAATCCGTAATCAACTCCTTACAAATAATACACCGTGAAGAGAACACCCGTCATTGCTCCCTCTTTTATTTCAAAATAAAGTTATTTGAAAATTTGGAGAGAGTCTCGACTAATGTACAATGTTAATAGGATTGAACACATTCCAAACATGCACTAAAATATTTTTACTTCTTAGAAACAGCTGCGTAATTTGGATTTCGAAAAGTTTAGATGACGTCACGTTTGACGTCATACAACGTGACGTCACAGCGCGGGAAACATGTCGCTGTGTAACTATTCATACGCACAGCACGATTCTTTTGCTTACACTCTCTAACAATATGCATATATATCCGCCGTGAAGTTTAATCAATAGGATATTCCATTGTATATGTTTGAATAGCGGAAATAATACACTCGTGTCCGTCGGCTTCCGTGCAAGCAACTCGTTCGCTACGTTCACTCTTTGCTTACGCGGAAGCCGACGCACTTATATATGGGCCGCGCTCTGTGAAAACCGGCCTTAATGACAAAATTTTCGATTTGCATTTTTTTACATTTGCTGATGCGGACACCTTTCAAAAACAATATTCTGAAAAGAAAATGCAATTATGTTTAATAGTTTTTGTTTTATCTCACTTTTTGTAGCACCATGTGAATCACGCACGAAAAAAAACGTAACGTCATCGAGAAAATGACGTTATTGAAACGGCGACGTTTGTACAATGTAACTCAACAGCTTACAGTTGAAATGAGTGTTCATAGACTCATTGACTGTGCTTGCTGTAAACTGTATTTGCTGATAAGTTACACTAAATGTATCTACAAGTGTTAGTATGTATACTATCAAACATTCATCAGAATAAAACTATGATATGTACATGTAGTGAAACAAATGCTTTTTATTTCTGTAGAAATGAATGACCAGAATTTGGATAGGCCTATGGCTGCACATATCAATCACTTCAGCGCCCGATGGGGTCTAGAGGGTAGTAGGACACCCCGGGCATTTTTAAACAAAATAAAAATCGACTATTCATTCCCCGACTCTCGGAATTAAATTTACATCTCGGAAGCGGGAAGAACATTTTCCTGTGTAGCCAATATGACTGGCGGACGGGCTAATGTACATGTACCCCGTACTAGCAGGTAGCAGGTCTATGGGAAAATGCTGCGCTGATCCCCACTCCCTCGACTGGCCACCACCGCCACTGCCGGGAAAATGTGGAGATGTAACATACATGGTTGTATAATTGTTACATGTCCCGATAAAAATACCGGCAGTATATTCTCTCGTCGGGAATAATTAAATTGAAAATGAAATGTGCAATTTAGTTTTGTTGTGTTTCAGAAAAAGTACATGCAGCGCCTTTGTAAACAAAGAAACAGCCATGCTAAAAACAATGGCGGATTCACGTAGGGGAAAACCCGGCGGCGCCCCCCCCCCCCCCCACCCCTACAATTTGGCGAGTAAAGATATGTTTGCTCTAAAATGCGCCATAACGCAGCAAAAATGGGGTTGTAAATATCAAACATATTCCGGAGGGCATACCGCCGGACCCACCTAGCAGTCTCACCAGCTCCGCTTGGTCGATGAACAAACGGTGCTAGTTCGAAAGTATAATAAACTATTTCAATTAAGAAGTCCCGCCCCACCCACCCTAACCTGAAATCCTGGATCCGCCCCTGAAAAGCACTGTGGCGTACGTACATGTATTTTGCATAACTGCACACTATAACACAGTCGGTGATTTACACACTAAATTTGTCCCGATCACAACATTGATTTTGTTGAAATGACGCTCCACACCCTGCGACTATTGTTCGAAGCGGCTCATTTGAATTTAGACGCGTTTAATATGTGCGTTTGCTTCATATTATTTACACGCCTCGACTAGAACGGCCCTTTGATATTAACAAACAACGCACGCAGACGTGCATTATTTAGTACAATGTAGTACAATGTAAGAAAATTAACAACAATCTGGCAAAGTCGGACTTCTTAAATGTGTAAATGTTGGAGACCTGTGCATCTGTGCAGTATGATCAGTGTCTGCAATGATTGCAAATATACTAGTACAATTACTATACATTCATATAACCATATTTACAAGTGGTCATTTTAAAGAATATTTACATTGTTATCAAATTGCAATCGTACGGCTGATCCAATGTGATGAAAGTCGCCAAATATTACGTGACACCGTACACGTAAGTGGTAGCAGATAATCAGTAGGCTACGTCCTTGGTGGCTACAATTATGTATTACAATTATCATGATTATTTTGTCGCAGTAAATATGCACGTGACACAATACCAACATACTAAATACTAAAACATGTTTGGCCCAGTGTCACCATGATGCGATATGCCAGGAGCGGTGTATTTTTTGGCACTACCATAATTATACATCTGTGATACGCTTATTTTCTGAACATTTCCAAATCGTATTTTTATGGTGATTTTTTAAACATTCGACAGGCGAAACAGTAAATTACGGTAAACGAATTAAGCCCTGTGCCCAGTTATATTTGTTACATAATACTGATTCTGTGATGGTGTTATCTAAACATTACCGGTTGTATGGTTATTTAGTTTCAAATGTCAGGGCACAAGTCGTCCATACATATATTATAAACAATAATCGACAAAATCACTACGTGTTTCCTTGAAGGAAACCGAAAAAACAGACAACTGTCTGAACCACTATGGAAACAACTGTAAAGTTCTGCTCCGCGTATCCAGCATTAAAATGTTTGTGAGCCACAAATAGTAAAGTGTACGGTTATAAATAGGACAACGTCAATTTATTGCAATGACGCAACTATTTCAAGTGTCAAAATCCGACGTGACGTTGGTAAATTTAAGCATAACTTTGCGACGTCATTTTCAGGCTTTCATGACGTTGTCATTAAGGCTGGTTTTCACAGAGCTCGGCCCATATTATTTCCCGCTAGTCAAAATGTACGATGGAATATCCTCTATGTCATTTACAGAAAATATTTGTTTGTAGATCTATTTCATGAAAAATCGCAGTTGTCTGGAGGTAGAAAATTACACTGCTGTTCTCATACATGTATGTGCATTTGCTTACATATTTGTTACTATGTTAATGGTATACATTATTTGTTACAGAATGAATATAATACTACATGTAGTTTAATGTAACTAATATTTCAATTATTTTGCGACATAGTTATGTCAGGCCCGTAGCGGTGGAAAAAATAATGCCATGGCGAACGATTGATAGGTGGGGGGTTGTTCCCACATATTAAAAAAAATCAATCTAAACCCTCAAAATGGTGTTTCCTGCGATCTAGAGCCAAAATAGTGCCACAGCGTGCTGTGGTGGTGTCTACAGCCATGCATGTTCCCATTGCTCAAAATGTAAGAAAATACATTTATACAAAACCGCTGAGAATTTAAACTGTGGTTCCGTTTCTATATGACCTGTTTCTGGGACGTTAAACCCATTAACTTTCACTGTTTTGCCATGGTACCAAATAAAGTGGTTACCATGGCAGCAGTATGTTGGTTACAGAATGATTGTAACATTAATTTGATGTAATGTGTGTATTTTATGTCGCCTAACATTATTTAATTACTCAAAATGTCAAGTTGTGTATGAAAACACATTTTTTCAAAGTTGTTGCCATGGTTACTACATGTATGGTAACAATTAGGTTAAGTTACAGAATGACTGTAACATTAATTTCATGTAACATATGTTTTTAATGTTGCTCAAAATGTAAAATTAGATACCTAATTACATTAGTTTTTTAAAACCGTTGCCATGGTAACCAATTAACTCCGGTTACTATGGTTATAGTAGATTTGTTACTGAATTAATATTAATGTTTATATGTCGCCATCCTTTTTTTTTATTAAAATGTTAAAATTATGTGCAGAAACACATTTTTTCAAAACCGTTGCCATGGTAACCAATTTCGACAAAAATAAAACATTTACATGGTATTTTTTACCATTTAAATTGTAGAAATTACAAGAAAATATGGGTATATATTGATTTATGTGACATGGTAATGAAATGTATTGCAATTAAGATAAATATTCAAAATAATCACATTTTTGGGGCAAAAACTGTCTTTTCGTCATATTTTACCACCCAAAATCAGTTATTTTCCATAAAACATACGGATCCTTTTGGAACATATGTGTTTAAAATTGTATTTTATTCCATAAAATTCTTGGTAAAATGCACTTATCTCCATTAGTTATTTTAATAATAATAACATAAAAGCTGTTATTTTAGCTGATTTCGGTGCCGTCGGTTGCCATTCAAATACATAGAGGAAATGAACACAAAATGTTGCAAAATTCTGATTTACAAACTTTAATAACTTTTGAACGCTTATCCGATTTTCAAAATCTATAGCTCGTTGTAAAGTTCTCGCCGTGCCCTACATGGATGTACATGTACCAAATTTTATTTCAACTAGAAAACAAATACCTAAACCCCCTACAAACTCTAACTTTTGTTTTTTTAGTTACATCATTTCGAAGCTATCTAACCAGGTTTCGGAGTCAATTTCCAAAATATGTAATTTTTTTAATCCACCCCCTGCTCCTCTCCTCCTTTCCCCCCATGTTAAATTCGAACAGGAAAATAATTTTTTCGCAATAAAATCAATATTTGATGGAATTTAATCCAATAATTTTTTTTTGAGAGGGTGACTTTTTTTATTGATGAAAAAGTACTTACATTTAAAGGCCCTGAACAGCTCAGTTTTACAATTTTACGATTTTTAAAAACACAAATACATGTTTGGCAACTGATTTAGTACACAACACAAACATATACTGCCTAATAAATACATCTGAAGTCTTGAGATTTACATCTTAATCGCAATGTGAAGACAACAAAAACTTGTTTTGTGTACCACTCAGTGCAAAATGTCAATATTGACAATTTCATTTCCGTAACCAAACGGCTTCGGCTCGGAAGCGAGTCGATAAACTCCGGCTATCAGAATTCATCGGTCGCGAATCGGGGAGTTGAGGAGTTGACCCGAGCGTCTATCGGAAAATCGATCGGGCTTTGAAACACGCACCTGCTGTTTGTTTATCAACACATATTGATATTTTCATCGACTACAAACTCATTTTTGTACCAAAATGAATGCAAACAGTTTTGAAGTGTGTAAATAGAAACCTGTTGGATTTATGTGTGGGAAAACCCAATAGGAGGCCAAATTCGGCAACTTGAGCCGTATAGGGGCTTTAAATAATTCTTTCATTTAATGTGTTTAATAGCCAAAAGTTTGTCAGCAGCAAAACATGGAACAGCCAGTACAGTTATGTACTCGGAACTAGCGTAGACCATGATCAGACTGCCCGGGTGGCGGGTGTGCAGGTTCATCTGATACTTACCGCAAGTGTCATAACCAGCCAGTTTGTCACTCCGTGGCCCTTAACTTGTTTTTGGTTTAAATTATTTTCTAATATAAATAAAAAGGTCGGCAGCATTGTTAAAGGAGATATAACAAGCTTCTGTTTTCGCGATACGCTTATCTATTCATCATTTATATATCAAATAAAACAAATTTTACAGTAATCCGACCAGTATGTGCCGTTCTTTTACGGATTTCATATTCTGGACAACCAGTTTTTCCAGCCGTCACTGCATGACTAACTTCCCCTTATTTTACTTACCACAGTTATTTCCCTTTGCGGTCACGTGGGTATATGGCGTATCAGTAGAACTTCCGAAATGTATGCATAATAGTGACTCTGCATAATACGATTATTACACGTAATAGTTCAACAGACTACTTAGAACTCCAGTTTATTAGACCGCTGATATAAATATATGGGACTGTACTGTACTGTTAAAAATATAAGAATGACCTAGTTACAAACTACATACTGAAATGCGACAGTGGGTGACAAAATGGACATACTGTGCAATACCAGTCTATATATACATTTATTTATATTTACATTGTCAGGTTACAACCTATGTTTCCCCCGATAGTACTTATATATAATGCTAAATCAGATGGGCAACAGAGTAGACACTTATCAGAGCTGTCGGGTGCATAGATGGATCTGGTGCTATGCTGGTCAAACTGTATTGTATTAACGTCACTTACAATGAAACAATACTGTACATGGGGTCAATTAAGGAAAGCCGGGGGTGACAGCAGTGGGAAAATTAGTCGCTTTAATTGCCACGGGGGTGGGGTGTTATTTGAAGATTGTGTCAACATCCGCTGTACACTGCGACTGAGAAGGTGCAATAAGCCAAACACAACACAGGGCTTATAGGGCGTTTGTGACCAATGTAGATCCAGTTCAGCCTGTACATTCGCACAGTCAGAACAGATCTGCACTTTTCGACATTCCTTCAATAAAACACACTAACATGCAATCTAGATCGTATTTATACTACATGAGTGTTATATTTGATTAGGACCTACACTAGTCACAAATCACACAAACCCCATTTCTCCAGTCACAGCCACATATAGGACCAAGTTTCGACATAATCCCCATTTGACAAAACAACGATTTTCTTAAACATCTTTAGTTTTAACATCAAGTCCAAACATATTCTATTTATTTGTAACAAGTCAGTAGGAAAATAGATTAGAAATAGTAAAGAATTTACTGTACATGTGAACATTGAATATATTCTTTTAATTCTTTTTATCTGTCAACGAACAAAATATGTGATTTAGTTATATTTTAGTATTCAAAAACAGTATTTACGGAAAAATAAGCGAGTGGACATTCAAGTTACACAATTTTAGTCTTGCAATATAACATTCATCCTTGTATAAAAACAAACACATCATTCTACCATGTCTGTCAAATTAGACTCAACCAATCAGCTTGGCATAGGTGTGGCCTTGCGGATTCAATATACACCTGCCGCATTATTGTTGACATCCGTTTGAGCATAGCTTCACACGTCTGTCACTGAATAGGACAGATAAACAAAATAGTCCAGAGGAATTGGAGGGTGACCAAAAATTCTCTGGTTAAGTTTTTTTTTCTTTTGATTATTGTAGGGGAGTGTGTCGTGAAAAAAATCCAGGGGGGTGTCACCCTGTCACCCCTGAGGAAAATCCATGGCGGCCATCCAAAATTGGTTTTCCTCATATCTCGGTCTATGGGACTCGTAAATGGTAACATTTGGTGCCTTTACCCAGGTTTGCAGGGTCAGTGAATGTGATAAGATCATTAGTAACTAGAGCAGCTTGAGCTGCATCAACGGTTTGAGCCTCAAACATTGATTTCATGTGTAACTTAGCTTTAGCCCAAGGTGTAAACTATCGGTTGCAAAAAGAATTTCTGAAGTTTTAGAATGCACAGTCCAACATTATTGTGTTCGCATCATCACACCGATGTGGGGCCGGTTAGCTTAGAGGTAGAGCGATGGACTCGGAGCGAGGGATACCGGGTTCGATCCTCAGCTAAAGTTTTAGCTAAAGGACTGAAATATCGACTACAGCAAAAACAATTGAAATCGAATGATAAATAACGAAGCTGATGTCACATCCGTTTGCTCTATTTTGAAAACTTGAAAAAATACGTTCATCTTTGAAATCGAATAGAGTCATAAGTAGTCAAGATATAGCTCTGAAAATTATCATCTTTCATGCGGCTGACACTCCCCTATCACCCTGGCAAGAAATTATGTTGCTGACAGTACTGTACAAATTGGAAAACGTTTGTAAAGACCACCCGTTATCAGCCGAAATTCGGCAAAAATTTGGCAAAATCGTTGAAAAGTATGTACATTTTTCAACTTCAAATGCCTATAGCTCTCTTATTTGACCAGATAGCCGAGAACTGTCAGCGAGTCCGAGATAGAGAATTGTGTCAGCGTTCCAATGCAAAAAGAATTTTTGAAATCGGTTGGAAAATAAGGAAGTTATAGAAAGTATGACGTCACTTCCGGTTTCGTGGAAAGTGGCATTAAGAGATTTCTGAAAATCTCTGAAAATCTGTAAGTCGACTCACACTTGATCCGAATCGGCATGCAAAATTTGAAGTCGATCCGACCAGCGGTTTGGGCTGTAGACTGAACGGCTGAATAAAAAAAACCCAAAAAAACCCCAACGAAAACAATAGGTTTTCGGCGCAGCGGAAAGCCGCCTCAAACCTAATAATATTGAATAGTTCGGAAGAGATGTCTATCTTGGATTTCAAAATGGCCGCCAACATGGCCGGCATCCAAAGAACATGATACAAATACTTAAAATATGATTAGATAATTTGATTTGATTTTACATTTCAAAATGGCCGCCAAATATGATTCCATGTAAAACTATTTTGTTAATACCTTGTTTTGTGTGATTCGTAAAGGTTACATTTAGTGCATATACCAGTATTTTCAGTGTCAAGTAACAGAAAACATCAATACCAATAATATTAGATGATTTGGTTGACTTATTTTTGACAATTGTAAAATAAGAAATCCAAGATGGCCGACAAATTGTTCTTTTGGGTGGAAAATACAAGAAATGCTAAAAATCAGACGGATCAAAGTTAAATCAAATTTAAATGCGACAGATAATGCATATTCAATGTGTATGTCTCTTGTCAACATCCATGCAAGTCAATGTACTACGGTACATATGGGTGAATATGGAAAGCATTTTGAAGTGTAAAATTTGTCTCAAATGATTCGCTGATGAAATGTTTCTGTGATTCTGGTTACTTTTCAACAACCAAATGTTTCATTACTTTTATTGGTATGAGATCAGGTTTATTCTTCAAATGTTTGCAGCTATTCATGCCGCATGTCCATATTCACCGCAAACTACGGTACACACTAAGAAAATGTACACACTCATAAATGATGGATTGCATGTACTCTATTCAGAGTCTGTCTACATAAATATATGATGTGGATGCTCCAGTATTCGGCATGTTAATTTTGTTGGTACCTAAAATACGATCGTCGAAGACTCACCAGTTTATGCTACATTTCTCTGGTTTGTACAGGAAAATGTATCCAGTGTCTTCAGTGTGCGTTTGTGTGAAGAATTAATTCACGTGTGGAACTCGCACGAATTAGAATTACGTATTTATCCGAACCATGCCGGAAACTGGAGCACGTACCATAATATATAATCAGTTCTAGATATCAGACTTTGTTAATCTGGCAAATATGTAAATATATGTCAATCGGCACTGATGTATACAAGTATCTGATTATACAAACTGAATATCATTAGTGGAACTGGATAAGTACCGGCAAACCATTTTAATTCATTTGCAGACATGTGTATATGAATTGGAATGTTCTACAGATACTTGTACCGTTTCTGGTCCGCTATACTTGTATACTGCTTGAAGCACTAAGCTCTGATCTATCAGTGGCGGTCCAAATGCCATACTTTTAGTTCGACATTTCATACATCACTTCACTTGTCAACCAACATCATTCTCAATGGTTTCATTCTGTCTGCTGAGTGAATTGAAACAGTTCTCAGATCCCTGGCAGGAACAGAATTGGGTACAAGGCAGGTCTGAACGTGTACATCCACATCTCTTTGTGGAACAAGGGGTGTCTGTGGCACATGAACACCGGACGAGCTTCAAGATGTCCATAGGTGCTACCGGGATACCATCATGTACAGTGACGGGAGACCATACTCCGTCTTCACGGGACCAACCAAAATCTGCGGGATTCAACTGTGGAGGGTCGGCATCAAGTGCGTGTCGCCATACACATACTTGTAAATGGGCACGTTTCACGTTTTCGGCACAAGCTTCATTTGTTGGTGGTAAGGAGTTCAATTTAGGCGCAGATGCCATGCTGCGTCCAACCTTGGCTGACCACATCTTTCTCCGAGCATCTGTTGTGGCGTCACACTGGGGAAACCCGTAACATTCGAGAATGAACGGTATCACCTCTTTGAAGACAGCATCCATCTGCATTTCATGAGCTCCTAAATATCCAAGGGTGTGGTTCCCGCGACGCATCGCTTTAAGTGCTGTACATTTCCCTATGCCGAAGTAGCCTGCCACCGTGTCGCAACCAGTTAGTCCATGCGTGCTCAGTAGATTTGGAACAATGTCACGGTGCTTTTCATATGTCTGAGAAATATCAATCACAGTGCGACCTTTGGCAGGAGCAACCATCATGATGTGGCCAGATAATTTGCTCAAATAACAGAAATGGAGAAGCAAGACGAATATATCTATCATCTGTGATGACAAGCGAGGATCTAGCTGCGACATGGCTCACCTGTTGTACTATCAGGGTATCTGCCTCCTCTTGTGTTGATCGCATGTCCTGTCTCCATATCAGTATACCATTGTGGATTTCAAATGGAACAGGCTCTTGTCCGGTGACAAGTTTGTGGGTTGTGTTGCTGAATAAGTCCGGTTTTGATGTGATATCGCTACAGATCAAGTTCACAAGCTGTGATTTGTTCGACGTGACAGTCGGAATGACTTTCTGTGAAGGCAAGCGGGTGGTTGGCTTTAGTGTAAATATCCTACTTGCTCCTTTGTCTCGGCCGGTTAGAGTAGATTCCTTTCTACTGCTCCTGTCATACCTGTCAAAGACGAGATATACATCAGATTGTTTCAGCTGACCAGTCAAATATGATACAAATCTGTTGATGTAGTCTTGAACTGTCCCAGACGGCCATGCTATGACCCATAGAACTGCACAGCCATCGAGGAAGGTAGCATCGGCCACGCTCTCTGAATCTGTATTAGGAGCATCAACTCGGAGATCATTTTTCAAGTTTGATTTGGTTTTTGATTCTCGTAGATGTCCAGTCTCATCAAACATTGAGGAAGGATAAGGGGCAAGTTCGTAACACATTAGTTCATCTATATCAATACCCCTGGCACTTGACTGCAGCCCCATTGCTCTGGCATATATAATTTCATTCTAGATTCCCCAATCTTTATGTGTTTACGTGAGGCAGCCATGGTAGTTACAGTTTGTTTAATCTTTTGGTGGAAGCTAGTTGGCCAGCCATTCTCGAACTCCTCCATTTGATCACGACCTATGGTTGCAACTTGGTCAACGTTCACATCTTGGTTTGTAAAAATCTTTCCACTCTCAACGTTTATAAGTCCATCCTTATCTGTGTGTTGATCTGGGTCAAGAGGATCGATACACACCTCCAACTTATCTCTCAATGTGTCTCTGTCCATCGTATCTGATTTGATCCGAGCGATGGATTCTTCCTTGTGGTGGCCGAGCAGACGATTACATGCATGCAGACTGTACGTCCAAGTCTGTACACTCTCTGGCTTTAGTGTGATTCCTATGATCCCAGAACGTCCATGGCCATACCTGATGAAGGTGTTCTCTATCCTTAGCCAATATCAGTCCCATATGCCATTGAAGATTCCTGGATTATGGTGCATAGTATGTTCTCCCTTCACAAAATGGCTTAAGACATTATCTGGAAGTGATTCCATCGACCGCAAGTAATAGAGTGCGTATCTGGCGTAGTGTGCATGACCAGCAGCGAAAAAGAGAGGGACCATACTTCTCACAGTGTCCAGGTGCAATGGCCAATCTGACTCGCGCTCAGCTCTGATGTACTTGAGCATGATGAATACTGGGCGAATCAAACAATCAATCCACAGCTTGGCTGTCCTACTCTTCTCTGAAATAATACAACATGGTCAAGCTATGTGTGAATAATTATTTAACTTACTCGACATCTGGCATTGGTAACTTTCAAATTTTCCCAGAAAAAATACTTTGTCATGTTGTTGTTGTAGGTCCCACAGAGCCCTCCGCTTACTTTTCGGCACCACCATTCCGGAGAAAAAAACCCAGAAACAAATGTCAATAAAGTATTGGACTACCGCGCTATGGACATTTACGACTGTAAGCAGGCGTGAATCCGGACCCTGGGTGGACAAACCCCCAGGATCAGTGCCTGAACAGAGTTTGCATGGTGCCCATTTTGGACGCCATTTTGAAAATCAAAATGGCTGTCACTTTTGAATCATCCAATATCATCATTAATGTTCTTATCACTGACCATGAAAATATGGGTATAGACAAAAACATTGAAGCTTTACGAACCTCGCAATGCGATATATATAAGCAAAAAAAACAACACGACTAGATGTCGGCCATTTTGGTTGGCCATTTGGAAATTCAATATGGCTGTCACTTCTGAATTATCCAATAGTATTAACAGTGTTCTTATCGTGTCCATTGACACTGAAAACATAGGTATAGACCCCAAAATTAGGGCATTACACGTCTCACAAACCAAGATATGAGCAAAAACGACGTTGGATGGCGGCCATCATGGTTATAGACACCACAATAAACCCCTTATGAGCCTCGCAAACTGAGATACGAGCAAAAACCATTTCGGATGGCGGCCATTTTGAAAAATGGCCACCATAGATTTTCCTCAAGGGTGACAGGGTGACACCCCCTGGATATTAACACAGAAACACCCTGCAAAGTAACAGTAACATTCTGCAAAGCATTGCAGAATCAATTTACGAAATGTCGGACATTAGCATTTTGTAAAAAGAAAATAGAAATATAACATTTAATTTCACATTTTTTTCTGATTCTGGCTCTGCTGTCTGTTTGACCGTGAATTACAACTGACTTCCGCACATATAGTCATCGCCGATGATTGCAACCAACGTATAAATAATCCAAGTATAACTAGGCGAAGGAAAAAATAACGATTAACGTATATGTTAAACGAGAAAAAACGAAGAAATTATGAAACAAATACATGATGTCCGTAAATCCAAATGATATTATATAAGAAACCTTCATCCACCAATCAGGTAAGCTGTTCTACTGCTACGTCATAGCGGTTATTTTTACAGCGCCACCTCGCGCCAGTAGGTCGCAGTAACAGGAGAGATAAGCGATGACCAATTCATTGCATGGCTCTGTATAGGTGTTAGGTAAGGTGCGATATGAGAAATCTCAATATCACGAAAAATACAAACGAACTGGAAATCGGTTATTAGGGTCGCCGTTGTTGTTTTTAGCGCGTTTTGAAGAAAATAAGTGATAGTTTGTAATGTGACCTTTAAACACTCGCCTTTTCAAACTCGTTAAAATGATAGAAATCGTTACCTTACCATAACATTTGATATTGAATATTTAGAAAAAGGCATTGTCCAGCTGCCAATTAGCGGGTTATAAAGTACTTGGTGTCTGTGATACAGCACTACTACTTTGTCCACACAGTGTTCCTCACAAAAAATTGTCAAAATCTATGGTCCCCTAGAACTGCAAAACTCGTCCGATTGGCTCTTTCTGTAAATGACTTCAGGTCACGCAAGTTTTGCTGGAACAATGACAGCCATATTGTTTCGAAAGTACAGTTATTCACAATTATTATGCATGAAGTTGGAATGGTGAAAATTTCATTTGATAGATTAAAAATTTCATTATAGATATATTAATGGTAGATATATAGGCAATCATATACTGAGAACAGAAATTCCGCCTAACTTACATTACTATGTCCAACATAGGAATATTAATACACTGATGTTGCCTGATATATAATGTGCAGTTATAACACGTCGGCCAACTAAGCTTCCAAAAAGAAATTAAGAAAACATATTTTCCCACCCGCTGATTTTTTTAGTTGCAATTCCAATTTAAGGGAACATTGTTATCACCCCTGTAGTTTATTTCACCAACATTGCAAAGCATACTTACCTAGCAAAGTGTACTTTGAGGGAGTAATCATTTATTTTTCCCGAAATGCATTATTTCATATAGAACTAACGACTGCATATATTTGATGATTAAAAGTATGCAGAATTACTATACTGAATGTATTACATTATCACAGCCACAATGGCTGTGATAATGTAATAAATTCAGTATAATAAAAACTAATAAATTTATCCTTCAATTGAAAATTTCTCCCTCAAAGTGTACTTAGCAAGATAAGTATACGGTACTTTGCAATTTTGATGAAATAGGCTACAGATCTCAAAAGTGGTATTTCACTGTTGATATCAAAAGCCTAATAATGCCAATACACATGTCTGATACACAGGTTGAAGTAACGGACCGAGGTCTATAAATACATTAAATATGCCTAAAAGCATCAATAAATGAAAAAAAAATAAGCTAAGCAATTTTTGTTTACCCCCTTCATATACTCAATGGACTGAATGGAGTCTATGGAGGGGGTAAACAATTTTTTTTAGCTTATTTATTTTTCATTTATTGATGCTTTTAGGCATATTTAATGTATTTATAGACCTCGGTCCATTACTTCAACCTGTGGTCTGATAATGGTAAATGGATGACTATTTTGCCGAAAATGTCTAAAGAATTGACAAAAAATATATTTTCTCCCTATTTTACAAGCTGGGATGTGGAAGTGCAGGTTTAAGGTCCGTCAATATTGAGTATCAGGATGATCCAAGAGTTCAGATTCTAAAAAAACACAATCGTGCAAAGAAATACTGTTATTTGTACTTTCCGTTTGCTTTTGATAGGACTTTCTGCTATCCATCTTATGGCTGATTTTGATGTTACGTGTTGTCATTGATTTTGACGCAAATCACTTTGAAATATAACTTGGTTGAAATTTAAATGAACTAGAGAAACTTTGATGACGCACCCAGAGCTCCAGTTAAAGTGTGTAATTTGGAGGTAAACTTCTTATTTCTCCATCAAAAATTGCCAGTTGGGAGTGCTTTAGAATCGTCTCAATGAGACGATTCTAAAGGACTCCCAACTTGTCATTTTTGATGAAGAAATAACAAAATTTCACCCCAAGTTGGTCAAATGACGCACCTTAACTGGAGCTCTGGCACCATCGCAATATACCAACTTTTCCAAATTTCATAGTCCGAAATGAGGAGATAATCCATGATCTCTCGGAATCAAATAAAAAATCTAAATTGACTGCGCATCTACATGCCATAAGGAAGCCACATGCCAAATATTAAGTGTCCAGCTATTATTGTTTAAAAGTTTTGCTTCTTACGAGGAAAAATTGTCAAATTCTAAGTCCAAAAAATGGGACACTATCCATGATCTAGATCTAGATCATAGTCAAATAAAAATCGGAATTCGCTTTGCCCATCTGGACACCATAAGGATACAAAATGCCAAATGGATGGGTTGTGGCCCAGGGGTAGGGGCCGTTTCACTAAACTTTGTATGACTAAAATGTTCGTGAGTGCAAAATTATGATACCGGTAGTCTGTAAATTTCACATTAACAACGTTTTCTTGTAATCAATTATTGGATTTACATTTATTGAGGAATTTGAGGAATGGAAGTTTCCAGACGATCCTAAATTTGCACTTACAAACATTTTAGTTGTAGGAATTTTAGTGAAACGGGCCCCTGACTTCCAATCCGGAGGTTGTGGGTTCAAGCATCGCGTCGGTCATCAATAATACTTTCATAGTATTTCCATCTCACCGGTCTATTGGATGAGACATTAAACTGTGGTCCCGTCTCTATATGACCTTAGCTGTTGCTGGGATGTTAAACCCATTCACGTTTCACTATATTTAAAAATATCAAGTCTCCAGCTGTTATAGTTTAAAAGTTTTACTTCTTACAATAACATCACAGACGGATAGATGGATAGATACCTGTGACAAAAACAATATACCCGCTTTTTTTGTCCAAATATCCAAATGCTAAATATCTCCATTAACGGATCATCTCCAAACTTCAGCAATAGCTTCCTTACATTGATGTATATCTACCCAGTCTCGACTGACCTTGTCCTTGATAGCTATTCATCCAGTGTCATGTGACTTTAACCTTCACCTTGGTGACCTTGACCTTTGTATCAATAATTTTGGATGTACGTTAAAATGTTGAATATTTACAGTCCCTAACAGAGGTTTTGAGCAATCGGTAGGATTTTACAGTCCCTTAAAGGTACATGCCCACTCAGTACGCACAAAATGTTCTTTATAGGAATTAAATATGTGTATAAATGTGTCTCTATTCCACCAGTGCCCACTATACAGATATAATCATTTAGTAATATTTATTTTACTAATAGTGACGCACGGTGGTATCAGGCTATTTTCATATGCAAATGAGGTATGATATTTTTTAATTATTTATACTAATTAAATGCGTTACCTGAAAAAATAATATTTTCGACAGATTATAAAGTACATGTATGATCATTGCACATCAAAATATAAATACAAAGAATAAATAGTAATGTCCGTTAACATTTTAAGGAAACACGGTTATCGACCCTGATATCAGTGTGGAATTTTACTTCTGCTATAAAATGTGTAATAATGCCAATCCAGGGATTCCGCTGGGGAAAAAAAAAAATCGCCACTTCAAAAAAAAAAATCATTATTTTATTTTCTCGAAAATTGTAATTTTTTATCGTCAATTGTTTATTTTTATCGCCAATTGCGAAAATGGCGATCACCAGCGGAATCCCTGCAATCAATACTTGGGGTGATGGTGAATGAATGTTTATTTTGCCAGAAAATGTCAAATCTACAGAATATACAAAACTATCTGTCTCCCGATATTATAACCTACTGAGTGGGCATGTACCTTTAAGCTAACAGAGGCTTTGAGCAATCTGTAGGGTTTTACAGTCCCTTAAGCTAACAGAGGCTTTGAGCAATCTGTAGGCTTTTACAGTCCCTTAAGCTAACAGAGGCTTTAAGCAATCTGTAGGGTTTTACAGTCCCTTAAGCTAACAGAGGCTTTGAGCAATCTGTAGGGTTTTACAGTCCCTTAAGCTAACAGAGGTTTTTATCAATTTGTAGGATTTTCCAGTCTGTTAAGCTTTACAGAGGTTTTGAGCAATCTCTAGGATTTTACAGTCAGTTAAGCTAACAGAGGTTTTGATCAATGTCTAGGATTTTACAGTCTGTTAAGCTAACAGAGGTTTTTATCAATCTGTAGGATTTTACAGTCCATTAAGCTAACAGGTTTTGATCAATGTTTAGGATTTTACAGTCTGTTCAGCTAACAGAGGTTTTGAGCAATCTCTAGGATTTAACAGTCCGTTAAGCTAACAGAGGTTTTGAGCAATGTCTAGGATTTAACAGTCAATTAAGCTAACCGAGGTTTTGAGAAACCTCTGAATTTTACAGTCTGTTAAGCTAACAGAGGTGTTGAGCAACCGGACCCTGATTGTTGGTGTAGATTACAATCAGATTGTTCACATTTCAGTTTGAATGCAACGATGGGAACTTTTACCTATCAGTACCACCTATGTTCTGAAGCTTTCGGATGTGCGTCTTTTAAAAAAGGTGTTGCAGTGAGTATACGTGGATTTATTTCCTTTATCTGTAGCCTATTTCACCAACATTATAAAGTATACTTTTCTAGCAAAGTATACTTTGAGGGAGAAATTTTCAATTTTAGGATAAATTTATTATTTTTTATTATACTGAATTTATTACATTATCACAGCCATTTTGGCTGTGATAATGTAATAAATTCAGTATAATAATTCTACATACTTTTAATCATCAAATATATGCAGTCGTTAGTTCTATATGAAATAATGCATTTCAGGAAAAATAAATTACTCCCTGAAAGTATACTTTGCTAGAAAAGTATACTTTGCAATGTTGGTGAAATCGACTACAGATAAGCTTTGTACCTTAACATCAGAGAAATATTGTTATAACTTCTATTTCCTTCATCTAAAATGCTTAATATTTCACACATGTATTCCTGTAATTGGCTCTACTACCATGCAGGGCCAAATCCATGACCGTCCCAAACAAGACCACCCCCCCCCCCCGCTGATACCAAGGTCAAGGTCAAATACATTAGTCTCTTTACAAAACTTAACATCAGAGAAATATTGCTATAACTTTTATTTCCTTCATCTAAAATGCTTAATATTTCACACATGCATTCCTGTAAGGCTCTACTACCATGCTGTGCCAACCGTCCAAAACCCCCGTAAATGCTTAATATTTCACTCATGCAAATCATAAGGCTGGCTACTACCATGCTGTGGCCAAAACCAACACCCCCGCGATCCCAAGGTCAAGGTCAAAATACTTGGTCTCTGTACAAAACTTAACATCAGAGAAAATATTGTTATAAACTTCTTTCCCTTCATCAAAAAATGCTTAATATTTCACACATGCATTCCTGTAAGGCTCTACTACCATGCTGTGCCAACCGTCCAACCCCCGTTAAATGCTTAATATTTCACACATGCATTCGTAAGGCTCTACTACCATGCTGTGCCAACCGTCCAACCCCCGCTGATCCCAAGGTCAAGGTCAAATACTTGGTCTCTGTACAAAACTTAACATCAGAGAAATATTGTTATAACTTCTATTTCCTTCATCAAAAATGCTTAATATTTCACACATGCATTCCTGTAAGGCTCTACTACCATGCTGTGCCAACCGTCCAACCCCCGCTGATCCCAAGGTCAAATACTTTACAAAACTTAACATCAGAGAAATATTGTTATAACTTCTATTTCCTTCATCTAAAATGCTTAATTTCACACATGCATTCCTGTAAGGCTCTACTACCATGCTGGGCCAAATCCACGACCGTCCAATCCCCGCTGATCCCAAGGTCAAGGTCAAATACTTAGTCTCTTTACAAAGCTTAACATCAGAGAAATATGTTATAACTTCTGTTTCCTTCATCTAAAATGCTTAATATTTCACACATGCATTCCTGTAAGGCTCTACTACCATGTTGTGCCAAATCCACGACTGTCCAACCCCCGCTGATCCCAAGGTCAAGGTCAAATACTTAGTTTCTTTACAAAACTTAACATCAGAGAAATATGTTATAACTTCTATTTCCTTCATCTAAAATGCTTAATATTTCACACATGGATTCCTCTAATGTAAAGATATGTTAAAATATGTGATAACTTCTATTTCCTTCATCTAAAATGCTTAATATTTCACACATGCATTCCTGTAAGGCTCTACTACCATGCTGTGCCAAATACACGACCGTCCAACCCCCGCTGATCCCAAGGTCACGGTCAAATACCAAACTTAACATCAGAGAAATATGTTATAACTTCTATTTCCTTCGTCTAAAATGCTTAATTGAAAATTATTAATATTTCACTTGTGCATTCCTCTAAGGTTGTACTATCATGCTGTCACAAATCTACGTCCGTCCAACCCCCGCTGATCCCAAGGTCAAGGTGACATACTTAGTATCTTTACAAAACTTAACATCAGAGAAATATTGTTAGAACTTCTATTTCCTTCATCTAAAATGCTTAATATTTCACACATGCATTCCTGTAAGGCTCTACTACCATGCTGTGCCAACCGTCCAACCCCCGCTGATCCCAAGGTCACGGTCAAATACAAAACTTAACATCAGAGAAATATGTTCTAACATATTTCACACATGCATTCCTGTAAGGCTCTACTACCATGATGCTGGGCCAAATCCACGACCGTCCAACCCCCGCTGATCCCAAGGTCAAGGTCCAATACTTAGTCTGTTTACAAAACTTAACAGCACACAAATATGTTATAACTTCTGTTTCCTTCATCTAAAATGCTTAATATTTCACACATGCATTCCTGTAAGGCTCTACTACCATGCTGTTTCAAATCCACGACTGTCCTACCCCTGCTGATCCCAAGGTCAAGGTCAAATACTTAGTCTCTTTACAAAACTTAACATCAGAGAAATATGTTATAACTTCTATTTCCTTCATCTAAAATGCTTAATATTTCACACATGCATTCCTGTAAGGCTCTACTACCATGCTGTGCCAACCGTCCAACCCCCGCTGATCCCAAGGTCAAGGTCAAATACTTGGTCTCTTTACAAAACTTAACATCAGAGAAATATTGTTATAACTTCTATTTCCTTCATCTAAAATGCTTAATATTTCACACATGCATTCCTGTAAGGCTCTACTACCATGCTGTGCCAAATCCATGACCGTCCAACCCCCGCTGATCCCAGGGTCAAGGTCAAATACTTAGTCTCTTTACAAACTTAACATCAGAGAAATATGTTATAACTTCTGTTTCCTTCATCTAAAATGCTTAATATTTCACACATGCATTCCTGTAAGGCTCTACTACCATGCTACACGACTTTCCAACCCCCGCTGATCCCAAGGTCAAGGTCAAATACTTAGTCTCTTTACAAAACTTAACATCAGAGAAATATGTTATAACTTCTATTTCCTTCATCTAAAATGCTTAATATTTCACACATGGATTCCTCTAAGGCTCTACTAGCATGCTGTGTCAAATCCACGACCATCCAACCCCCGCTGATCCCAAGGTCAAGGTCAAATACTTAGTCTCTTTACAAAACTTAACATCAGAGAAATATGTTATAACTTCTATTTCCTTCATCTAAAATGCTTAATATTTCACACATGCATTCCTGTAAGGCTCTACTACCATGCTGTGCCAACCGTCCAACCCCCGCTGATCCCAAGGTCACGGTCAAATACAAAACTTAACATCAGAGAAATATGTTATAACTTCTATTTCCTTCGTCTAAAATGCTTAATTGAAAATTCTTAATATTTCACCTGTGCATTCCTCTAAGGTTGTACTATCATGCTGTGACAAATCTACGACCGTCCAACCCCCGCTGATCCCAAGGTCACGGTGACATGCTTAGTATCTTTACAAAACTTGACATCAGAGAAATACGTTATAACTTCCATTTCTTTTATCGAAAATTCTTAATATTTCATGCATACATTCCTCTAAGGCTCTACTATCATGCTGTGACAAATCCCCGCTGATCTCGAGGTCAAGGTCACATACTTAGTCTCTTTACAAAACTTAACATCAGAGAAATCGCTTATAACTTAAATTTCCTTGCTCGGATCTGCTTCACATTTCACACACGCATTGCTCCAATGGACCTCTACCACCCTGTGACAAATTCACGTTTGTGCCGCTGCCGCTAAGCCCAGAGTGAAGGTCACAAGCTCACACACTTGGATAATTTTTTCATATTTAGGGGTACCTGGGCCCACGCGGGGGTTATTCCGTAAGCCTCGCTTACTGACCAATCTAGTTCATATTACTTTTAGGGGAAGGGGCCAAGTGACTTGGTGTGGTATGGACCTGGCACCAGGTTAGGTTATTCTAATTTCAGGGCTGAATATATTTATTCTCGATGTAAATATTCCGTTCTGATTTTGGGATTTTCTCCCCAATGCAACAGGTTAAATACGGGATCGAACCCGTTGGCCCGGCCTTAAATGACCTTAACTGTTGATACGCCATTAAACACAAATAAACAAACACTTTTGCACGGAATAATATGTTGTTATCCCATGGAAATCTTTTTTTTCTCTCAAGTTTGGTTTGGTTTGTCACATCCACAATATGTATTTGCCGAGTGACACGCTGGTAAATAAATCACTATATTCTCGAGAAGTAAGAAACTATAGAAAATTATTTCTATTTATCCCGTCAACACAGTGCGTATGTGCCGTGAAACACGATGCCGTGAAACATTTTTGAAACATTTTAGCTCGTCTGCACGAGCTTATGGCATACCCCTGGCGGCGTTGGCGTCGGCGTCGGCCACAAACTTAACGTTGGGATAAATGTCTTATACCTTCTGTTTCCTTTCATGGAACACCTTGTTATTTCATACATGCATTCCTAAGATGACCCTCTATCATGCTGTAGCAAATCCATGACCCACCACCCAACTCTTACCCCAAGGTCAAAGTCACAAACTTAGCACATTCATAAACTTAACGTTGGGGTAAATGCCTTATAACATCTGTTTCGTTTCATGGAACACCTTGATATTTCATATATGCATTCCTCAGATGACCCTTTATCGTGTTGTAGCAAATCCACGACCCACCACCCAACTCTTACCCCAAGGTCAAGGTCAAGGTCACAAACTTAGCATGTTCATAAACTTAACGTTGGGGTAAATGTTGTATAACTTCTGTTTATTTACAGGGAATGCCTTCATATTTCATACATGCATTCATCTGATGACCCTCTATCATGCTGTAGCAAATCCACGATCCACCACCCAACCCTTACCCCAAGGTCAAGGTCACAAACTTAGCATGCTCATAAACTTAACGTTGGGGTAAATGCTATGTAACTTCTGTTTATTTACAGGTAACGCCTTCACATTTCATACATGGATTCATCCGATGATACTCTATTGTGCTATAGCAAATCCATGACCCACCGCCCATCCCTTACCCCAAGGTCAAGGTCACAAACTTGGCACATTCATAACCTTAACGTAGGGATAAATGTCTTATAACATGTGTTTTCTTTCATGGAACGCCTTGATATTTCATACATGCATTCCTCAGATGACCCTCTATCATGCTGTAGCAAATCCACGACTCACCACCCAACCCTTACCCAAGGTCAAGGTCACAAACCTAGCACATTCATGAACTTAAAGTTGGGGTCAATGTTGTGTATCTTCTGTTTATTTGCAGGGAATACCTTCATTTTTAGCCCGCCTTCCGAAGGAAGAAGTGCTTATGGCATACCCTCGGCGTCGTAGGCATCCGTCCGTCCGTCTGTCTGTCCGTCTGTCCGTATGTCTTCAAAAATTATAATGGCCTATATTTTCTGTTTCCTTGCTTGGATTTGCATCATATTTCACACACGCATTGCTCCAATGGTCCTCTTCTGCGCTGTGTCAAATCCACGTCCGTCCCGCCCCTTCTAAGCACAGGGTCAAGGTCACATACTTTGTGCATCCCGAAACCTTAACATTCGGGTAAATGGCCTATATTTTCTGTTTCCTTGCTTGGATTTGCTTCATATTTCACACACACATTGCTCCAACGATCCTCTACTGCGTTGTGTCAAATCCACGTCCGTCCCGCCCCTTCTAAGCACAGGGTCAAGGTCACATACTTTGTGCATCCCGAAACCTTAACATTCGGGTAAATGGCCTATATTTTCTGTTACCTTGCTTGGATTTGCTTCATATTTCACACACACATTGCTCCAACGATCCTCTACTGCGTTGTGTCAAATCCACGTCCATCCCGCCCTCTTCTAAGCCCAGGGTCAAGGTCACATACTTTGTGCATCCCGAAACCTTAACACTCGGGTAAATGGCCTATATTTTCTGTTTTCTTGCTTGGATTTGCTTCATATTTCACACACACATTGCTCCAACGGTCCTCTACTGTGCTCTGTCAAATTCACATCCGTCCCACCCTCTTCTAAGCCCAGGGTCAAGGTCACATACTTTGTGCATCCTGAAACCTTAACACTCGGGTAAATGGCCTATATTTTCTGTTTCCTTGCTTGGATTTGCTTCATATTTCACACACACATTGCTCCAAGGGTCCTCTACCTCTGCTAAGCCCAGGGTCAAGGTCAAATACTTTGTACGCTCGAAACCTTAACACGCTCTGGTAAATGGCTCATAAATTTTGTTTCCCTTATCCAGCACGTTGTGCCCTCGGTTCCTTTGCTGCCACCGGGCGCGCTTCGTTGTCCTCTGACAACTCTTGTCATACATGCATTCATCTGATGATACTCTATTGTACTATAGCAAATCCATGACCCACCTCCCACCCCTTTCCCCAAGGTCAAGGTCAAAGTCACAAACTTAGCACATTCATAAACTTAACGTTAGGGTAAATGTCTTATAACATCTGTTTCCTTTCATGGAACGTCTTGATATTTCATACATGCTTTCATATGATGATACTCTATTGTGCTATAGCAAATCCATGACCCACCCCTTACCCCAAGGGCAAGGTCACAAACTTAGCACAGTCATAAACTTAACGTTGGGGTAAATGTTGTGTAACTTCTGTTTCTTTACAGGGAACGCTTTGATATTTCATACAATCATTCATCTGATGATCCTCTATTGTGCTACAGCAAATCCATGACCCCCCCACCCCTTACCCCAAGGTCAAGGTCACAAACGTAGCACATTCATACATGCATTCCTCATGTGAATAGCTATCATGCTGTAGAAAATCACCAACTTAGTGCGTTCATAAACTTAACGTTGGGTTCAATTTTGTTTTACTTCTGTTTTCAGGGAGTGCATTGATATTTCATACATGCATTCATCTTAATATGCTATATTATGCTATAGCAAACCCACGACGCACCTTGCACCACTGACCCCAATGTCAAGGTCCACCGCACGATCCTTAACCCAAGGTCAAGTTATATAATATTCATGCTTTTTTATGCAACTGTGCCAAGTTTGAGTGAAAGCTGCCAACAGGCGAGCTTCGTTGTCTTCTGACAACTCTTGTTGTTATCCTGTCAATACAACCTAATCACTGCGTATGAATATGTGCGGTGGCTGGGGTTATTTTTATTGCATTTTAAAGCTATTTGTAGGTGTTGACGGGATAAATAGAATAGTAGGTTAGTGCAGTGAATGGGAAAAAATATCTGGCGCAGCACGGAAACAGGATGTGCTCGGCAGAGCCTCGCCCATCCCGTTTCCTAAGCCTTGCCAGATCCCTTTCACGGCACTGACCTACTTCTCTATTTCTTCATACCCCGTATAGGGATATTTAGCATTGAAATGGGGCGTGGCATTGTGAAAGAACAGTAAACACTTTGTTTCAGATTTGTCAAATAACTGAGGCTGAACACTACGTGGCTGGAATGCAGAATACGGCTACCTTCAGTGGGGATCCGGACACTAATTCAGTGCAGATAACGTACACCTCGAATCCCAGGTTAGCTCCCAGGCAGTCAGATGGTATAATCTGTTTTAGACATGAAGAGAACAAAAAAACACAATCATGTATGTCATATTTTTGTGTTACCCAAAAATGTTTTGGGGGAGCATATAGTTACCGTCCACTGTTTGCACTATCCTTCGATTTCCCGAAAAGTTTAAGTGTGATTTCCACCAAACTTTGTCAACATACTTATATTGACAATATCTCGGATGAGTTCTAAAACCATGTATGTCACATGGCTGGTTTCAAAGGTATTGCCCTTGGTGATAAATGGTATGTTACACAGTTTTAGAGACGTAGAAAACTAAAAATAAATTCCTTTTTGTGATATGATGGTATAATATACTCTTTTAGACATGCACTAAACAGAAGAAATGGGGGGGGGGTATATAATTTTTGTCAGTCCGTCTGTCCGTCTGCTCGTCCGTACGTTCATCCATCCCATTTGCGTTTTGGTTTGGTACCCATTATCCTCAAACTTCCGTATCATCATCCATATTTTCATTTCATACCACACACATGTGGCCTTCATGTCCAAGGTCAAGGTCAAATTATTTAGAAATTTGCGTTAAAGGTTTTTAAATATTTGCCTTAAAATTTTGTTTGTCGGTCCATGCGGCGGCTGGGTGTATATGTGAGCCCCTGCTCACTTTCTCTAGCTGTCGCGCCTGCTTTAGCAGAAGGTGCGACTATAGTCGGCCAAAATGTCAAAAAGTTTAATATTACTTGACGGATTGCTTCAATTTTTGGACACTTGATACTTGATACATGTGAGCATTTGGAAGACGAGCATGCAGCCATTAACATGACCTTGACCTTTTTGACCTTCACATGGTTGTGGAAACACATACCATTTTGTTATGTCAAAAAGTTTTTTCAACCTTGACCTTTTTCGTGTTTTAAGCTTGCACTTCTCTGACGGTTTGTGTGATGCTTACTTATGCACATGCCCATGATCATGTTACGGTCAAATGCCTCTGCAGGCGCGACACCGCTTCCGTGGCGGAATTCTTGTTTATCCCGGCAACACACTGCGTATGTGCCGTGAAACACGGTGCCATGAAACGTTTTTGATATCCTGTCAATACGACCTAATCACTGCGGTGGCTGGGGTTATTTTTTTCCATTTTAAAGCTATTTGTAGGTGTTGACAGGATAAATAGAATAGTACCTAGGTTAGTGTCGTGAATGGGAAAAATATCTGGCGCGGCACGGAAACGGGATGTGCTCGGCAGAGCCTCGCCCATCCCGTTTCCTAAGCCTTGCCAGATATTTTTTCCCATTCACGGCACTAACCTACTATTCTCTATATTTAATGGTGTTGAACGGCCTATTAACAGCTAATGTCATTTAATGCCAGGTTAACAGGGTCGACTCCCATATTTCACCTGTTGTGATCCCGTAAAAAATCACAAAAAAGGGAACTTAACCCTTAGACCGCTACTCACAACGATTGTCGTCTGCTGTTTTTTTATATCTTGCCTTATTTCTCAATAAAAACATGGTTTGACAGCACTTCAGAATCGTTTCCAATGGAAATGATTCTGAAGGGCTCTCAAAGCATGTTTTTGATGATAAAAATTGAAAATAAAAAATAAACAGCAGACGACAAAAAAAAATAAGATGGCGGTCTAAGGGTTAATATTTACATACAAATATATATTCCGCCCTGGCGGAATTCTTGTTTATTATGCCATCCAATTACCGAGCTGACCACAATAGTGAGCTCTCTGTATTACAGAACGTCCATTGTGAAAGTGGTATGCGACCCGGGAAAAGCTGAACCGACATTTGTAGCTCTAGGTGAACTGACAAAACTGACATATGTAAGTCTTTATGTGTATCTGTGACTGACTGGAGAAATGGGGCTTATGGGATTTGTGATCGGTGTAGCTCCTGATCCAATAGCACACACTCGTAGGCTGATAACGATCTATTTTGCTTGTTAAAAGCATGACAGGCGTTCATTGATGGAATGGCACACAGTGCGGATGCTGATCAGACTGTGTGGTGTTTTGCTTTTTGCAGCTCAAATAAGTGAATTTTTAAATTAGTTTTATTTTTTTATCATTTGTTCCCTATTTATAAGGAAGAAAATCAATAATACATTTGTAAAAGTAAAATATGTATTGAATTTTACATCTGGGGGTATAATACTCTTTAGATGCAAAACTTATCTGGAGCTCTGATGTATGTCCTAAATCTGTCGGACACCATTTGGTTTGGGAAACCCATATAAAATGGGGGTTTCCCAAAACAAATTGTATTCAAATACAGTTAAACCTGTGAATGAAGGCCAGCCATGGGAAGTAAAAAAGATCTGGCCTTTGTTGACAGGTGGTCTTTATTCGCAGGGTCATTTATATAGTAATTGTGCCATTGGGAAACAAAAGTGTGGCCTTTACAGCCAGGTGATTGCTATTCGGAGGTGGTCTTTAGTACAGGTTTGACTGTATTTTGTTGTTATTGCGATAAACCAGTAAAACCATACTAACCCTAAACAGTGGGAAACCTATTTCACCAACATGGCAAAGTATACTTATCTAGCAAAGTATACTTTGAGGGAGAAATTTTGTTTATATGCCCGTAAAATTTGGGCAGCTTTCGTGAAACAGACTATAGTGAGGAGTAGCAATCTTATTACTTTCATAATGCATTTTCCCAAATTCAACTCTGAAGTAGTGGGTGGGAGCATTCTTCTAACAAATATCATGTGTAATACCCAGAACTGGGGCCAATCTGACGTGAAATGCTAACTAACGAATGTATGACTGTCATGGAAACAAGAAGACATACATTGTTTATTTCACATTGCTTAATTCTAAAGAAAAGATCAAGTACATTCTCGGATATATTTATAAACATTGTGAGCCTTGGTGATAATCACACTGACTATATTAAATTGGGGCTTATGGGATTTGTGACCAGTTCAGTTCCTGATCAAATAACACTCGTATACCCTGATAGTGATCAATTTTGGGTGTTACACTGATGGAATGGTTAACAGTGCAGATGCACAGGCTGATCCGGATCTACACTGGTAGCAAAACCCATAAGGATATGTAATGAAATACCTTCGTGTATCTGACACTGATTAGTCTCCGGGCACAATAGTACGCGACATAAGTAGCACACACGTCCGCAAGTATATCTTCATTCATGAATTCATTGCACGGAATACCTTTGTCTAACAGACGCACGTTACCACGTGCAATAGTCAATTATACTCATGTGTCATAATAACTCAGCATATGTCGAGTATGAAATATTCAGGTATTGTTCAATTCTCATACAATTTCGTTTTCGCCCCGTGTGAGATTGACCAATACACATGACACACATCCTGGTGTTACCCATATATTCGCCTCCACAGGGTACCTGTTGAATGTAAATATTTAATTCTGGAGGTGAATTTAGGCTGGGTCCAGGATTGACTAGAGTACGACTTCCTAAAACTAGTATAATAACACTGGCTGGTTTTGTTTCTTTATGCGCCATGGTGACCGAGGCGATTGGTCGTCATACTGGGGATTTTCACTTTCGCTACTGTGGACCCCGACCAGCATGTCCACTGTTTGCACGGTAGTGACATAACCTATATATTTGTCAGTTACATGCTGTGCAGACCCTTGTAACATAATCTGAACATTCAATATTCTATGATGTATATACCGTATTATTATTGTTAGCTCTACATCGCATGCTGATCGGGGTCTACACTGTTTGCATACAATCATCGGATACCAACGACTGTATTGTATATTTGTTAGCTCTACATAGCATTCAATATAACCGTTGGACAGCCGATCAACGTGTGTTCGAACTGTAATGCATGTACTATTGTGTTGCCTGATGAGAGAGACAAATATCACACGCGACAATTTAAGACCTACTTCATTGATAATATAATGTACACATAATGTACACTTATAATTGAACCAAAACGTGAAACCACCAGTGAATGATTGACTCGACTGCGCGGTAGCGCAGGATGGTTGCTAATTAGCCTGTCACGCGTGCTGTTATGCCTCTTTTCTCAGCCGGCAAACATATCCTGCTATATGTGTACACTTGTAAACCATTGTTATTATAACATATATATTCAACCAGAAAATTGTTCATTCTACACACACTGAGTATGTGTATGATAAGTATGCGTGTTGTTTTGTGGAGATCAGACAACTGACTTTGGCCGTTGATCACGTCTGTCGATTATCCATGATATGGACAAACGGTTGACAATGGTGAGTAACAATACTGTGACAACTACTAACCCTTTCAAACCCACAGGCCTGTAATGTAGTATTGGCAAACAGTGTAGATCCAGATCAGCCGGCTCGTGAGAACCGTCTCGTCGGGATCTGCACTTTTTGAAGTAATTTCAATATTTAGAAATTTTAAAAAGAACACACCCATCCTTAAATGTACTAGTCCGAACAATCCTGTGATGACTGGATTGGTAGCACTAGCAGCAAGTTTAGTCCATTGCAGATATTTAGGGGTGAAAGGGTTAGCACAGTTACGTACGCAGCTGAGCGTGTTAGTATATTATCGGAGCGATTGTATACTCAGGGCACTATTGTACCAGCCGATTGGTCTGCACCTATGAATCACGTCAGACCTGCACATTAAAGTGAACTGTATTTATTATTATTATTGCTTATTAGGAACTTTAAGTACATCCGCTCTATAAATGTACATGTATATACTTACTTGTTAGTGAGTGTAAGGCGAAATACAGGCCTACTGGGCCGGGTGCTTTAACATGTACTTGTACGTAATTCCTTGGTATGTAATATGCACATGCCACATAACATAACATTAAACAAATCTACTGTACTCTGATAGAGCTGGGAACGCAACTCGAAACATTAATGTTTCTAAGCCATTGTATTGGTAACGTCATGATTGCACGTAAGAATATCTGGTACCGGTGTACTACATACATGTACACGAGGGATATAAAAATCTCTCCACTATATTCGAACGCTGGTATCTACCCTTAGGACTACTTTCTAAGCCATTGTATTGGTAACGTCATGATTGCACATAAGAATATCTGGTACCGGTGTACTACATACATGTACTCGAGGGATATAAAAATCTCACCATTATATTCGAACGCTGGTATCTATCCTTAGGACTACCACTTAGCCAACGTTGTAATTATTGCATCTCAACTTGAATAATCGATTGCGTTCCCAGCTCTACCAAATAAATTCACTAAAATTGACGTATGTCATCACGAGATTTAGGAACACAACGTAACATGTATAGAAATTTTGCTCTGATCTCATGAATACGAACCCACTAAATACTAAATAAATGATGTAGATTGTATCCAAAACAAATATGGAAACAAGTTCCGAAACCTCGTGATGGCGGACATTATCACCTTGATCTGACCATGTTGTACATTTTCCCCCGCAATATGTCCTGGAAACTCAACTCACAGCAGATGCATCTCTTATTACCATTTTTATGTCACGTTTTTAGCCTTAACAATTGGAAGACACCCACGTGTTCCGCTTCGCTCGCCTTCGACCCGATCGATCTAGGTCCGCGCCTGTTACCAACTATAAGTCGTATTCTTGTCTGTCTGGTACGGTCGCAGCGATGTTCGTAATCTTGATTTCAGCAGTCACTTGACCATAGTCACTCGTCGCTCGACTGTATTAAACAGAAGTAATTACCGTGTACGTGGCAGATTCGCGATCACACTTCATGTATTTCTATACTTGCTTACTGACGACTCACATATATATAGCTTACTGATCTCCATACGATATAGTGCTAATAGCTCATACATGCTCAAACCCACCCACTACCATCGTTTGGTGGCAAACATTGCCACAATGGAACGTAGTATCCACTTTAACAATATGTCATGTCTACTAATATGCGCCATAACATGGGCCGACATGGCTACTTATCATGCTCTCTGGTGATATCCACTCGAACCCTGGGCCAATAGACGACATTGGCCTACTTGACGTCACTTCCGACTCATCCATCTCTAGCTCATCTACACATGCACAATATATTACGCGACCACAAGACATATCACATCACCTGTCCTTCGTACACTATAACGTCCAAAGTTTGTACCCGAAACTGGATACACTTCGCGCTGAGCTCCCGGATTTCGATATCCTAGCATTCTCAGAGACATGGCTTAGTGAAGAACACAAATCAGACGATATATTATTTCACAACTTCAAAACACCTGAACGAAAAGATAGAATTAGTGATCGACATGGGGGTGTGATATTATACATAAGAGCACATTATTTCATAAGCGTAGACTTGACCTAGAACTCGCCAATATTGAATCGATTTGGATTGAAGTTGTATCCAACAAAAAGCATTTCCTATTTGGTATTTTCTACAGGCCACCAAACGCGAATAACCTATATAGTACTACAATAGAGAACTCAATTCACATGGCGATCGACACTGGCCTCAGGGATGTTATTGTTGTTGGTGATTTCAATCATAATACGTTGAATGCCCAATCTAACAGGAAGGTGGAGTCTATTTGCACACAGTTCGCGTTAACTCAGTGTATTTCATCCGCCACACATTTCACCGAACAATCGGAATCAATTATCGATTTATTATTTGTTTCGAACAGAGATAATCTTGTTACAAGCGGAGTAGGCGATCCATTTTTACAACAAGATATTCGGTTTCACTGCCCGATTTACGGACTTCTAAAATTCTCCAAGCAAAAAACTAAACCTTTTAGGCGTAAGATTTGCAATATGATAGGGGGACTACAATCAATTACGGAGAGACATTGCATCAGTGACCTGGAACGACTTGAAATCGGAAAACATTGATGAATACGCAAATAATATTACTAACATAATAATATCGACTGCCGAAAAATATATACCTAATAAGGAAATACTCGTCAGACAATTCGATTTACCTTGGGTCACCACTAATATAAAAACAATGATAAGAAAGCGAAAAACGTTTATATAAAAAATGCTAGAGCGATACTAACAATAATACACTTGGACTAATTTTCGAAATTTCAGGAACGATGTAATTGCAGCAATACGGGATTCAAAGAAAGAATATTATACTAGATAAGTGATAAGCTGAAATCAGGTCAACTTTGCTCCAAAGATTGGTGGTCGACACTAAAACATTTTATAAGTGAGAATGAAAAGAAAACAAAACTATACCTCCACTCCAACATGCGATTTAATAATTGATGACGAAATGGAAAAATCAAATATACTAAACAATTTTTTTTCGGGACCAAACACTTCTACACGAACCAGACACGTCTGCACCCACAATCGCACCATACACAACAGGTAACAACCTTGAAAGTATAACCCTTACCCAAAACGAAATAGAAATCTTATTAGCTAACGTACCATTAGGAAAAGCATCAGGACCGGACGGTGTCAATAACCGCATACTCAAAGAGTTAAAACGTGAAATATCCATTCCATTAACAGATTTATTCAATACATCTATCCAACTCGGACAATTTCCAGACGAGTGGAAAAAAGCTAATGTAGTCCCAATATTTAAGGCTGGTAACCCTTCTCTTCCGTCAAACTATCGTCCTATATCCCTACTTAGCACAATTAGTAAGGTGCTAGAAAGAGCCGTATTTAAACATCTGTATAATCATTTCAGAGACAACAATGTCTTAACTCCCTTACATCTGGGTTCGTCCCAGCTGACTCAACTGTAAACCAACTTACATTTCTCTACAATACATTCTGCAGTGCATTAGACGAAGGGAAGGAAGTAAGAGTAGTATTTTGCGACATAAGCAAGGCGTTTGATCGAGTCTGGCATACTGGTCTTCTCGTAAAATTGAGATCCGCAGGTGTCATTAATAATGTACATGACTGGTTTAAAAGCTACCTTAGTGGGCGCAAGCAACGTGTCGTGCTACCAGTGTTTACTCCAACTGGAACCAAATTAAAGCCGGCGTCCCGCAAGGCTCCATATTAGGCCCGTTACTATTCCTACTTTATATTAACGATATTGTTACTAACATAAACTCAGGTATTAGACTTTTCGCAGATGACACCAGTTTATACCTTATTGTTGACACTCCAGAAACAGCATCACTAACCATGAATTCAGATCTAGAAAGAATCACTAACTGGTCAAATAAATGGCTAGTATCATTCAATCCCAAGAAAACGGAATCACTACTAATATCACGAAAACGTAATAGATTAGTACATCCACCAATAGTAATGAATGGTAATAATGTTACAGAGGTTGAAAGTCACAAACATCTAGGTATCTACTTTAATAATGAATGTACATGGCACCAACACATAGATTATATAACAACAAAAGCGTGGCGCAGAATTAACATTATGCGAAAACTTAAATACACATTAGATAGAAAAAGTCTAGAGATAATATACCTTTCCTTCATCAGACCCTTACTTGAATACGCCGATGTTGTTTGGGATAACTGTACCCAATACGAAAAAGATGCGGTTGAAAAAATCCAGATCGAAGCAGCACGCATAACATCGGGCGCCACGAGACTCGTCTCTATCGACTCTTTATATACCGAAATATGTTGGGAAACATTAGAACACAGACGACATTCGCACAAGCTGAATATATTTTACAAAATGAAAAACGGTATCTCCCCAACTTATCTTATAGACATTGTTCCGCCGGAAATAGACACATCCCGCTACAACTTACGTAACTCTGATAACGTTCAACTCGTACGTTCGCGAACCACGCTTTATTTTAATTCCTTTTTACCATCGACAGTTCGCGAGTGGAACTCTCTTCCTAACGATACACGAAACGCACAATCACTTAATTGTTTCAAAACCAAAATAAAAATCAATACCGGCAAAGTACCAAGCTATTACTACAATGGTTCTCGGTATCTCCAAGTGCTACACACACGTCTAAGGACAAAATGCAGTGCTCTAAACCACGATTTATATCGTAAAAACATTGTCGATTCCCCGAACTGTACTTGCGGACAGGTCGAGGATGCAAACCACTATTTTTTCACATGTACCCGTTACACAATAAACCGCGAACAACTAATGAACGATGTTCAAATTCTCTGCCAACCGACACTACATATATTACTCTACGGCAACACCGAACTTGATCCTACCGACAATGAATCTATATTTGCATGTGTTAGAACATATATACAAAGCACCGGCCGCTTTTCGTGATCATGTACCGACGTCTGCTAACGTACACCCACTGTCGTGGTTGGAGTAGAGTGGGCTGTGTATTGGTCGATGTGAGGGTGGCAACCGTGGCTTTCGTTGGGGCTTCAAAATATTTTTTTCTATCAGAACTGGTCAAGATGTTTTCTGCATTGTGTATACAACTGTATACACTATTCTCTTGTTTCATTATTTCATCTATTTCATTTCATAAATAGTTTATTACATGAATATTTACATATTGACAAACAACGTACACTTACCGGACTCACCGGGTGCTGCAACCAGATATGTTCACCAATTATAAACCTTTATTAAACCACGACTGGTCTCATCATCCGGTGATGAAAAGTCACATGTAGGGAGAGGATTTAAATAAGCTTGCTTTCAATCCAATCCCATTTGTATATATCATTGTAAATTCCATTGTCGCCTTGTACCATTGTAATTAATATGCAAATAAAATATGTTTAAACTAATGAAATACCTGTCATCCTCTAACAAGCAATATCTATAGCTCGTTATCAGTTGCGAACAGTGTAAATCCAGATCAACGAATGCATCCAGTCTGATCAGGTGCTACACTGTTTCCCCATTACATCAATGAAACGTTGCCATGCTTCTAAGGAGCTACACTGAACACACATCCCATAAGCCTCATTTCTCCAGTCACAATCATGTATAGATAGATAAAGATGAGAATCTAACAATTTCATGAGTTTTTAATATGTGACTCGGGAAATGGGGTTTGTGGGTTTTGCGACCAGTGAAAATACAGGGCAGCCTGTGCACCATGCCAGTCTTATTGGGACTGTTTGCCATTCCATCAATAAAACACTTTGATAAGGAGCTAGACTAGTCACAATCCCATAAGCCCCCATTTGTCCATTCACAGCCACATATAGACGAGGACGGAAATCTTAACAATTGCGGAACTGTTTTGGCCATTTTCAGGGAGTGATTTAAGTCCAGTTCCTATCAATGAAAGCACTGAATCGCATCACAGACAAGAATTCCGCCACGGAAGCGGTGTCGCGCCTACCGAGGCATTTGACCGTGAACATTACAAGTAAATAAATTACCTTGACCTTCAGAATTTGGATGTGGGTGTGTGTGTAATGAAGCATCATCCGTAGACAAACATTGATGTGAAATATTATCAAAGTCTGGAAAGGGGTTAAAGAGATATTGTGAAAAAACAATAACTTTAACGCATTTCTGTTACAAAACCGGTGAATATTACAAGTAAATAAATGACCTTGACCTTGAGAATTTGGATGTGGGGGTGTGCGTAATGAAGCATCATCCCTAGACAAACATTGATATGAAATATTATCAATGTCTGGCAAGGGGTTAAAGAGATATTGTGAAAAAACAATAACTTGAACGCATTTCTGTTACAAAACCGGTGAACATTACAAGTAAATAAATGACCTTCACCTTGAGAATTTGGATGTGGGGGTGTGCGTAATGAAGCATCATCCCTAGACAAACATTGATGTGAAATATTATCAAAGTCTGGCAAGGGGTTAAAGAGATATTGTGAAAAAACAATAACTTTAACGTATTTCTGTTACAAAACCGGTGAACATTACAAGGAAATAAATGACCTCGACCTTCAAAATTTGGATGTGGGGGTGTGCGTAATGAAGCATCATCCCTAGACAAACATTAATGTGAAATATTATCAATGTCTGGCAAGGAGTTCGAGAGATATTGTGAAAAAACAATAACTTTAACGTATTTCTGTTACAAAACCGGTGAACATTACAAGGAAATAAATGACCTCGACCTTCAAAATTTGGATGTGGGGGTGTGCGTAATGAAGCATCATCCCTAGACAAACATTGATGTGAAATATTATCAATGTCTGGCAAGGGGTTCAGGAGATATTGTGAAAAAACAATAACTTTAACGCATTTGCCTTACAAAAAAAACGGACGACGCGGACGATGCGGACGACGACGACGCGGACGACAACGACGACGGAAAATACGACGACTATAGTCGCGCCTCTGCTAAAGCAGGCGCGACAAAAATGTACACGTCTTGTATCACTGGTGGACATCTCGGTCTTTTTGCTGAACCTTGATCGATGAGCTGCGACAACTGCTGATTTGTCGATGGGTCCATATTGTGCACACATTGGTGCGGGTGTGGCAGCGGTGACAGGCTATAGATCTGCCCTGCTGCTCCTGTAGCTGGGGAACTCGTCGTGTCTCGACAAAACTTCTGCGAAGAGTCTGTCGACATAGTCTGCAATAACAAAACACTTGACCGTCAGATGATTTATTGAACTTGCTTCATGCCCATCTGACACAGTAAATACATAATGGCGGTACAAATGACAGAGCAAAAGTGGTTGACTAGATTTTGATTAGGGCAGCCGCGGATCAGATAGTACCAGATGCTAATACCCCATAGTAAAACCAGAAGCGTACAGTTTGTTTTCATTATTATTTGCATTCTGTTTATTTATAAGCTGCTGATCTGGAGATACAAAACAAGAGCAAGTGAGCAGAGGCTCACGCATACACATGGCCGCCGCCTGGACCGACAAATAAAAACTTTTAACACAAATTTTATGAACAGACGGACGGAATGACAACAAGAATTCCACCACAGGAGTGTGGGTGGTGATCGGGCGAATGAGGCGGCATAAATTAACGGTATGGGTTCTTCCTTGGGAATCACGATTTGCCTGGTTTGGCCCTCAGGTACGTTTTTATCTTTGGCTCTTTAGTTACCTGGGAGTTGAATTGGGTTATTTCCCATTATAAAAGTAGTAAGATTATTACTGATCCTACTGCTTTTGGGAGGGGCCAAGTGATTCTGGTGTGGCGAGAACCTGGCATCAGATCAGGATTATTCTGATTTCAGGGCTGAATATATAGTTTTGTTATTGTAAATATTCTGTTCTGATTTTGGAATTTTCCCCCCATTTGTACATGTACTTGAAAATGTATATATGTACTTGTACAGGTAATATATGGGATTTAGTACTAAACCCATTGACCCTGCCTTAAATGACCTTAGCTGTTGATAGGCCGTTAAACCCCAACAAACAAACAAACACCACAGGAGTGGTGTTGCTCCTGCCGAGGCATTTGACCGTAACATGAGCATGGGCATGTGATAAAGTAAGCATCACTTTAAGTTTCCACAACCAAATATTGAAGCAATCCATCAAGTAATATTATACTATGATGAAGACACTTGCACAACCTTTTTATGCAAAAAAAAATGGCAAATTGTTTCTGTAAAAAAGGTCATGTTAATGACGACACGAGTGCGTTCCAAATGCTCACATATATCAAATGTCCAAATATTTAAGCAATCCGTCAAGTAATATTAAAGTTATACCATGATGACAAAGCTTGTACAAAGTTTTTGACATTTGTGGATGACAACGACGACAGAAAAAACGGCGACATCGCGCCTTCTGCTAAAGTAGGTGCGACAAAAACTAAATACCCCTCGACATACTATGCATGCTGGGGTGGGGGGTGTGGTATAATAAGTGTTGTGTTATTTAACTCACTATAGGTTTGTGAAACCTTGATCTGCTTGGCCACCGCAGTTCCCTTCTTGTACATGTACTTGGGGGTGGACACTTGCCACTGGAGCTCCCCAGCCTTTGTTGACTTCTGTGGGCGTCCAGCATTCTCGTTAAAGTGCAGACACGCTAACTTCAACCTGCAATTATTTGTTTGTGTCGAGTAATTGTAATTGGTTTGAAACTATACACATGTTTTGCATTAAAGTCTATGGAAAACACGTGGGTGTATCTTAAACATTGAACTTAGGCGATACGTATCTGTAAATTTATGAAATAATTGATGTACTAAGTTAGTTTTATAAAAGAATCTACTGACCCTTATTTCTTTTGAAAGATGTAGAAAAAGTCTGATAGTTAACATGGTTAACAATTGAAGTGCGAATCAGGTAATCTGATTCGCTACTCTGCATTCAAGGACGTGGATGGCACTGTAACTCTGCTAAGGAAGGGACAGGAGGTTTGTCGGAGATACATGACTGCAACTAACATATATACTCGTGTATTGACTTGACTGTAGCACTACTGATGATGCAGGGCACTTGTGTCATTTGAGTCTTTGAGGAACCTCAAAGACTTTCTTCCAGCAAATGGATTTAATTCATTATTGAAGGAGGAGAACTATATATTTTATATTACAAAGGTCACTCAAAGGCTCCATCACCTGATGCGGTAGTACATGTAGAGTTAAGTGTCAGCAACTATTTTTAGTTGCGAACAGTAACTCTTGAAATCTCGACGTGCCATCTGTAGCAGAGTTACGATTCCAGTTATAGGCTTCCTCTGCAGAATCAGATCGGATTCGCACTTTTGCAGTTAATTGTGAATAATTTTATTTTGTCAACATTATGAAAATAACATTCCAATAATTATGATAAAGTAAATTTAAGCTATAATATACAAGTGAACCAGTCAGTGACAGCCAAATTCAAAATTAAATTTTCTATGTAGTAGACTGCAAGAGTTACTGTTCACAACTACAAAGCTATCGAGTATTATATAACGGGAGGAGTTACCGGTTTTCATTTCCATAAGGAGAAAATGTAGTATAAAACAAATAGCATAAACGACTTGCCTGAACGGGCATAAATCATAAACACCGACTTCAACCATTCCTCCATCACATGATAACTGAGTTCATTCATGGAACATATCGACATGGATGCTGCCACGTCATGTAATATGACGTAATTGTAGACTGTGTGTACAGTATTCATGCCCTTCCGGGAAATGAATGCGAGGGTCTGCATGGAGGTTTCCATAACCCTTTCACCCCTAAGTAAATGGAGTGGATTTTGATATATTACTGTGCAACCAATCCAATCATCACAAAAGGATTTTCAGAATAGCATAGGGTGAAAATGACTTGCAAAAAGTGCAGACCCTGATGAGACGACTCATCACGAGCCGGCTCATCTGGATCTACACTGTTTGCCAATACCACTATACAGGCCTGTGGTGTCTATTAAGTGGACTCGGGAACTGTTTGGGAAGCACTGTGTCGACTACTGGTACCAATCGTTTACCCGTTTTACTGGGGAAAAACATTTAACCTACTTACGGCCAGTCTTCGTCTTTTTTCTGCAACCAGTCTCAGTTTGAGTTTCTCAACTGGAGCTGGGGCGTCGTCTACTTTCTTGAAGATGGTGGGGATTGCGCCGGCTACCAGTTGCAGTTTCCCCGGATTGAAACCCATCTCGCGTGCTCTGGTTCGGCTAACGACGAAGCAACTGTCTTTGAAATGTTCCGAGCAGAGGCGGCTCCAACGACTGTTCTTCCACAAGGCAAATTTCTTGCGCCCTTCCGAATTCCCTCTGCCCATGTTCACTTGCCACTGAAGGTTTAAACCCCTGTCATCCGGAAATTTAAACATTCCTACGCCATTTCCACCGATCTTCCCGCAAAATGGAGCGACGCAGCGAGGCATTTCTTCCTTTTAGTTTTAGTGTGATCTATGAACCATGTAATTACAGTGTAAAATGGCCGACTTCCTGTACCGGGTGACCTCATTGACGTCACACAGGTAATAGTCACGTGACACCATTTTGAATTTGCGCCATTCGCGCGCTGCATGTAAAATCGATTAAAAACACCGCTATAGCAAATGCAAAGTGTTGCAATAATGAGGGAATTGACATTTTATAGGTTTATTTATTTATATATTATGAAAGAATACAATTTAAATCATGTTGCATTTCTCCTTTAAATTTAAAGGAAAATTTAAGAATGAGCCTTCTTTTTATTTCGTGAAATTTTCTCAAATATTAGTTTTATTGCGAAAAAACAATTTCCCCATGTTAAATCCCCATAGACATCTTCACAGAGTGAAGATGTCTATGGGGATTTAACATGGGGAAATTTTTTAGAATTTCAGTAATCCTGGACCGATTTTCAAAATTTGAGTTTTGTTTTCTTAGTTAGATCATTTCCAAGCTATCTAGCAGGTTTCGGAGTCAATTTCCAGATTTTTTCGTTTTTTGACTCCTCCCACACTCCTCTACTCTTTTTCCCCCATGTTAAATTCCCACAGAGAAATCAATTTTTCGTAATAAAATCAATATTTGACAAAATTTCACGAAATAAAAAGAAGGCTCATTCTTAAATTTTCCTTTAATTTAATATTATCGAAAAAAATATTGTTTTTGAATTGTTTATATGGCCGTAAAATTTGGGCAGCTTTCGTGAAACAGACAGTAATCCTTTAGGGATAATGGCTATGTGTATGTGTGGCGGTGACACGGCACCAGATCAGGCTCTGTTGATTCAACCCCGTTAAAACAGCTATGGTCATTTGAAGACAGGTTAACGGAGATTAGAAAATTAACTGGTGTCGAGTCTACATGCTATGTAGATATTTAGGTCCGAAATGGTTAAAATGCAAGTTGTGATTTAACTGGATGTTTGGCAGAATATTTTGTGATTTGTGGCTGGTCTATCACCCAGTCGGTGTCTATGGCTGGATAAATGGTTGTCTAGCATTTGTGCTCGGTCTAACATATGGCCCATTCACTAAATATAGTTCTGCCAAACCTTCACTTAACTCACAACTTAGATGTTCAGTGAATAGTCAAGTATACAAGACAGTTTTAGTAGTTAATTGTATTTTAATATACATGTTTTGTACACAGTTATGGTGGCATCTATTCAACGTCTCTTGTATCGGAATCCTGTGATTCCTCGGATGGCCAACTGTCTCTTATCTTCTTCACGGCTCAGGATGGAATGACTTTCGGAACACCCTTGCTGAGTATATGCCACAACCATCTTGTAAACCAAGTATATGCCACACCCATCGTGTAAACCGTCCGTACGATACAAGTCTGTAAATAAATAAAGATAATTTTTTTTTTAAATGGAGCCACATAATTAATGATAACAATGACTAGACCTTGAGAGAATATAGGAATGAATGGCCTTTTTGTGGAATTTATCGGGGTATAAACTTGGAAAAGTCGCGGGAATACTGGACGAAGGGCGGAAGGCCTTGTCCAGTATTCCCGCGACTTTTCCAAGTTTATATCCCCGATAAATTCAACAAAAAGGCCATTCATTCCTTATAATTCCAGCATTGTAAATAAATTCATTAAGAAAATGTGTTTATTTTCCGTTTTCTTACAAATTATTTTAACTGCGCCTGACGGTTACGGAAAGTAGTTCGGCATGCAGTTTACTGGGATATAAATTTTGGACAGAGACTTGCTACGGACCAATCAAATGTTAGGGAATTGTGTAAATATTTTTGTGCTGGAATTACATGTATATATCTTTATATTTTAATTTCATGTTTGGTGCCCTATGATATGTAGGTGAAATTGAACATGGTCACATACTTAATTATTGTTGAACCCTTTCACCCCTGGATATCATACATTGGCTTTTTCATAATAATTTCTGGACTATTTCATTAATGACAAACTGGATTTTTTAGAGGGGAATAATAGTGACTATGCTGGAGATCCTGGATCTACAGTGTTTGCACATGTTTGCTTTCTGGCCTCTAGGGTTGAAAGTAGTTGTTTTTGTGTGCCATTTTCATACTTATAAGACTGGAGACCTGGTTTGGCCCTCACATACGTCTTTGGCATTTTGTATGTGACAGTTGAATCTGGTTATACCCCATATTTCAGTATTACGATATTCGTCGTCCTATTTTAGGGGAAGGGGCCAAGTGACGTGATATGGTATGGACCTGGCACCAGGTCAGGTTATTCTAATTTCAGGGCTGAATATATTTGTTCTCGATGTAAATATTCCGTTCTGATTTTGGGATTTTCCCCCCAATGCAGCAGGTTAAAATGGGATCGAACCCGTTTGCCCGGCCTTACATGACCTTAGCTGTTGATAGGCCGTTAAACACTAATAAACAAACAAACATACTTATTGTACAGCCTTGTACAATGGTGTATGGAGCAACCAAGCAGTTGAACTATAAGTAGAGGGTTTGAAATATGCAGTGTTCAGAAATTGAATCACTCACAAATACAGCCTAGGCAATATAACATTTTCTGAATATCATTCCCACCTGTATCTAAAAAATAATGCCAGATTATTTTTAGTACTATATTTGAATTTATTTATTTGAAGAAAAATCATCATTTCTTTAAACAATACAATCAATTTTAATAACATAAAAAAATTCACCCACCTGACTCATTTTTTCTTCAAAATTTGGATGTTATTACGTAAATTAACTTTATATGGCCTAAGCAACAAGTAGTGGCTCATTTTGATATAAACTGAACTATTTGCAATAAAGTATTTACCACATTTTATGAAATTGTGTTTTTTGTTTTTGCTTTGTTGTATGAAACATATATTAGACGAGCCACATGATTTTGTACCTAAGAATATTTTCCGCAAATGAGTTGGCGAAAATTTCATAGCAACATTCGATGTCATTTGTGAAAAATATGGCACATATTCTTTGGTGTAAAATCACGTGGCTCGTCTCATATATGTGTGTGGCTGTGACTGGAGAAAAGAGCTTGTCAGATTTCTGACCAGTGTAGCTCCTGATCGAACAGCACACTCCTGTAGCTACTTCTGGGTACATAACTCTTAACTGCATTTCATTAAACTGTATTGGATATAATAAGAGTTATGACGAAGTATCCTTTCCGAATGTGCGTTTGAAGCGTTCTTTGTTTACTTTCTACTTTGTGGAGAGTGACTTAAGAATTTTGCTAATTCACACTTTAATAGGTAAGTTTATGTCATATTGTAGAATTGTCTCTCAACAATATAGTGAAGTATGAACGTCGTAAATGCTATTAGTGTGGTGTAGCGATATAGTGCAACTTGTTGCCTATAAAGCGGAAAACATGCAGCTATCCTGTAGCATAACAATCTATATTCGGTGTTCCAAGCATGCCATGTTTTTCATTGATGCTATGAGGAACAGTGCAGATCCTGATCAGACTGCGGATGTCTGGATCTACACTGGTATCAAAACCCATAAGCCCCATTTCTCCAGTCAAAGCCACATATAAGTGTTGATGATAATTGTAAGCAACTCTACATTTACTTTACACCAATAATTACTTACTTGTGTATTGGTTCATCATCACCGACATGGCCATATCCATCCAGAAATTCGTAAAACGAAGTTTCCACGACGTACTGGTTGATGCAGTTGCCATGAAACCCGGGGTGTTCTGTGATGCATCGCAGTCCCAGTTATCTCTGTACAGCATTTGCTCTCATTGGCAGTCGGCATCGGTACACATCCTCCACAGTCACACCTGAAAATGGAATGAAATATAGGTTAGAACATCACACAACACAGATGGGTGTCACTGAGCGTCAAAAATGGTTGATGACGAAAATTTATCGCGAATTATGACACCATATTTCTTTGGTCCTGATCTTGACCATGTGGATGAATAGTGATAAACAAGCACATGAAGTTTGACGTACCTACATGGCACGAATAGAGCAAATGACGGAACAGGCAATTCACTATCAGCTTATTCCATATTGTCTGGCAAATTGCACAATTGCTTATTCTGTCAAACAGGCTAAATTTTCATATAACTTCACACCAAATGTTGGTGGGATTTCTCCACAATGCAGTAGGTTAAACAGGGGATCGAACCTATTGGCCCGGCATTAAATAACCTTAGCTGTTGATAGGCCGTTAAACACCAATAAATCAAATACACCAAATGTTGATCGATACCTACTGTCTGTTTTACGAAACCTGTCCAAATATAATTATTATTTTCGCAATAAAATCAGCTATGGTTGAGTACATTGCAAGTTACTGTTCGAAAAACTAATGAGCGAGGTGAAAATATGTATAAATGTTTCTCATTGGTTTATGGATGTTTTTATAAAATGCTGCCATGTTTACGACCGCAAAACACGAGGAAAGAATCACTGAGAATGGGTTATTATTGTGACAAAAAAATTATACAATTTACACAGCACATGTCTCTGTACAGAATCTACAAAAGACAGATGAAATAGTAAAAGATATGTGTAAAGCTGTGTTTATCTAAGATATTATATTGGACAATGTTCAAGTACTACAATAAGTTGAATAATTATAATTATAATTTGATGAAACACAACATCTGGTGGTATCTTATTTTCACAATGCTGGAACTAATGCACAAAGTGGGTGGGGTTAGTCTGTTAGCCGTAAACGGACGGTACGTGAATATCACTTATTAGGACTCCGCAACTCATGTGGGGTATGCCAATATATTCCCCGCAAACCACATCGTAATTTCTGAGTTAATCTCCGTCAAATACTGACGTGTTTTCTAAAAAAAAATATTGAAATTTATACCAGTTCGCATGTCCACGTCTTTCGTGCCAGTCGAGCTCTGATTCGCCGCTGTCCGACTCGTCTGACGATGAATCATCGGATACAGCAAACCCATCATGTGTTGTAGGTTCGTGCAAATATCCCTGTGCTTGAATTGGCGGAGAATGCAGCAAAAATTACCCGTCATTAGCGTAAAATTGTTCTATATCTTCCATTGTTTCTCGCGACTGAATCACCTCATTGACGTCACTTCCGGTTTGGGTCATTTTTCGGTTTCATTTTACGCAGGTGCGAATATACCGGTAAAGCACGCATCTGTTCAATACAATAACCTCCATTCGACTTTATATTTTAATTTCGGGTTTTCAACGTTTTTAGCCAGGTTTTTTGAAAAAAAATCCAGGCTATTGGATTGGCGAAAGCCGGGCGGGGGGCGGGGGCGCGGGTGGCTGGCGGGCGGGCACGCGGGCGGCGTCCACAATCAATGTTAAGTTTTCGTGTTTGAGTCCATTTCTTTGTTACTGTACCACCTGGACCACCAAATTCTTTCACAGCTTCATAATCAAGGGGTGCCCACCACATATCACTATCCAACATGTGACCATTTTTTTAACTTGACCTATTATTTCTACGTAATTGACTTAGCCATTTTCAACGTTAACTTTTTAACGTACGTCTGGTTAAATGTTTTTTGGTTAAATTTTTTTCGTTATACTATGTCTCTGCAACTGCTTCGCCCATTACCTTTGAAACTTCACATGGGTGTTTATCATCTCCATCCATTTTCATTCTAACCCCCAACCGTGCGGCCCCTGTGCCCAATGTCAAGGTCAAATTACTTTGAATTTTTTTTCTGTTAAAGTTTTTTCGTGTACTATATCTCTGCAACTGCTTCACCCAATACCTTGATACTTCACATGGGTGTTTATCATCATTGTCGCACCTGCTTGCGGAAAGCGCGATCCTGTGCCCAATGTCAAGGTCAAATTACTTTGAATTTTTTTGTTAATGTTTTTTCGTGTACTATATCTCTGTAACTGCTTCACCAAATACCTTGATACTTCACATGGCTGTTTATCATCATTGTCGCAACCTGCTTGCGGAAAGCTCGATCCTGTGCCAATGTCAAGGTCAAATTACTTTGAATTTTTTTGTTAAAGTTTTTTTGTGTACTATATCTCTGCAACTGCTTCACCCAATACCTTGATACGTCACATGGGTGTTTATCATCATTGTCGCACCTGCTTGCGGAAAGCGCAATCCTGTGCCCAATGTCAAGGTCAAATTACTTTGAATTTTTTTGTAAAGTTTTTTCGTGCACTATATCTCTGCAACTGCTTCACCCAATACCTTGATACTTCACAGGGTGTTTATCATCATTGTCACACCTGCTTGCGGAAAGCTCGATCCTGTGCCCAATGTCAAGGTCAAATTACTTTGTAATTTTTTTGTTAAAGTTTTTTCGTGTACTATATCTCTGCAACTGCTTCACCCAATACTTGATACTTCACATGGGTTGTTTTATCATCATTGTTGCACCTGCTTGCGGAAAGCGCGATCCTGTGCCTTAATGTCAAGGTCAAATTACTTTGAATTTTTTTTGTTAAAGTTTTTTTGTCTGTACTACTATCTCTGCAACTGCTTCACCCAATACCTTGATACTTCACATGGGTGTTTATCATCAATTGTTGCACCTGCTTGCGGAAAGCGCGATCCTGTGCCCAATGTCAAGGTCAAATTACTTTGAATTTTTTTGTTAAAGTTTTTTCGTGTACTATATCTCTGCAACTGCTTCACCCAATACCTTGATACTTCACATGGGTGTTTATCATCATTGTCGCACCTGCTTGCGGAAAGCGCGATCCTGTGCCCTATGTCAAGGTCAAATTACTTTGAATTTTTTTGTTAAAGTTTTTTCGTGTACTATATCTCTGCGACTGCTTCACCCAATACCTTGATACTTCACATGGGTGTTTACATCATTGTCGCACCTGCTTGCGGAAAGCGCGATCCTGTGCCCTATGTCAAGTTAAAATTACTTTGAATTTTTTTGTTAAAGTTTTTTCGTGTACTATGTCTCTGCAACTGCTTCACCCAATACCTTGATACTTCACATGGGTGTTTATCATCATTGTCACACCTGCTTGCGGAAAGCGCGATATCGTCGGCATTTTGGCATACGTCCGTCCGTTCGTCCGTGTGTCCGGTTAAAGTTTTTTGGTTAAACTTTTTCCATCTACTATATCTATTTTTTTAGTGTCCATGCCTCGCCCCAAGGCGCGACATGCAGGCCACGGCCATCTAGTCTACAAAAAGTGGGTATAATTATGTTATCCAAGTGTCTATGCTTGGAAAAAACCTGGCCTTCGTGGCTTTGCCTCGTTTCTTGTTTTTCATATGTTCATGAAGAAAATGGCTATATTAAAAGATAAAAAATCAACAATGATGTTGCATTTCTCCTTTAAGGATAAATTTATTAATTTTTAGCCAGGTTTTTTGAAAAAAAATCCAGGCTATTGGATTGGCGAAAGCCGGGCGGCCGGCGGCGGGCGGCGGGCGGGCGGGCGGCATCCACAATCAATGTTAAGTTTTCGTGTTTGAGTCCATTTCTTTGTTACTGTACCACCTAGGACCACCAAACTTTCACAGCTTCATAATCAAGGGGTGCCCACCACATATCACTATCCAACATGTTGCTTTTTTTTTAACTTGACCCATCTTTTCCGCGCAATCGACTTAGCCATTTTCAATGTTAAGTTTTCGCGTTTTCAATGTTAAGTTTTCGTGTTTAAAGTCCATTTCTTTGGTACTGTACCACCTAGGACCACCAAACTTTCACAGCTTCATAATCAAGGGGTGCCCACCACATATCACTATCCAACATGTTACTTTTGTTTTTAACTTCACCCATTTTTTCCGCGCAGTCGACTTAGCCATTTTCAATGTTAAGTTTTCGCGTTTACAATGTTAAGTTTTCGTGTTTAAGTCCATTTCTTTGGTACTGTACCACCTAGGACCACCAAACTTTCACAGCTTCATAACCAAGGGGTGCCTACCACATACAACTATCCAACATGTGACAATTTTTTTACCTTCACCTATTATTTCTACGTAATTGACTTAGCCATTTTCAACGTTAACTTTTTAACGTACGTCTGGTTAAAGTTTTTTGGTTAAAACTTTTTCGTTATACTATGTCTCTGCAACTGCTTCGCCCATTACCTTGAAACTTCACATGGGTGTTTATCATCATCCATATTGTCATTCTAACCCCAAACCGTGCGGCCCTGTGCCCAATGTCAAGGTCAAATTTACTTTGAATTTTTTTGTTTAAAGTTTTTTCGTGTACTATATCTCTGCAACTGCTTCACCCAATACCTTGATACTTCACATGGGTGTTTATCATCATTGTCGCACCTGCATGCGGAAAAAGCGCGATCCTGTGCCCAATGTCAAGGTCAAATTACTTTGAATTTTTTTGTTAATGTTTTTTCGTGTACTATGTCTCTGCAACTGCTTCACCCAATACCTTGATACTTCACATGGGTGTTTATCATCATTGTCGCACCTGCTTGCGGAAAGCGCGATCCTGTGCCCAATGTCAAGGTCAAATTACTTTGAATTTTTTTTGTTAAGGTTTTTTCGTGTACTATATCTCTGCAACTGCTTCACCCAATACCTTGATACTTCACATGGGTGTTTATCATCATTGTCGCACCTGCTTGCGGAAAGCGCGATCCTGTGCCCAATGTCAAGGTCAAATTACTTTGAATTTTTTTGTTAAAGTTTTTTCGTGTACTATATCTCTGCAACTGCTTCACCCAATACCTTGATACTTCACATGGGTGTTTATCATCATTGTCGCACCTGCTTGCGGAAAGCGCGATCTGTGCCCAATGTCAAGGTCAAATTACTTTGAATTTTTTTGTTAAAGTTTTTTTGTGTACTATATCTCTGCAACTGCTTCACCCAACAATACCTTGATACTTCACATGGGTGTTTATCATCATTGTCACACCTGCTTGCGGAAAGCGCGATATCGTCGGCATTTTGGCATACGTCCGTCCGTTCGTCCGTGTGTCCGGTTAAAGTTTTTTGGTTAAAATTTTTCCATCTACTATATCTATTTTTTTAGTGTCCATGCCTCGCCCCAAGGCGCGACATGCAGGCCACGGCCATCTAGTCTACAAAAAGTGGGTATAATTATGTTATCCAAGTGTCTATGCTTGGAAAAAACCTGGCCTTCGTGGCTTTGCCTCGTTTCTTGTATTATACTGGATTTATTACATTATCACAGCCATTTTGGCTGTGATAATGTAACAAATTCAGTATAATAATTCTGCATATTTTTAATCATCAAATATATGCAGTCGTTAGTTCTATATGAAGTAATGCATTTCGGGGAAAAATAAATGATTACTCCCTCAAAGTATACTTTGCTAGATAAGCATACTTTGCAATTTTGATGAAATCGGCTACTGATATGTATTTCCTGGAATGATATAGGTGTATTACGATACGTGCTAAATCAGGACTGGTGTGTATTTCAGTCGTTCACGTTAACCTCGAAGTATGGCTGCCTCGGTGTACCGCCGCCTGCACCATCGCCTGCACCATCGTCGGGCATCAGTGTCGGCACCGTACTCGTCATTATGTAAGTTCTATCCTCTCTTCCACGTAATAATACGGTTGATATATAAAAAGCCAATTAATACGTCCGGGAATGGTGAATGACTTTTGCCCGAAAATTGTCATATATCTAAATCTATGGACGAAAAAACATGTCTCCCTATATTATAACCTGGCATGTGGGACTCTAGGTTTAACCACACTAATAGGGATGAGTTGTGGCCTAGGGGTTAGAACACATGTTGAAGTAACGGACCGAGGTCTATAAATACATTAAATATGCCCAAAAGCATCAATAAATGAAGAAAAAAAATAAGCTAAATTTTCTTTTTCTCCCTCCATATACCGGTACTCCAATTATGGAGTATATGGAGGGAGTAAAAAAAAATGTTTAGCTTATTTTTCTTCTTCATTTATTGATGCTTTTAGGCATATATAATGTATTTATAGACCTTGGTCCGTTACTTCAACCTGTGGGTTAGAACACCTGACTTTCAATCTGGAGGTTGTGGGTTCAAACCTCACCTTAGGCAAACAAAATAATTCCATTAAGTATTTACAACCAGAGTTACAACCCTTGACTTTGTCAAGTTACACAAATTTTGTGTTGTGCATAAAATGTTTCACGTCGAAACAGACGCTTTATTATATACCTACCCATGAAATACATAGTTATACGATGTAAATAAAAGTCATATGTTCTCATCGATGAAATAAACAACTTCCGGTGAAAATACGACTACTTCCGTTATCTATATTCATGACGCGCACCTGCAGTGCCGGACGCAAATAGGCTGCAATGCAAATACACATTCATTACCGTATACAGTCTAAAAAACTGCTAATTTCCATGGAGCGGTATATAATAAATAGAATATTCATATTTTTGCAATGAATATGGCATATGTGTTCATCTTGTGGTGTGAAATGTCCATATTTCACGAAATGGCACTCGTGAAATATGGACATCTCACACCACTCGATGAACATAGATGTCATATTCGTTGAAAAAATATGAATATCCTCTATGTATTCCTCACAAAATCCCATTCAGCTACATGTAGAAAATACTGCATATACACATTTTCATCTAGTAACAACCGGCACAAAAAATTATTCGGTTACTAGACGAAAAATGCGTTTATTACACAGGAAAATGTGCGACATATGCTATTCAAATGAAAAAAAATCATATGACGTTCATATGTAAAACATGAAAAACATATGAATTGCATATGAAAATTTTATATATTTAAAATCATTGTGCATGGGACTTCATATGAAATTCTTATGATTTACATATGAAATTCATATGATTTGCATATGAAATGCATATGAAGATTTTGGATATGAATTGCATATTGGCTCACTTTATATCATTTGCATATGAAATTTTCACATGACATTCATATGAAAAACGTATGAAATTCGTATATGGCACATTTTGTAGTGTACCGGTATCTTCAAAATAATTTGACCAATAACCTTGAATCTTTACAGAAGTCTGACTTGAAACTGAAGTCCCGTCCCTGAATGAGCTTAGCTGTTGCTGGGACGTTAAACAGGGATTCCGCTGGGGAAAATAAAAAAATCGCCACTTCAAAAAATTGGCGATAAAAAATTACAATTTTCGAAAAAAAATCAAAAAAAAAAAGAAGATTTTTTGAAAATTGTAATTGTTTATTTTTATCGCCAATTGCGAAAGTGGCGATCGCCAGCGGAATCCCTGCTTAAACCTTTTCACTTTCACTTTCCACAAATATCCACCAATGACACCGGTGCATCACCTTGCGACGGCATAAAATGTTTCACCTCCAAACAGGCGCTGTATTTCTCACAAATTCCCAGTTGGCTATATGCAGAAGATACCTAATTTTTCATCTAGTAACCGGCGCCGGTTAATAGACGAAAAATGCGTTTATACAAGTGGCATCTCGTCAGGAAACGTGTGAAACATTTTACACCAGTGCAGAGTGTAGAACCAGTGAATTATTCACATTCATTAACTCTTTGCATGCTAGCGGTGAAAATATCCGCGAAACGAATTAGGAGTACAGTGTATGTTTTATTTCTCTCTGTAAATATGTCTTGAAATTTCATTAGAATTGAGTCCTCAGGACTCCATTCTAATGAAATTCCAAGACATATTCATGATATTTACACACAAGGAGAAATACAAGAAAATATTTTTGAACTATTTATAGCCGACAAGTTTCCCAGCATGCAAATAGTTAAATTGTCTGTGACTGAAGAAATGGGGCTTATGAGATTTGTGACCACTGTAGCTCCTGATCAAATAGCAGATTCGTGTAGATCTTCACCAAAGGTTGTGTACCTGTTTATCATTGCAAGATGAAGAACCCTATTGATTTCGTTATTTTTCCAGTGAGTTCTGTATGCCTGAAATACAACTGATCCTCTATAAACTGGACACCATAGAGAGCTTCCAGAGCACTACTGTCTGTTTCACGAAAGCTGCCCAAATTTAATGGCTCTATAAACAATTCAAAAACAATATTTTTTTTGATAATATTAAATTAAAGGAAAAATTAAGAATGAGCCTTCTTTTTATTTCGTGAAATTTTGTCAAATATTGATTTTATTGCGAAAAAACAATTTCCCCATGTTAAATCCCCATAGACATCTTCACTCTCATCTTCACAGAGTGAAGATGTCTATGGGGATTTAACATGGGGACATTTTTTAGAATTTCAGAAATACTGGACGGACCGATTTTTAACTCACCTGAGCGAAGCTCCATGTGAGCTATTGTTACCGCAATGTGTCCGTCGTCCGTCGTCGTCGTCCGTGGTCGTCCGTGAACATTTTCAAACGTCTTCTCCTCGGTAACCATTGGGTCTATAGTCACCAAACTTCATGGTCATGGTCCTTAGGTAGGGGGATTACAAAATTGTTAAAATGACGTCATTACGTAATCCAAAATGGCCGCCGTCTAAAAATAGCAAAAATTCTTAAAAAATCTTCTTCTCAAGAACCGCCAACCGGATTTGGACAAAACTTGGTAGGAATGATCAATG